>MU968551.1:27606094-28166468 GCA_034641835.2 Pinus albicaulis
TACAAGGAGGTTCGAATTTACAGCTTCGATGTAGCAAGATGTAACAACTCTGGTGAAAATTCCATGTAATATTGTTAGAAAATTATATATTACAGAGCAATGCAACACATTAAATATGCGGAAAACATAAGCACACAAAACACATAAAACCAAAGAGACACAGATATATGTGGTTCACCCAGTTTGGGCTACGTCCACCCCAAACAGCCAGTCCTTCCTTTCTATTATCCAGCAAAATGAAGAGACACAACCTACAGCAAATCCGTTGTAATATCCTCTGTTCTCTCTCACAGTCTCCCTATCTATTTCTCGCTCTGAGAAATCACATACAATACACAGCCGCAATACAATACCCTCATGCATGCGAGGGGTTTCATTCTAGGTCAAAAAACCCTAAACTAAACATAACTTCTACCGTCAGATCATCCGCCTAATGAACGGTCAAGATTGACTAGAAATTACTATACTTTTACAAAGAAATTTTACATTTGTTTTTAGCTTCGGGGGCGCTGCCCCCGAAACCCCCCGCCATGGGGGGGCTCCATAAAATCGCAGCCACCCCCCCCCCCCCCTGGACTCCCCAGGTAGCGTGTACAAGGGTCCAACACTGTGATACAAAATAAACAAGATAATCAGGCTCCACACCCAACAATCTCCCACTTGGAGACTGATTGTAGCAACTCCACCGCTGCTTCATTTGTTGGACAATGACTCCTCTTTGGACCTGGTTGTTTCTCATCTACATTGTCATCCTCGAAGTCCAATTGAAACTGAGCATATTCTCAGTTTCTCCCTAGTTACAAATTTTTTTAGCATATCTGTAGGATTCTGGCTAGTGTGTATCTTTTCCAGCTTCAGTTGTCCATCTTCCAATACTGATCGTATGAAATGGTACTTGATTTGTATGTGTTTAGTCCTAGAATGAAATGTTGATTTCTTTGCAAGATGAATGGCACGTTGGCTATCACTGTATAACGTGCCCATATCATGCTTCTTACCCAATTCATCCATAAACCTTTGTAACAAAATCATTTCCTTACTAGCCTCTGTAGCAGCAACATGCTCTGCTTCTGTTGTTGAAAGTGAAACAACACTTTGGATTTTTGAAACCCAACTAACAGTTGTTCCACCTACAGTAAATACATACCTTGTAGTGCTCCTCCTGTTATCTTTGTCACCTGCCATATCTGCATCAACATATCCCTGTAGAGAAATGTTTGAACCACCAAAGCATAATGCTTGATTTGTGGTACCTCTCAAATATCTGAGAATCCATTTTACTGCCATCCAATGTTCTTTTCCTGGATTGTTCATGTACTTGCTTACAACTCCCACTGCATGTGCAATATCAGGCCTTGTGCAGACCATTGCATACATTAAGCTTCCAACTGATGATGCATATGGAACTTTAGACATATAATCAATTTCTTCTTAGGTCTTGGGGCACATCTCCTTACTAAGTTTGAAATGGCTAGAAAAAGGTGTACTAACTGGTTTTGCATTATGCATATTAAATATTTTCAACACCTTTTGTATGTACTCATTCTGAGATAATGTTAATTTGCGATTTTTCTTGTCTCTAGTTATTCTCATACCAAGGATTTATTTTGCAACTCCCAAATCCTTCATTGCAAATGAATTTGCCAATTTTCTTTTGAGCACATTTATTTCTTGCATGTTAGACCCTGAAACAAGCATGTCATCTACATACAATAACAATATAATATAACTGCCATCATTTTGCTTTTTCAGATAAACACAATGATCAGAGTGACATCTAGTATAACCTTGTTTAGACATAAACTTGTCATATTTTAGATACCACTGCCTTGGAGCCTGTTTTAAGCCATACAAACTCTTCTTTAACCTACACACTAATTTTTCTTTACCTTTGACCTTATATCCTTCTGGTTACTCCATATAGATCTCTTCCTCCAAATCTCCATGGAGAAATGTTGTCTTTACATGTAACCGTTCAAGATGTAAATCTTCTGCTGCTACAAGACTTAAAATAGTTTTGATTGAAGTCATCTTAACAACAGGAGAAAATATTTCATCAAAATAAATACCTTTCTTCTATGCAAACCCCTTGACCACAAGTCTAGCTTTGTACCTTTGTTTTCCTCCATCTTCTTCCTTCAGCGTGTAAACCCATTTATTCTGCAATGTAGTTTTACATGCAGGCAACCTAACTAAGTCCCAATTCTAGTTATGTTTTAAGGATTCCATCTCTTCTTCCATGGCTACCTCCCACTTCTTCCTGGTTTCAACCTGCATTGCTTCTTCATAACATTCGGGTTCACCAGAATCAGTCAACAACAAATAATATAATGAAGGAGAGTATCATTCAAGGGGTCTACTTATCCTGGTAGATCTTCTGACACCACTTTCAGGTGTTTGAGGTGCCTGCTGCTATTGTGGTGGTTGTTGTTGTTGTGGCTATTGATTATTATTATTTTCAGGAACCTTTACTTTTTCTGTGATCTCATCAAGAACTGTGTATTCTTTATTTTCTTTTTCCTATTTCTTTTCCTGCAACTGATTCTTATACAAGGCCTTTTCATTGAATATTGCATCTTTGCTCTTAATGATTTTGTGATTTTCATAATCATATAAGCGATAACCAAAATCATTAGAACCATATCCAATAAAGGTACATTTCGTTGATTTTTTCTCAAGCTTTGTTCTATTTTCTTTATTAATATGGACAAAGGCTTCACAACCAAAAGGCTTTAAAAAAGAGTAGTTTACCTTTTTACCTGTCCATGCTTCCTCTGGAATACCACCATCCAAGGAACTTGAAGGCCCTCTGTTTATTAGATAAATAGTAGTATCTACGGCATCTGCCCAAAATTGTAAAGGCAAACCTGATGCAATCTCATGCACCTTGCACGCTCCATGATTGTTTTTTTCATCCTTTCTGACACCCCATTTTCTTGTGGTGTTCTTGGAACTGTCTTCTCTCTACGAATTCCATGCTCTGAATAGTACCTATCAAACTCTTTGCTGCAATATTCACCTCCATTGTCTGATCTGAGACACTTCAACTTCTTTCAAGTCTCAATCTCAACCAAAGCTTTCCATTTCTTGAAAGTATCAAATACATCAGTTTTATTTTGAATACAATAAATCCAAGTTTTTTCGGTTGCATCATCAATAAAAGTAACATAATAACGAGAGCCACCGAGAGATGATACCTGAGCAGGTCCCCATACATCTGTATGCAGAAGCTCTAATATTTCTCTCTTCTTTTCTTTCCCAACTCTGAGAAATCTGACTCTCTTCTGTTTTCCATAAATACAATTCTCACATAAATCCAAATCAACATTCTTCAAACCCGACAACAAATTTCTTGAGTGAATAATCTTCATCCCCTTCTCACTCATGTGCCCAAGCCTATGATGCCATTATGTTGCATCTACTCCTTTGGAAGTTAAAGCATTAACAAAGTTAGAAATACCATTGCATAAATACAATGTACCAACCTTTTCACATTTTTCTATTACTAGGGCTCCTTCGGTGACCTTCCAAGTTTTATCTGTGAAAGTTGTCACACAACCTTCACCGCCTAACTGCCCTGTTGAAATCAAATTTTTCTTCAGATTTGGAACATGCCTTACCTCCTTTAATAGCCATTGGTTTCAATTATGTTGTTTTACAAGAACTTTACCCATTCCAACAATTTTACAGGGTTTATCATCACCCAAATGGATTTGTCCAAAATCTCCTTGAACATAGTCATGAAAATATTTCTTATCAGGTGTGGCATGGAATGAGGCCATTGAATCTACCATCGAGGAATCAGTAACATTTTCAAAAGAAAGAATCAAAGCATCTTGTAACACATCACCTGTCACATTTCCTTCATGATTGTTTTCTTGTTGTGCGTATCCTACTTTTCCCTTCCGAGATCAGGTGTCCTTTATTTCCGCATTTCCAGCACACTATCCCTGGTCTGTACTTGGATCTGCGTTTCCTTGATTTACTGCTATATCCTGATATATTTCCTCTTTCCATTTTTCTTCCCCTAGACTCTGCACTCGAAGCATTACTCGATGTCTCACCGGAGCTTTTCCATCGCATTTCTTCGCTAAGGATAGCTCTGACAACATCATCAAACTTTAAAGTGCTAGATCCAGAGACAGAGTTACTAATGGCCATAACTAAACCATTCCATCCTTCTGGCAATGAGCACATAAATAAAGATCCCTAACTTCATCATCAAAGTTTACCCCTACAGAACTTAACTGACTGGTAACTGTATTAAAATCATTTAAATGGTCTGCAACAGATCCACCTTCCAACATCTTCATATTAAATAAATGTTTCATGAGAAATACCTTGTTTGAGGCTGATGGTTTTTCATATAGTTTTTCCAACACCTTAATCAAACCCTCTGTTGTTGTTTCCTTCGAAATATTGAAGGCTACCGACGCCGCGAGGCACAACCGTACTATTCTGAGTGCCTTTCTATCGAGAATCTCCTATTTTGCGTCTGTCATAGCTGTCGGCTTCTTTGTTTTTCCGCTTAATGGTAGGTACAAATATTTCTGATACAAATAATCTTCCATCTGAATCTTCCATAGAGGGAAGTTTTGGTCATTAAATTTATCGACCCTAAACTTACCATCTTTTGCCATTGCTCCCACTCGAACCAGGAACCCTTCTTTCCTACGAGATTATCAGCCAAATAGACCTTCGGCTCTGATACCAGTTGTTAGAAAATTATATATTACAAAGCAATGAAACACATTAAATATGTGGAAAACACAAGCACACAAAACACATAAAACCAGAGAGACACAGATATACGTGGTTGACCCAGTTTGGGCTATGTCCACCCCGAACAGTTAGTCCTTCCTTTCTATTATCCAACAAAATGAAGAGACACAACCTACTGCAAATCCACTGTAATATCCTATGTTCTCTCTCACAGTCTCCCTCTCTATTTCTTGCTCTGAGAATGCACATACAATACACAGCCGCAATACAATACCCTCATACATGTGAGGGGTTGCCTTCTAGGGCAAAAAACCCTAAACTAAACATAACCTCTACCGTCAGATCATCCGCCTAATCAACAGTCCAGATTGACTAGAAATTACTATACTTTTACAAGGCAATTTTACATATGTTTTTAGCTTCGGGGGCGCTGCCCCCGAAACCCCCCGCCAGGGGGGAGCTCCATAAAGTCGGAGCCGCCCCCCCCTAGACCCCCAGGCAGCGTTTAATTACGGGCGGCGTTGCCGCCCCATTAAGTTACAGGGATCCAATGTTGTGATACAAATCTGGGTTCAAATTTACGACACGTGACGAGGATGTAACAACTACAGTGAAAATTCCATGTAATACAAAATAATAAATGAAAAATAATAACCAAGGTCATCGGACATGTATTCCAAGTTGAATGGTGGGCAAAAACATCATAGAGTGGGTATTCATATGGTTTATTGTGGCTATGAAAATTGGCAAAGGCAATAGCTAAGGCTTTGGAAAGGCAAAGTGGCATTTATTGGCATTTATTTATGAAAATAATGGAAAATAGGAGAAAAGGGAGGTGAAAAGTCACAGGTTGCATGTGAGGAGGAAAATGAAGGAAAATAATGGAAAATTGAAGAAAATAGAGGCCTCATTAAGAAAAAGGTTTATGAGGATATGTTCATATACTTTTGTCAGTTCACTTTTGGAGCTCTCATTCTATTCTCTCTCTCTCTCTCATACTCTTAGACACAGATTTTCTTAGAGCACTCTTGGAGAGTGTGGAATACTAGGATATTGGAGCAAGAAGGCAAAGGAAGAGCAGGAAAGCGCAAGAGGACATCGAGATTGACAGCTACATCAGATTTTTCTTGTAGGTACTGAGTTTCATGTATGCTTTCCTCACTATTTTTGGCATGCATGGCATATGCATGTGGTTTCTTGGTCAGGATCTATCATTGAAATGTAGGATTGCCTGGATTAATAGTGGATATTCCTAGCCTTGCCATTTCCTCGATATACATGGTGTTGTGGGTTCATTTCATTATTTTTTTTCTGGTTGGTTCTCATGTTCTTTTAGTTGTGGGTTGAGTTACTAGTTCCTGGAGCATTGGTTGGACAAATGCTCTAGAGCCATGTAACAGCTTGGGTTGAGTTACTAGTCCTTGAGACTTGGTTGGACAAATTATTTAGATTCCGACAATAGCTATGGGTTGACTTACTAATCCTGGATCCTTGGTTGGACAAACACTCTAGAGCCCAATAGTAGTTGTGGGTTGAGTTACTAGTCATGGATCCTTGGTTGGAACAAATGCTCCAGAGCCTTGGACAGTTTGGGTGGAGACTAATCTAGTGATGATTTGTGATGTCTGATTATGAGTTGGAATCATTGGATGTAGTTTGGCCTCTAGAAGCCCTGGTTTGGTTTTGATTGATGTGTTTTATGAGATCCCACATTCATGCTTGGAATATGGCATGGGGGTGACTATATGAAGAGAGATTTGGCTTAGACATGTCTACGGTAGGGTGGTATGTGGAAGTCCCAGACTTGGTTGCATTTTACTTATGTTAATAAGAGATATTTTCCTCTTATATTGGTGGGTAAATACACTTGCTATTATGTGGTTGTTATATGTTTGTCATTTCTATTGTTTATATGTTGATTATGAATGTGTTCTATGATAGTGATGGTGCATGGCTCTCATCGTGTTTTGATTTGTAAATGAATGAACAATGTATCTATGACCAAATAGATAATAATGTTGTTAATGTGATGGGGAAACAATGCTTCTTAGCGATTCCCAAATAAGTATGAGACCCCTGTGCTCAGATATTTTATTTAAACTTGTAGATTACATGTTTGATGAAATGCATGTCATGGCTAGTAGGGGTCCAGTCAAGTATTTATTCAAGTGATTGAATTTACATCGTTATTCCATTGTTAATCATTTCTGAAATTTTCATGGAGTTATTGGCAGTGACATGAGCCCTGGGCCTAAAAAAGTGGCACAAAAATCGGGGTCGCAGGCGTAAAACTACTGGGAAAAGTCCCCAGTCACACACATGCCCATGATGTGCGAGCGGTTGGAGGTTTCTAGTCACACTCTTTCTCATGTCAAGGGAGAAATTGGGGAATTTATGCACTGAAGGTTAATCTGTCTCAGGGGCTAGCCTCCTGGAAGGTTTGGATGGCTCCTGGGTATCCTGTAGCAGGTGCAGAAGGTGTGTGTTGTTGTGTTCTGTTGATTCCACTTCCTTAACTAACACATATGGATTTGAATCATATCATAGTAACTCTTCGTCACATATTTACCTTGGTTGGTCAGTTACTTAGGTAGATGTGGGAGGAAGGTGTTAGAGAGTGGTATTAGAGCATGGTTCACCCCTCGGACTGGATGGGCGGTATGTTGGTCATCCATTCATGTTGGTGGCATATGTGTTTCTTATGCTTGTGTTCTATGTGCTTGTTGCATATGCATGGTGTTGGTCATGGTTGCAGTGACGTCGCCATGTGAAGGTTGACAGGGTTTTGGTGGAATGTGTTGTCATGAGTGTATGACTGGTTATGTGTTGTTCATACATGTCAAGTGCTTACATGTTTTCAAGTGTACATTGGTATGGTTATTGTTATCATGCATTTCAAGGTCATGGTTTGTGAATGATATGGTCATGCATTGATGATTGGAATATGG
The DNA here is from genome assembly GCA_034641835.2 of Pinus albicaulis. Lineage (NCBI taxonomy): Eukaryota > Viridiplantae > Streptophyta > Pinopsida > Pinales > Pinaceae > Pinus > Pinus albicaulis. Next base: position 27,613,765 of record MU968551.1, read on the forward strand.
CTGGAATGATGTTTATATGTGGTTTTATCTATGTGCTATATATTTACATGTTGTTGTGATTATGTTTATACATGTATTACGTTTATTGGTTGATATTGAAGGAGATATCCTCCTTGAATTATGCTAAGGTACGTTGGTTTATTATTATTTGGTTTAGCTGACATAGTATGCCTTGTGGGAAAGAAATCAAGATGACTAGAAAGATGGTATAATACAAAGATTATCCCTATGAATCATATGAGCAACATGGGGTTGTGAACTCGTTTGACTTAGCAGACACATTGAGAAGTTTGAAGGAATAAATAATGAGTTGTAAAGCAGATAATGGCATAATCATACATGCATAGGAGAAACAAGCAGAAGTTAATGTGGTAATTCTTCAAAGCTTGTTAGAATTGCAACGACAGGGGCCACTTCATATCAGCTATGGACATGAGGATAGGACTAATGAGGCATATGGAGCTAGGTATCATGGTGGTCACAGGTTGGAAAGAGATGACACGATTAGAGATATTCACGAGGAGGAACTAACTTAGAGTGGGTTCGAGAGGCTATTCTGGAAGAAGTATTCATCGGAGAGATACTATGATGACAGGGCAAAAGAGTTTTATGAACTAAATATGCGATCTATGATCGATGAGGAGTATACTAGCATATTTCTGGAGTTGTTGTGATATGTTCCTTAGCTAGAGGAGGAGAAGTCCAAGATTCATAGATTCATTACTGGGTTGTTGATAACATTCAAAGACAGGATCGAGTTTGATGAGCCTAGATCATTGGAGGAGGCCATTTGGAAGCTAAAGCATTGTTACGAGAAATTAAAGTGCATATATGAAACTAAGCAGGATTATAAGGGTAATTATAAGAATAAAGGAAAATGGAGTAAGAATCAAGTAAGACCTCGGGATACAGGTAACTAAGATAATGTTGCACCACCTAAGAATTTCAATACATCTGGTAGAGGATAGGGACTTTGGTCTTAGGAGCATAATAAGAGTGAAAATAGGGAGCCCGTGGGGCATTGGACTTGTGGAGGAGATCATTGTAGGAGATTTCCCACAACATCAGGGTGGTAGGCCACAAATATACTGTGCTCAGGAGGCACAAACAGTGGGAGATGTTAGACAAAGTATTCCTAAGATCTATGCACCATTCAATCATAGGCAGGCATATCATCATGCGTCTATTATCGAGATGGAGGGTAAACTTTGTGATCAAGTTGTTTCTATTTTGATTGACTTTAGATCTAATTATAGTTATTTTAATCCTGACCTGGTGGATAAGAGTGGTTTGAATAAGGAAGTGCATGCATAATATTGGTTAGTGAAGTTGGCTACAGGTACCAAGAAGAGAGTTAATCATTGGGTAAGAGCTTGTTCATTGGACTTGAATGGTATGTCTACCTCAGCACATATGAATGTATTGTCTTTGGGATCGTATAGCATGATTTTGGGTATAGATTGGTTGTATCTTCATAGTACCAAGGTGGGATTTTATGACAAGGCTATTGCGTGTTTGGATGACAATGGGGAATAAAGATTCTTGCGGAGTAAGAAGAAAGCAACATCAGTTATGATGGTGACATCTATGTAGGCCAAGTCTAGTCGCAGGAAAAGGGTGTGTATTATTTGCATTGCATATTTCTAGTGAAAAAGGTAAGGAAGTTGAGGATGTAGATGTGTTAAGCAAGTACCTAGTTCTACAACAGTTTCAAGATGTATTTCCCACCTATATTTCAGAGTTTCCACCTCACAGGGAAGTATAATTTTCTATTGATTTGGTACCAAGGGCAACGCCAAAATCTACGGAACCTTAGAGGAGGAGCACACTGGAGTTGGTAGAGTTGAAGTTGTAGTTGAAGGAAATTCTTGACAAGGGATACATTAGGCCAAGTGTATCACCTTGGAGTGCACCGGTATTGTTTGTAAAGAAGAAGGATGGTACTCTTAGGTTATGAATTGATTACAGACAGTTGAACAAGGTGACCATTAAGAACATGTATTCATTGTTGAGGATTGGTGATTTATTCGATCAATTGAAGGGAGCAACAATGTTCTCGAAGATTGATATGAGATTGGGATATCATCAGGTACGCATTAAATAATATGACATTCACAAGACAACTCTCCGAACCAGGTACAAATATTATGAGTTTGTTGTAGTTCCATTTGGTTTGACTAATGCTCCACCTACTTTTATGTTCTTTATGAATAGTGTGTTGTGTCCTTATCTAGACAAGGCTTTTGTTATTATATTCATTGATGATATATTGGTATATTATAAAAATGAAGAAGAGCATGTTGAACACTTAGCAACAGTATTGAGATTGTTGAGAGAGCATCAGTTGTGTGCTAATCTCAACAAGTGTAGTTTCTTTCAGACAAAGGTACATTACTTGGGACATGTTGTTTCCAAGGAAGGCATAACCGTGGATCCAAAGAAGATAAGGGCTATGGTGGAATGGAAAGCTCCTAGGAACGTGGATGAGGTAAGATCATTTATGGGGTTAGCAGGTTATTACATGAGGTTCATTAGGAACTTCTCAAAAATTGCTTATCTTATCACATCATTGCAAAGGAAAGGTAAGACGTTTGAATGGACAGAGGAATATGCAACTAGTTTTGAGAAATTAAATTAGTTGTTGACACATGCTCTGATGTTAAAGATCGTTGATCTGGATAAAGAGTTTGTGGTATGTACATATGCTTGCAAGAGAGGGCTCGGTGGATTTCTTATGTCGGAAGGATAGGTGTTATGTTATGAGTCACAGAAACTAAATTAGCATGAGCAGAACTATCTAACACATGATCTTGAGCTGACAGTGATCATTCATGCATTGAATATGTGGAGGCATTATCTTCTGGGAAAATGGTTTGTATTGATGAGTGATCATAATGGATTTTGGTATCTATTTGACCAACCGAATCTGAACGCCAGGAAAGCTAGATGGTTGGCCACGATCAGTGAGTTCGACTTTGAGATCAAGTATATTAAAGGTAAAGAGAACAAGGTTGCAGATTCTCTTAGTAGGAAGATACAGGTGAATCATATAGCAGCTATGAGTTCCTATGGACATATCTACATGATAGAATCTTACAGGCAGGTCAGCAGGAAGTAAAGTATATGGAGCTTAGGCACATGTTGTAGCAGAATACCGGTACAGGTGGAGGAGCACACGATGTGGAATATCGTCTCAGATCAGATGACTTGATTAGGTTTAGGGACATGATATATGTGTCATACAGTTGTGAACTCGAGAAGGTGATCTTGAGGGAGTTTCATGTGAAACCATATTCAGGTCGCCCAGGCTATCATAAAGTGCTGAAAACAGTGAATAAATTTTACTATTGGCCAAATTTGAAGAGATATGCAGCAAAGTTGGTGGCCAAGTGTTTGGATTGTCAACAGGTCAATGCAGAGTGTAAACATCCAAGTGGACTACTATAGCCGATTGCGATTCCAAAGTGGAAATGGGAGGTCATTTACCTGGACTTTATCACGGGCTTACCGAGGACATCTAGACAACATGATTCCATCATGGCTGTGGTGGAAAGGTCGACGAAGGTAGCACACTTCATTCCAGTGAAGTCTACATACTCAAGGAATGATGTAGCACAAGTATTCATCAGGGATGTGGTCATATTGCATGGTGTTCCGCAAAACATTGTGTTAGACATATATTCAAATTTCACTTCCAAGTTTTGGAAAGAGTTGTTTGCGGGAATGGGTACATAGTTAGCCTTCAGTACCGCTTATCATCCGCAGACATATGGATAGACAGAGAGGGTCAACAGGATCCTTAAGGACATGTTGAGGATGTATGTGATGCATCAACAGAGAAAGTGGGAAAAGCATCTTCCACTGGTAGAGTTCACTTACAAAATTGGGCATCAAGAATATTTGAGGATGAGTCTGTTTGAGGCATTGTATGGGAGGAGTTGCAATACTCCCATCAGTTGGAGTGATTCACTTAACAGGATGTTGATTGGACCAGACATGTTGGCAGAAATGGAACAAGAAATGCAGGTAATCAAGAAGAATATGAAGGCAGCACAGGATAGGCAGAAGAGTTATGGATATCGGAACAGGTTGTTTAAGGAGTTTAATGTTGGGGAACAGGTGTACTTACGCATCAATCCCAAGAAGAGCTCCTTACGTATTGGATCATGTGCCAAGCTTGCACCACGGTATTGTGGACATTTTAGGATTCTTGAGAGGTTTGGACCAGTAGCCTATCGACTTGCATTGCCTTTGATAGTGAAAGTCCATGATGTTTTCCATGTGTCATTTCTTAACAAGTATGTTAAATATGCTGATCATGTGATTGATTGGTATGTATTGCAGGTGGAGCCAGAAGGAGAATTCCAGCCATAACCACAATTCATTTTGCAGAGAAATACGTTCATGCTCCGGAACCAAGTAATCGAGCAGGTTAAAGTGAAATGGAAGAACTTTGGGCCCGTTGAAGCTACATGGGAGATGGAGGATCAGATGCGGGCTATGTATCCTTCCTTATTCGTTGGTTGAGTGAATGTTTTGGCATGTGTTTTGGAATATGTTGGTATGATGTTTGGTATATGTACATATGTATATGGATGTAAATACTGCCATGAGATATGTTATAAAGCTCCAATAAGAGGTATGGGTGTCATGTCATTATAATGTTATATTTTTCATGTTGTCATGTTGGTTTGCTTCTCGGTAGGTTGATCATTGTAAATACTGCAATGAGCTAAGTTATAAATATCCATGGGAAATATGTTTTTCTTAAAACAGTCTTGTTGGTTGTAGGTGTCGTTGAACACCGAGGACAATGTTCCCCAAAAGGGGAGGGTTCTGTAACAACCCTAGTGAAAATTCCATGTAATAAAAGTTAATAAAGGAAAAATAATAACCAAGGTCATGGGACACATATTCCAAGTTTAATTTTGGGTAAAAAAATCCTGGTGTGGGTGTTAATGTGGTTTATTATGGCTATCGAAATTAGCAAAGGAAATGGTTAAGCCTTTGGAAAGGCAAAGTGGCATTTATAGACATTTATTTATGAAAATAATGGAAAATAGGAGAAAAGGGAGCTAAAAGGTCACTGGTTGAATATGAGGAGGAAAATGAAGGAAAATAATGGAAATTTGAAGAAAATACATACTAATTTTTTTCTCAATTTGACTACTGCTATATTGATACAAATAAAATTACAAAAACGTTGATGCTTCAAAAGGGTAAGCCCAGAGTTTGAGGCCTCCCCACATTACAATGATGCCTGTTGACAGGCAATACGCGCTGGAGACTGACTGAAAGTGTGTTGGAGACCATGACCTTGTCCGACTTTTGAACACCTATGAGCAAACTTTGAATTGTCCAGAGGCGCATACATAACCAAACCATCCAAAATATAACCAAACACCAAGCAAGTTGACAGGGCACTAACAGAGGCTGCCCATAACTAGCTGGAGGCACAAACATAATGACATGGCTTATACAAACGTTGTCCATGACTAAACCAAAACAGACCCATTGTGAAACTGAAGCAATCATCTGAATGCCGCCCACGCAGGGGAGACCGGCAGATAGACAAAAAGAAAACATCTGAGCTAGAGCAAAATAGATAATCATTTGACTGTGAGAAAGGAGGGAAATGAGCTTCTCCTTGCTGCCTGTAAACAAAAGCCAGAGGACGCAAACCTGATTAGGCGACATTTGGAGGCGAAGGCTCTTCCTCGACGATGGGACATGCATACTGATAAGGATCATTGACCTCTGGGGGAGGATCATCCAAGCCAGAAGGGCCACCAACCGGAGGGACGCTGGGTCCAACTTGCTGGCTCGCTTGCTGAGTGTCTTGGCCATCCTGAACATCTGGCCTGATATTCATCTGAGGGGAGCCCGCCCCGGGCTCAAGAACCACATCCGGAGTAGCCATTACGAGACCGGCAGAAACTTCTCGAAGCTTGATTGTGACAGAGGCAAGAAAAGTGTGATTGTTGAAGGTGCATGGATAATGAAGGCGGGCAGAATGAGAATGGGCAGAAGAAGAGAGGTGGAAGAAGGCAGGAGGATTGGGAAGACCTCGTCCCCGCCTACGTCCCCGCCTGGCAGCAGGAGAGCGAGCAGGGTCGAAGTCGGAGGTGTCGGAAGGGGAGTTAGAAGAGGTGGAGGCGGGTTGGCGATCCATATGCCCTCGAGAGGAGCCCCTTCTACAGCGCATCCTTGAGCGCAAACGCGGCATAATTTGGAGTGCAGAGAGGGCAGAGGTATCAGCGGAATGGAGCCTGGAGACTGCTTGTTGATTAGTCCAGATAAGAGCCGAAGACAAGCGACGGATATTGCAAAAGGTACTGTGGGTAATGTGAATGCCAGGCGAGAGATCAACACAACAATACAGATTGCAACGTTTCCCTGTGCTGGTGCGTGAACAGGGCTCAGCATCAGCTAGGGAACAGTGGGAACTCAGAGGAGGGACGCAATGGATAATCCGGAAGGGCGCCATGGCACAAGAAAGCTCGAGAGAACCTGGGGAGATGCGCTGCATTAACGCAGCATTTACGTTCTGGACAGGGGTAATAAACACCCACAGCTAGCGAAATGGAGTGGCGGTGAAAATAAACCACGCGCTATACCTCCAATCCGCCCTCTAAGTTGTCACCTCGAAAGTCACCCGCATCCCAGGAGAAAATATAGGCCTCATCAATAAAAAGGAGTATGAGGATCAGTTCATGGCTTTTGTTTAGTGTAGTTTTGAGCTCTCATTATTTTCTCTCTATGTATATCATACTCTTGGATACTTAGAGTTTCTTGGAGCACTCTTGGAGAGTGTGGCATACTTGGATATTTGGAGCAAGAAGGAAAAGGAAGAGCAGGAAAGCACAAGAGGACATCGGGATCAAAAACTACAATGGATTTTGTTTGAAGGTATTGAATTGCATGTATATTTTCCTCACTATTTTTGGCATGCGTGACATATGCATGTGGTTTCTTAGTCATGAACTGTCATTGGCATGGAGGATTGCTTAAATTTTCGCAGCCTTGCCATTTCCTGGATAGCCATGGTGTTGTGGGTTCATTTCATTATTTATTTTTTGGTTGGTTCTCATGTTCCTTTAGTTGTGTGTTGAGTTACTAGTTCTTGGATCCTTGGTTGGAAAAATTCTCTGGAGCCCTTAGTGGGTTGAGTTACTAGTCTTGGAGCCTTGGCTGGAAAAACACTCTGGAGCCTGACAACAGTTGTGGGTTGAGTTACTAGTCTTGGAACCTTGGTTGGAACAAACACTCACCGGAACCCGGTGGTTGGATGAAGAGAGATTTAGCTCGAAGCTATGTCTATGGTCAGGTGGAACGTGGAAGTCCCATAGTTGGTTGCATTTTTCTTATGGCAATAAGAGCTCTTTTCCTCTTATATTGATGGGTAAATATGCTTGTTATTATGTGGATTATATGGTTGTTCTATGGTTGTCATTTCTGTTGTTTATATTTTGGTTATGCATGTGTTCTATGTCAGTAATGATGTATGACACTTATCATGTTTTGATTTATAAATGAATGAACAATGTATCTATGACCAAGTAGATGATAATTTAGTTAATGTGATGGGGAAATAATGCTTCTTAGAAATTCTCATATAAGTATGAGACCCCTATGCTCATATCTATTATTTAAACCTGTAGATTACATATTTGCGACATGTTTGACGAAATGCATGTCATGGCTAGTAGGGGTCCAGTCAAGTCCTTGTTCAAGTTATTTCATTTACATCATTATTTCGTTGTTCATTTTAATTTCTAGAAGTGTCATGGAGTTATGGGAATTGACCTGAGCCCTGGGCCTAAAAAAGTGGCACAGAAATCGGGGTCGTAGGCACAAAACTACTGGGAATAGTCCCCAATCACACATATGCCCATGTTGTGTGAGTGGTTGGAGGTTCCCAATCACACTCTTACCTATGTCAATGGAGAAAATAGGGGGTTGATGCACTGAAAGGTCAATCTATCTCAAGTACTAGCCTCCTGGAAGTTTTGGATGGCTCCTGGGTGTCCTGTGGCAGGTGCATAAGGTGTGTTTTTTTGTGTTCTGTCAATTCCACTTCCTTAACTAACACATAGGGATTTAAATCATATCATAGTAACTCTTTGTCACATGTTTACCCCGGTTGGTCGATTACTTGGGTAGATGTGGGACGAGGGTGTTACACAAGATATCTTCATATAAGGGAGAATGACCTTCAATGGAATGATATTAGAGTATGTCTTAGAAGGAAACTCGAATTGCATGGAAGGATCGGATGGAAGCAGTGCCTGATGACAATGGATTGTTGGAATAGTCAATAAATAAATTCCAAAAACAGGATCAATTGATGCCTAGAACCTAGCCCAATGGAATGAATATGTAGCCAAGGTGAGGAGAATAACCCTGGACGGAGTGCAAGACCACATTGTATCAAATATCCATGGGAAAGAAACTCCTTTTGCAATGTGGAAGGCACTAACAAAGCTACTCGAGAATAAAAATGACCATAGAAAACTAGCCCTTGAAAAAAACTTTGAAACATCAAGATGCAGAAGAATGATACTATTTCACAGTATCTCACGAGATTTACACAATTTCATGATAAGCTTGGAGGGGTTGGTGTGAATGTTACAAAACATGACCTGGTGAGCCTAGCTCTTCTTCACCTCAAAGATGACCTGGTGAGCCTAGCTTTTGGGGATCCCCTCTTCGCCTCAAAGATGTCATGTTTGTGCCAAGCCTGAAGAAGAACCTCATCTCTGTAGCAGTTTTGGATGAAAATGGTTATGATTTAATCTTCAACAATGGGAAAGCATTTTTGAGACACATAGCCACTGGGCAAGTGAAACAGATTTGGGTTTGTGTGAAGAACTTGTATAAACTTGATGTGGAAAATTGTGTTGCATAAGCAGTAAGGAAAAGAAAGTGCAGAGTCACAATGTTGATGAGCTCTGGCATAGGAGATTGGGGCATTTACATCATTTCGCCTTAAAAATTATGTAGCAAATAACCACTAGCATCCCTAAAGGATCACTTGAGCAACAAGATGTTTGCAAGGGTCACACCTTGGGGGATTATGTAAAATCCACATTCCATGATCGAGACAACAAAGCACATGCAGTCTTGGGAGAGAGTCCACTCTGATGCTTGTGGGCCCTTCTCGACAACCTCCACTGCCACACATAAATACTTTGTTATTTTTTATTTATGATTTCTCAAGGAAGTGTTGGATCTTCTTCATTCGAAAGAAGGATGAGACATACTCAAAATTTGTAGAATTAAAGGCACTATTTTAGAAAGAGACTGATAAGAAGGTGAAGGCTCTCAGAAGAAAAAATGGAGGTGAGTATGTTTCGAATAACTTCAAGTATTTATGTGTGAAAGAAGGCATTTTAAGAGAGTTGAAAACACCCCACAACCCACATCATAATGGGGTAGCTGAGAGGAAGAACTGGAGCATTGTGGGAGTTGTGAGAGCTATGCTACATGAGCAATACATGCCACTGCATTTGTGGCAAAGGCATCTAACACAATATTCTACTTGAAGAATTATATTCCTCATCAGATTCTTGGTATGCTTATACATGAGGAGGATTTCTCAGGCAGAAATTTAGATGTGTCTCACTTCATAATTTTTGGAGCCTTTGTTTACTGCCATGTCTCCAAATATTTGAGGAAGAAACTTGAGCCAACAACAGAGTTGGGAGTTTTTTTAGGTTACACCGAAACTCCACACAATTTCATGGTGTACTTACCTTCCCTCATAATGACATTTGTGCTAAGGGATGTACATTTTGACGAGGGGAGAGCAATGAGATGCTCTCTTGAGAGGGTGTTGCAAATCCCACCAGAAGAGGAGCTTTTAGCTCCAAAGGAGGAGCCTAAAAAAGATGTGGAGCAACCACAAAAGGAGGATCAAAGAGGAGGAAGAGTGGAGAAATCCATTCAAGAAAAACCATCCAGAGAAGGTAGAAATATAACTAGGGAAGTTGATACATTGGTGTATGATGTGAGGGAGAATGTGGGAGCTCCTTCAAATTTGTGCAGGCAAAGGAGGTCACTTGAGAGGTACACTAGCTACATGGCTCTAATGACTAATTTTGTAGATATTGAGCCATTAGTTGAGCAACCAGTTTGGGGTGATGCAATGGCGGAGGAATATGAATCCATCATGAAGAAATTTTTTGGGGAAGTGGTCCCAAGGCCGACAAATAAATCAATAGTGGGTTCGAAATGGATCTTCAAAGATAAGCATGTAGCAAACATAATCATATGAAGTATAAGGTTGTATTTATGGCCAAAGAATTCTCTCAAGTTGAGGGAATTGACTATGAGGAAACCTTTTCTCCCGTAGAAAATTATTTATCCATTAGAACAATCCTTGCACTAGTTGCACAGATGGGGTGGAAGATCCACCATATGGATGTAAAAACAACATTTATTAATGGTGTTATTGAGGAGGAAGTGTACATCGAGAAACCAGAAGGTTTTGAGACATTTGATCAGGAGTCTCATGTGTGCAAACTCATGCGAGCACTATACGGTCTCAGACAGACACCCCTAGCTTGGTACACTCGGATCGACAATTATCTCACTAGATTGGGCTTCACCAAAAGTGAAGCAGATGCGAACCTCAATCATATTTTGGTAGAAGGTAAATTTCTTATCATTGTTTTATATGTTGATGATTTAATATTAATAGGTGATGAAAATTTGATCAACTCTTGTAAGGAGGACCTTGTAATGGAATTTGATATGAAATACATGGGTCTCATGCACTAATTCCTCGGGTTGGAAGTATGGAATGACGACGAGGAATTGTTTGTGTCTCGAGGCAAGTATACCAACGAGATATTATAGAGATTTCACATGAAGAGTTGTAAGCCCATGGAGACACTTATAGTGGCCAACTGGAGGAAGTGGGATGCCACTTCAGGTGAAGAGGTTGATGCTACCATTTCCTGGCAACTAGTGGGTTCACCGACGTATCCTGTGAACACACAACCAAATATGTGTTATTCGGTCAACCACCTGAGCCAAGCTATAGTTATTCTGACCAAATTATATTGGAATGTAACAAAGCATGCATTATGGCACCTCAAAGGCACTACCCAATATGGATTATGGTACAAACAGGCAGAGGGAGTGAAGTTATGTGGCTTCACAGATGTATATTGGGGAGGATGTGCATTCGACTGAAAGAGTACACCAGGTGGAATTTTCAGTGTTGGATCAGTGTAAATTTCCTGGTACAAAAGGAAGTAGAGGTTTGTGGTGCTCAGCTCAACAGAAGATGAATCCATGGTTGCAAGTCAAGCAACTTGTGAGGCGATCTGGATGAGAAAAATAATTTTATATTGTTTGGTCAGGAGATGGATGCAACTACGCTATATTGTGATAATCAGAGTTACATTAAGCTCTATCAGAATCTGGTATTTCATGATCGATCTAAGCATATATATTTTTGGTATCATCATTTATGAGACTCTGTGCAAAGGAGGATAATGTTGCTACAATACATTCTGACAGAGGAACAATATGTTGGCATATTGAAAAAGTATTTTTCAAGAGGGAAGTTTGAATTCCACAGCTACAGGATAGGGGTGGTTGATAATCCCTTTCTTTCTAAGAGGGAGTGTTGAGAAGTGTAGCAATAAAGGCTTAATTTGACTTTGCCTTGGTCAAATTAAGAAAAATCGAAATTTCCACATTAGTAGATAATTTGGAGGCAGATAACTAAGGCGACATGGCTCTTGTCACTTAGTCAGCTCAGAAAATTCAAATTAGAGGGCTTGGAGTTTAGTTATGCATGTGTGAATGCTAATTTTCAGCAATATAGTTCATTTATTTCTGGTTGTATTCAGTTGAACTAGTTCTAACTATTGATAGAAACTAGTTGGAGGTGAGTTGTGTAGTGGGACAACAATCTAACATAATGATCATCCAATTAACTGATAAATAAGCTCAAAATAGCTATTGCATGCAAGGAATTCGAGTTCCTTGGTTATGGTGGAGATTCCAAGGCAACATAACATTAGTTGTAGACTAGTCTTGACTGTATAGGTGTTGAATACAATCAATGATCGGCCCTTGGGAATTGAACAATAAATTGGAGGAAAATTCCTAAAAAAATAGGGGCCTAATTCCTCAAGATTTGGGCAAGGAAATAGGGGCTCAAGGAGAGGCATAAATTTCTTAATTTTGGGTCAGAGCTTCTCATTGAGAAGACAAAAAGGTTATTCACTTGCAGGTTGAGCTCAGAGTGAGCTAGAAATTGTAATACATTCTCTATTCATCCTATTAATGCAAGCACACTTAAGGGGTTTTTACCAGTTGGTTTCCCATAGATAAATTTGTGTACTTGTGTATGTGATTGATGCATGCTTGCAAATGTTGTTCTAAATTGTGAATTAATTTCCATAGAGAAATAGAGTATAATTGTGTCTCTTGATTTAGATTAAATTTCTTGTGCATTTGCAATTATATCACCATATTTCTACATAGAGCAAGCAATATTTTTAAGACAAACCCTTGTTTGAAGGGCCAATACATGAGCAATATTTTCCACATTTGCAAGAAGTTTTGATGGGTCGATTTCAATAAATTATTAAATACCGAGAGAATTACTAATCAAGTATCGAAATGTATTAATTATATAAGGAATAGAGCATTTCGTTGAGGTATTAACAACATTAGTCTTGAGGTCGAGTTAATTCTTTATCAGGAGGCTAAAAACTTGTTGCCTGAAGATTGATATGTTGGCTAATATTTTTCTAATTTGGAGATTGAATTTTTCTAAGGCTGAATTGTTTAACTGAGACTAAGCTTCTTTTATACTATGATATCAAACTTGTTGGAGGTTAAGAGATCAATCTCAAGAGGGTTGAGTTAATTATCTCAAGGTTTCATGTCCATTTTGGAAGTTGAGATCCACTATGTGGAAAAGTGAAATTATCTATTTGTAAGGGTGAGTCTACAATTACCTTGAAGGTTGAAATCTATCCCTTGAGGCAAGATGAATTCACAAATTCTTTGGAGATTGAAGTTTACTGTCTAAAGGGGTTTGAGTGCCAAATGAATTGAAAATCAAATTCTTTTTGGGAGGTTGAATTCAAAGATTATATTGTTGATCAGTTTGGTAAGTTTATTACACTTGTGTTTGCAGATATTGAATATCCTTGTTGTTGGCCAAGCAACTTCAACAATCAAAATCCATTTCAAGGGGTTGAGTAATATTGTATTGACTGAAGACCAAATTCCTTTAATTAGTGGAGGGTCAAGTTCCCTGTTTTCCTGAGGTAATTTCTTAATATGAATATGACTGAGAATGGGGGTCGAATTTATGATCTATAGCCCTAAGTATTCTTGCAATTTATGGCCATTAATTATAAAGCATCCCACTGACTAAAGGAGGTTTTTGGCATCTCTCAGTGAGTCGAGTCATTGCACTTACTTGAAGGACTGAGCATTATCACAAGTTCAAGGGTCAATTCCCATTACAACAAGGGCTAAGTTATGTGTTTAGTCTATTGGACGAGTTCATTTCAAAGGACTAAGTTACTACTAATAAAGAGTTTGATTTTATTCATTTATTACTGGACAAGTTTCACTGGAATAAATGGGGCTAAGTCAACCATTCAAAGGGGGATAAGTATTATTGTTCCAAGGGATGAGTTTACAACTACAAGAGGGTTGAATTGCACTGGCTGAAAAGGGGTCGAATACTCTCTTTGTTGATGATTGAATGCGTGATTCATTAAAAGTTGAGTTAATATTGTAAGCTTTGATTTCCTATGTTAGCCAAGGTTGAATATCATGCATTTTGTTAGCTGAGTATACATGTGGATAAATAAGAACTAAACAATTGTTGTAAATGGGTCGAGTTGGCTTCTTGGGGTTGAGTGGGATACTACATCCAACTATGATAAGAGAACGATATTCCTTGATGATCATATGACTTTTGTATAGATATATTTAGCATAAGACTGAGTTGTTGCATAAAACCCTTATAATCGCCATGCCAGAGCATACATAGGTTCCTTGATTTTATTGTATACAGAGTCCTTAAATCGGTTTATATATCTGAAATACATCTCTTTATTTGCTCTCAACAATGGTCTTTAAAATGAATGATGTGTTGTTGCTTTAAATCATTGTTATGCACATTCTTCTGGTACTCTGTGTGTTACATTGAAACAAATATAAGAAGAGTACCTACAACAGTGTGTTTATAAACTGTTTGAAAAATCTATCAGTGACAAAAATTCAACAAAACTCAGTGAAATCCTAAAATTTTCCAATCGGAATATTACATGTAATTATACAATTGTGTTCATTATATGTTCAAACATCTATATCCTCTACTCCAGTGGATATCCAAAAATTTATCAACAATCATTCCAAATTATTTGGAGTTATGCCTAAGGGTATTCCACCCACTCAATGTCATGACCATGCTATTCATTTGCAACCTGGAAGTGTACCACCTAAAATTAGTCCTTATAGGTATCCATATGCATAGAAGAGTAAGATAGAGTGTATGGTTCAAGAAGTGTTAGAGGTTGGCATCATTCAACCTAGCCAAAGTGCTTTCACTTCATTAGTGGCGGTGGTTATAAAAAAGGATTTGTTAGTTTTTGTAACATCGTACAGGTGTTCTAGTCTCAATTTGTGTCTAAGAGGCTAAGGAACAAGAGTTCTCCAAAACCCAGAAAATGTTTCACGAGATAAGCTTGTGAAACACCTCAGTTAAATTAATTGATCAATAATTAAAAGTTACCTAAGTCTAAATGAGGAGAATTGATTAATTAATGGAAATTAATTGAGGATGATCGAGAATGCTCTAGAGACTCACATGGATCAATTCTAAGATGATCTTAGTCATTGACGAGGATCTAATCATGGTCATTGAAGCTCTAGTGAGAGATTATAAGAGCGGACCGATGGGATGAAGAGAGACACAAGTGAGGGAGTGAATTATCTAGGTAGTGCTAATTTCCCAATGCACAGTGATTCAGTGAAGGACTAATTTGAGCAAGTGGAGGAGAATCGGTGATTGAGGGAGCAACAGAGAAAATTCCAAAGGAATTTCCCAACAGATTTCTAACGTTGGAGAGGCAGGAAAGAGCAAGGTTGAATTATTCAGCAAAAAATTCGTCTAAGCAGTGTGAATGACCCAAAAACCCCATTGCAAGTGCCAAGAAGAGATCAATTCAGTTGTTTAAGGTCGGGAGACCACCTAGAAGGAAGAGTGAGTCATTTCTAGAGGTAGAGGGAGGCTAGACGACCTAGTTGGAGGCAATTTCAGTGGCCATCCAGACTTACGCAGGCTGGAAATGCAAGATGCCAGTAGCTAGTGCAAGTAGGACAGAAGGAGTATAGTTGATTTGTAGAGGGAGAAAATTCTCTCCTATAAATTTTTCCACATTATTTGTTGGAGGATTTCTAGTGAGGCATCCAAATTATTATACTTAGATTTTTAATTATGCATAATAATAATATAAACCCTCATCTATTGCACTAGTTATCCCAAAACATTAGTCCAAAATATTTGTGTTAATGGTGTGCATGAATTTCTCAGTTCCATTTTAAATTTATTAGCATATTTTATTTTTGTAAAGAATTGCAGTGAGAATTATTCGATATTAATCTAGAAATTAATAAACTAATAATCATTTAGGAAAACAAATTCCAGTAGTTGCACTTCAAGGCATTTTCACAAGGTCATTCATAGCATATATGTCCAAATTATAGACAACTTGACAAAATGACAAATAATGATAAGTTTCCTATTCTTGTCATTGAGGAATTATTAGAGGAATTGCGTGGAGCAACATTCTTTAAATAAAAATAAAAATGAGGCAATAAGACATTCCAAAAAATAACCTTTAGAACACATGAAGGTTATTATGAGTCTTTTGTTATGCCATTTGGATTTATAATTCCTTCAACATTTCAAAGCTTGATGGATTTTATTTTCAAACCCTCTCTTACAAAATTTGTGTTATTATTTTGCGATGACATATTATTCTACAACAAATCTTGGGAAGAGCATGTACAACATGTTGCATGGTTTTAACGTTATTAGAAGAGCAACAATTATATGCAAAATCTTCCAAGTGTGCCTTTGGGGTTCAATAAGTGAAACATTTGGGTCATATTGCATCCCATGAATGTGTAAAGTGGAACGTAACAAAATCAAATCTATGAGGGAATAGACATCCATAAGACCTTAAATAAACTCAAAGGATTCTTAGGATTTATAGGATATTAGCACAATATTGTCAAGAATTATGGTCAAATAATTGTGCCTGTAATAAAACTATTGAAGAAGCAATCATTTTGTAGACTAAGAAAGTAACCAAAGAGTTTGAAATACTTAAATAAGTTATGTGTACATTTTCCATCACGACGATGCAAGCCTTTGGAAAATCCTTCATTGTGGAGTGTGATGTCTCAAGCCATCGCTTTGGTGCACTTATAATGTAAGAAGGAAGGCTCCTTACCTTTGAAATAGTGAACCTAAAGGAAAGAACTTACTGAAACACGAAAAATAAATGTTTTCCATACTACATGCACTTGAGTAATGACATCCATATCTAATAGGAAAACATTTCAAAGTAAAAGAAAATCATGATTTTTTGAAGTACTTCATGGAACAAAGACTATTTTCAAAAGAGAAACAATAATTGGTTACAAATATTTTGGCTTATCACTTTGAAATTATCTACAAAAAAGGAAAACAAAATATTGTGGTAGATGCACTCTCAAGGAAAGAGGAAGACACAAAGGGTTTACTATGTGCTCTTTCCATTCCACAATATGACAGAGTTGATGAAGCAATAATAGAGTGTAAGTAAGATGATAAGGTATGCAAAATCATTGAACAACTATGGGAGGACGCTGATGCAATAGAAAAAATTATGTGGAAGAATGATTTATTGTGACATCAAGATCACTTATGTAAGAATTATCAACTCAAACAGAATTTCCTTTTGCAATTACACACTTATCATGTATCATGACATTTATGGTTCTTGAAGACATACCATATAATAAGGAAAATAATTTTTTTGGGAGCGTCTTAAAGTAGATGTGCAAAAGTTTGTGGTTGAACGTGTGGTATGCCAACAAAATGAGGGAGAGATAATAAGGACCCCAGGGCTCCTTCAACCCTTAGCCATACCAAGCCTAGAATTGGAAAGATTTTTTAATGGATTTTATTACAAGTTTACTCAAATTTGAAGGAAGGAGTATCATTATGGTAGTGATAGATCGAATGACAAAGTATGCTCATTTTCAATCTCTTTCTCAACATTTTAAAGCAAATGCAATGGTAGAAGCATTCATGGAAATAGTCCAAAACCTACATGGGAGACCAATGATTATGAGATCCATTTTTCACTATAAATTTTTGGACTGAATAATTTTCTTATTTGGCTATTTAATTGGCTCACAGTTCATCTTATCAACCTCATTCTCATGGGTAAATTGAGATTGTGAATAAATGTTTTGAAGGATATCAATGTTTCTTTTCATATGATAAATATACACAATGGGTCAAGTGGTTTCCCTTGGTAGGATGGTGATATAACACATCCTTCCATACTTCATAAAAAATGTCAATATTTATGACACTATATGGATGTCATCCTCCATCTATAAAATCACTCTTGAAAGAGACTATAAAGGCTCAAGCAAAAGATGACCACATATGACACCAATTAGAGGTTCTCAAACTATTGAAGGACAACTTGGTTATAGCATAAAATAGGGTTAGACAACAAGCATATCAACATTGCATTGAAAGGGAATTTAAAGTGGGAAATTAAGTATTTGTGAGACTACAACCATATAAATGGATGTCCCTCAAGAAGAAGAAAGAAAGGGACATGTTGAGGCCTCAACAACCCTCTTTAATTTTTCAAAATTATGGGGCCTTCCATAAGAATTTTGTTAATGTTACTTTCAAATGCTTAATTTGCTTTATTTTGGGTGATTTTCACTTTTCTTGATTTCCATTTTTTATGCCTTCATTTCTTTCGCTTTGCCACCAACTTTACGCTGACTAAGATTTCACTTAATTCTATTGCACACTTTGAAAGAATATGAATGGTCAAAGTTTGGTCATTTTCTATCGCCTAGGTTTTAAAATATGTAAATATGTATTTTATAATGTTTTATAAATTGTATAGATTAAATTCATGTAAATAAAATTTAATTATTTAATTTTATTTATTTATTTATCTAACTTTAATTAATTAAGTTAATTTAACTTAATTAAAATTAATTTATATATTTAATTTATTTAATTTGATTAATTTAATTAATTTCTAGATATAGTTTTAATTATTTAATTAGTTTTGTTGGTCTAATTAATTATTAATTTAATTTTTATATAAATATAATTTTAATTTCATCATCTAATAATTAATTTTATTTAATTATTTTAAAACTTAATTATAAATATATTATTATTATTATTATTTAATTAATATGTAAGAATTAAACCTTTGAGTTCAAGCCCTTTATATATATTATAATAAAACATAAAAAATATAAATATATTGTAAATATATAACAAAAATATAAATATGAAGAAAAACCTTAATTAATAGAGCCACTTTGGCAGAGATGACATAGCCGAGGAGTTTTTCCTTCGGGAATTTGATTTGGGGCTCCATCGGAAATCTGAATGAAAAACTTGACGTAGACACAAGCACGTGAGTATTTCATATATGACGACAAAATATACTAGCGATTTCAACAAGGTGCAGTGGGAACGGCGGAGGCAATTACATTATTTGAGCTCGCATTAGTGAGGCTCATTGACCTATTTGAGTAGAAGGATACAGGAATGGTTTTCAATCCCTCTAAAGCGTCTAGAAATGGAATTGATATTGGTTGCCACAAACTGAACCTTGTGTTGATTAACGTCACTAAAGTTTGAGGCATGATAAACCAAGATACCGAATATTACTGCTACAAATTTAAACTGGGGATTATTGTTAATATAAAGAAAATCAATTGCTCGATTTTGATAAACCAACACTAATCTCTGCACATTAAGGTTGCTTTAGGACTGTCGAGGGGATATGAAACTCGGCATGTAGAGTAATGTCATTATGCAAAAATTCAACGCATGCCATGTCAAGGGAGGGTGGCGGTGAAAAGGGAGATGAAGAAGAGGACGTCGAGGTGGATTGGTTCATCTGTTCAGTGGAGAGAATAATAGGGGTTGGGTCACCAACCAATGGTGCATCACGCTGTAGTATGTCAAGATCAATGAGACAAAGTGACCTGCAAGAATGAGATATTTATTAGCAAAGAGGGGAAGTAAAATGTTAAGAAGGAGAATTGAGATAAAGAAGGGACGTAAGAGGAGAATCATTAAAGGGGAGGAAGCGGGGAGGTGGCATGTGCGTAGCTTACATGGAATGATGTGCATATGTGCACGAGCTTTTTTTGAGGCAAATTATCGAGCCTATTCGCAACTCCTCATTTTGTGCAAATTATGTATGTGAAGAAGGAAGTAGAACGGCGTGTGTGTGAGTACCATCAAACAACAATACGCGGTAGCGAGGCGTTGTAGCTCGAGCAGAAGGTATCTGTTCAAATGCAATGATCTGTACGGCTGGTTGTAGGTCGATACCACCAGTAAGGAGCGACGAGAGCCTATTGCAGGTTAAGGATGTTTCCATGGCGATGCAGCTGGCTTCGTAAAACAAGGTGCTGCTAGCGAATATAAATATGAAGGTAAAGAAACTGAAGAAGAGGATGTGTACATAAAGGAATGAAAACTTCTAAGTTTGCAATTTAAGAGAGTTGAAGGAAATAAACAAGAATTGACAACATTCATATAAACTTTTTATTAAACTTTTTAGGTGCTCACCTTAAAACATAAATCCATTGTGCCTTGAATTTGATACCTTTCATGTCTTAATGATTACAAATTTCATTTCTAGAAAAGAAGAAAAGTTGTCTAAAATACAAATAATGCAAAATTCATGTTCAAAATCAAATGATATAGTTGAAGATAATAAATCATAGATTATGGCGTCTAAATTTTCTAAGATGTATTGAAACTAATTAGCTTAATTAAATTTGTACAACATTAACATTACTTTCAAATAATATTAACTCTTGTGCCTATCAAAGAGTTCGGCATGGTCGTGCGTGTTTTGATTGAGATTAACAATTGACATTTTCGAATAAATTAAATGTTAAGAATAATGAAATACTATTTATAGTTTAAATATATAAAGATTTATTTTATTTTTAATAATTATATGTTAGTTGATTCAAAACTCATAACATCAGTTACCTTATTTTATAAGTAATTTTATTTAAGCTTAAAAATAAATAAATAAATAAATAAAAATTAAAAATATATATATATAAATAAATAAAAATTAAATAAATTAGAAATAAAAATATAAAACATATAAAATATAAATATAAATAAAACAAATAAATAAATAGATAAAAATAAAAATAAAAACGAATAAAATGAAAAATATAAAAATAAACGAATAAAAATAAAATCAAAATCAAAATCAATAATATAATCGGTCCATATCCATCATGCATATTATAACCATATATCCCTCTATGATATAAAGAAATAGTTAATAGCCATATATCCCTCTATTATATAGAGAAATAGTTAAAATATTATGTTTTAAAAGTTGACTAAACATGTAAAAAACCACCCTATATTCCTTTATGATATAAAGGAATCGAAGTATCCACGGATGTATTGATGTAGAATGTAAAATGAAGTGAAATCTTTAAATAAAATTTTAAGATGCATAAAAGTAAAACTTTACCAAATCCTATTTAAATACCACGTCAAAAATGAATACTTAACTATATCTTTGACCATATATCCCCGAGCTAGGAACTTATGATAATACCACATTAATCCCTAAATAACTGTGTCAATGTAAAGCTGGAGAAAACAAAACAACTGTGATTATGAAATATTTGGATTCCTTTTTACCTGGGAACAACCTTCAGACTTCGAAAGTTGCTGAAGCCTTTTTTGTTAGTTGCTGAAGCCTTTTTTCTTTGTTTCGAAACTCGACGAGCTTAGAAAAATGTTCATGCAATTTAATCTTTTCATCATCCTCTAGAATTCCATTAATGGCTTCTCTAAGAGTTTCAACCGGAAGGAACCTCTATCCGTCGCTTGTTCTGTTCTGCATCTGATCCAAAAGATGAATAAAAGGCCACAAATCCTGGGTTGTTGGCTCTATAATATCTCCAATATAAGCTTGAATCTGCGCGAGAAATGCCGAGCCCATTCCATTCTCTAACTGACAAACTAAAATCTTCCCACCACGTGTTCTGCTGCATGAGAATTTATCTCTCTTTCATAATATCTCGCCAGCTAACTCAATTTTCCGTTTATCACCCGCGGTGCTGTAACTGTGCGGTTTTTTGTTTACGCGTTTCTAATTTTCTTTGCTCTCGATTCACCATCTCCTTCTCGCAAAACAAAAACGGTAACGCTGCTCCTGCATTTTACTCCATTTCACGGCATTGTTCACAATTTTCAGTCTTATCTTGTTTAATTCTTCAAATTTGTTCAAATGCGTTGTGTTCTAACAGGAACAACAAGTGGCTTTTGTAATTTTGTTGTTGTTCGCTTTTCAGGTGTGAGCATTGATTTTGGGTTTTCATGAAGAACACCACCACCACCATTTGGTTTCGGATTTTCATTCAGCGCACCATTTCGTTTTGGAACAAGTGGCTTTCGTACTGTTGGCTTTTCAGGTTTAACTTTTGATTCTTCATTTTGGTGAACAGCAGCATTAGCATTAGCATTTGATTTGGGCGTTTCATTCAGTGAAACATTTGGTTTTGGTTTTGACTTTCCATTGGGTACAGGAGGAGCAAGTGGAATTCTCGACGGAGGTTGACGTTCTGACATCAACAACTTCTGCAGACGATTGTCTTTGGTTTCAATTTCCTTCTTCTTCAGAGATTCCACCACCATTTCCAATATTCTCTTCTGAAACCATTGTGCATCGA
The DNA here is from genome assembly GCA_034641835.2 of Pinus albicaulis. NCBI lineage: Eukaryota > Viridiplantae > Streptophyta > Pinopsida > Pinales > Pinaceae > Pinus > Pinus albicaulis. The sequence continues at coordinate 27,635,800 of MU968551.1, forward strand.
TCGAATTCTGTGCGCAGAGACTTATTTTTGTTCTCGAGGCACCTTTTGGCCTCTACAAGTTCTGAATACTGATTCTGTAAATCAACAAACTGCCTCTCTTTCTCGCACGCAATGACCCTAGACGATTCAAGATCCTTCTGTAGAGAATTGGATGTTGTTTGCATTTCCCTCACTCTGCCTTCAAGTCTTACCTTCTCTTCCTCTGCAAGTAAAGTTCTTCTATCCAATTCAGTTTGTAAGGACTTGTTTTCCTCCTCAAGGATCTTTTTCCCCAAAGGGATAGAAGAAAGTTGATCTTCTAAACTCTCTAACTCGCTCTTCTTCTCCTCTGCCATGGCTGAAAGCTGCCCCTTTATATCAGAGAGCACCACACGAGGACCAAAATGGAGGAATCCTGGACGATAAAAGAAATGGCCAAGATCAGACGCCATTCAGCGAAGCGTGTGACCTCATTGCTTCTGCGTAGATCGCGTAAAAGAAAGACCGGATGCCATTCGGCGCGGCATTAATACCTCATTAACCCGATAAATCGTATATCGCGTCCCCGTATGCCGGAATCCCACTCAGGACATACGTTTGGGTCGCCAACCGGGAAACCCCCGTTGGTTCTTCCGCGGCCCTGCAATTCACGGATAATGGCCAGCTTCCCGGGGAGCAAATTTGGATTCTGGTAATCTGGTTTTGATGCAGAGCAGTGACGTTGGTGTTGTGTGGGAGAGCTTTGAGAATCCGATGGAGAAGTGGCTTCCGGGGTTGAAGATCAAAACAGCGAAACAACAGACATGCAGGGCGAATCCAGCAGTTACACATGTCAAGATTTGACTGGTTCCATGCGCGATGGATAATTGTTTCTCATTGGCTGGGGTGAACAGTGTTTGCTCACCCCAAGCCCGCAATGGAAAACACCTCCGGCGCGAAGCATAATATAACATAATAGAGGGGGTCAAAGCTCATAATATGAAGGGCCGTTATGTTTGTCTATATCATAATGGAGAGAGGGGCCCACATGGGTCCCCTCAACCATTTTTCCTTCCTTTACTCCCATACACTCCAACGAAGTTTGACTAACCCCTACCCCCAAAAGTCAATTTTATATCATATATTTTTGTTTTATTTTATTTGTAAAATATTTTTAATTTATTTATATAATAAACATGACCAAATTTTTTTAAACAAAGCATACTTCAACCAATTTTGAAACTCCATCTTTAGAAGGTGATATCTCAAGATATATTGCACCAAATAAGACATGAGAGGGCTAATTGGAAATCTATTTCAATGGAAAATAATCTCGTAGTGATTATTTGACTAAATCTAGCCATTTGTTGCTCCAAAAATTTAGCAGAAATTAAGGTTGTGAATTTACAACCAAATTGATTTTATGAGATTGATTTTGGAGAAATTTCATTTTCCAGAAAGATATGTTGCCACTAATTCATTCCCAAATTTCTCAATTGCCAATCAATCTCCATAAGAAGAAAGAGAAATCATGGAATTTTCTTTTATTAATTTATTAATGAGATTTTAATTAGTTTGATGTTCTCAACAATTTTGAGTTTTGAGTTTTGTATGTAATTTTGATAGGCATTTAATTTTATTTTCATGACTATTTTTGCAGATTTGAAGGAGATAAGGCCCATGAGTTTTTAATGAATGGGATTGGAGCAATAAAAAAACGAAGGAATTTTCTAGCTAGAAAATATTATCTCAAATCTTCATTGAATCATCTTTCAACAACAACTCTCTTTTTGGAGTTTTGATTTGTAAAATTAAAAATAGAAGTTATGAAGAAGAGCTAGGGGTTCCAATCCTTCTACAAAAGAGAATACTCTTTGCACTATTGTAAGAAGAGTTTCTTTTGTAGAGTATTTTCGACTCATATTTGAGCTTGGGGGTTTTCCTTCTGAGATTAAAATCTTTGTTATATAGGTAGTTCTTGCACTATTGTGGCTTCATCCTCTATTGCCATAACTTGATGTCTTGGGAGGATTGTTGGAGAAATCCTTTGTAAAGGCAGAGCATGTGAGAAATAGGTTTATGATTGTATTTCATCTCAAATACTATTATTTGTGTGAATATAATCTTATTTTTTTATTAATGGCTAGTTTGTGCCAATGATTGCATGTTGTATGTTGTAGCACTATTGTTATGTATGTGAATTCTCGTTTATTAGATCAACTATTTGATCTTGTAGTTGCATAGATCTGCCATTTATATTTTGATTTTCTCTTATATTTAAATGAAATCCTCGGTAAATATTTTCTCGAAAATTTACTATTGTAAATTAATTTAATTGTCATTAAAAGTGTGTGAACTACTTCGATATTTTAGTGGATCATCTTTTATTTTAATCTCTAAATAAAGCATGACATGCACTGATAATATTAGCTATTAGAACTACTTCAACAACTTGATATTGACCTTAAAACACATGTTAAATCCTCGTTATCTTTTAATCCTTGCACTTGGCATTTAGGAACTATTTCATGTGTGTCGAGTTAGAGTAGTTTTCTTTGTCTTTCCACATGAGCAAAGAGGCCCGTATTTAGATTTAGATTTAATTGTCATTCTTTAAAAATTATCCTTAAGCAAGGATAATACATTGAGTGGCCTGGTTGAGCCCTTATTTCATCTCATTAAAAAAACTCCTTCTTTAAGTGGTCGGAAGAAGGGAAAGTCTTTCCTTTCACCTATTAGCACTAATAATTTATATCATAAGCTAGCAAGTAAAAGTTGGAGTAGATCCATGCATCTAGATTAAATTTTAGATTAGATTAGGCGTGTAGTTTAGAATTGTTTGAGGTTGAGGCATCGAGCTTATAACCGGGCGAAATCACCATCCCAAATAAATAAGGGTCTAATTGGGACCATGATCAAGTGATTTCCTAAATGTCAGTTATGGTCAATTTTGTCCATCAACACAATAATAAATTAGCACCAAAGTATTATGGCCCTTAGAAGTTGTTGCCAAGGATTAGAAGTATGGTTTACAAATTGGAGTTGCCTCCTTCTTCATGTGTACATCCAATTTTCCATGTTTCTTACTTAAAGAAGGTAATCAATGACAAGATCCCAATTCAAACTATTTTACTAAATATTCGTGAAGAAAGGGAAATCATGCTAGAACCAACAAAAATCCTTAAAACAAAGATTAAGTAACTAAGAAATCAAGCAATTGTTGAGTACTTCATCAAATGAAAGAACCTAGAGGCAACATTGGAAGATGAGTTTTTCATGCAAAAACAATCACAAATACTAGTCAAGTATTGAGGACAACACTTGTTTGAAGGGGAGGACATGTTAAGCCCTATATAAGCCCTGTGTTAACCCTAAAACCGCCTATTAAGCCCTGGATATTAAGTGATTACATTTCTATGGTTATATTGTTATGTAGACTAGAACCTTTCATGGTCCCATTTTATTATAATTGTACCATTTGTCTCTTATATATGTACATTAAGGAGACCTAGTCATAGGATCGTTAATATTGTCTTATACATTGTATTGATTGTAAAATGGGGGTTTCCCCCTTTAAGTGGATTGTAATTATTTATTTCTTATTATTTTTAAGGTAGGAGGTTTATAACAAAATGAATGTCAGTGGATTGCTAAATATAGGAGCAAGTCCTGATTTTAGCAACTTTGTCAACACCTATGTCCACACTAGAAAAGGAATTTACATCATCAATAATTCTTTAACAAAAGAGGAAGAGGAATGTGTAGCTTAAGTAAATGCATTATAATTATTTAATGATTTTCCAAAAAATCAATATTCCCACTCTCTCTATCATGTCTAAAAATGGAAATCATTACTCAATGTAGTTACAATTAGAAAATAAAAGTAAGAGGGGAGGAAAGGAACAATTTTTCATTCCCATACCAGAGGTTGAGCTTGATTTATCAGTCTATCAACCACTCTACTTGTTATATTTTATTGATCTTTTATGTTTTCATTTTCATAGAGGATTCATCCTTGACTTGATCGACAACTATATTTTTCTTTATATGTTTTGTAAAGAGATTTTAGGACTCATTTTGAATGGAGTTTCTTGGGGTTTTCTCTAAGAAGATCTTCATAAATATTCAACCTGTAAATATGATAGTTTAGGTTTTTGGAAAATGTTTCACTTGATAGATTTTTGCAATATTTTATATTAGTATTGTGTGTTCATGAATTTCATCTCTTCATCATCATATTAATCGTATTTACTATTGGGAAGTATTGAGATGTGTTGAACATGAATATTATTAATATGTTTCTAAATTTTCTTTATATATGTTTGTGTAATTTTTTGAAGAATTAGTTCCATCTTGCTAGTTATAATGCTTAGTCTTTTTGAAGATATTTAGACTTTGCATTATAAATTTATGTTATTTTATGTTCTTAACTTATATTGAAAGTTGACTAAATAGGATTTTTTTTCTTTCCCGTAAGAAAAAACTAACACACACACACACACACACACACACACACACATATATATATAAGTGTTCACAATAACAAAATTTTGCATATTGCAAATACTGTCTTTCATACATAGATAACAATATCATCCACCCATCCCTCACATATCAAAATAAAGACAAAACATTATACATATCCACAACCAAAAACTAATAATCGAGATAACAAAATATACTACCAAGATGTCCCAAAATACACTAATAGATAAGAGTCGCGCCCCAAGGAAATCAACAAAAAGGAATCTGGCTAGTAGCTACCAAACTCCCAACATCAAATTCTTCTACAAAAATAGTCCCCAACTGTGCCTCCAAGAAAAAATTAGAAATGGAATTCGCCTACCCATTTAATGAAAATATGTTCTATGTTCATACAATTGAAAGAGTTGTATAGTCTTTTGACCCTCTACTTCATGGCCTAGTGAAGCTATGTCCAAATACTACTTTTCTTAATCCATTCAACCACAACTTTAGAGTCTCCAAACATATGTAGAGAGTCCAACCCAAGGTATGTTGCAAAAAATAAAACTCCCCATAAAACAAAAATTTCAGCTTTCATGTTAGAACCCCCTCCAAATCCCCAATGTAGCCTAAAAATATGTAAACGATCACCCCACTACATCCAAAATTAGACAATATTACAAACCCACCAAAGTATGCCCTTGGGAATACACCCATCATCAATGGTGGAATGGGCAATCTATATTTTAGCGACCTTTCAATAGGCCCCAAGGCCAGGAAGTATCCCAAAATCTTAGAAACTATAAACTTGAGGACTCGTTCTCTATTTTCAAAGATTAAATAGTTCATAGTGTGCCAAACCCCACACAATGTATATGGGAAGAGTGGAAAATATTGGGCAATGTGAACAATAACCTTTTGAGCAGGATTCCAAATTCCTTCCATTCCAAGAAGTATGTATCTTTAGTTCTACCAAAACATAATTCCAAACATCCAAACCCAAAGGGCACTTCAAAAATAAATGTATAATGTTCTCCTCCCCCTTTCTGCAAATTGAGCAAATATCAAGGCCAATAAATCCTCTTTTACATAGATTTTCCCAAGTAAGTATTTTATTCCTCAAGCATAGCCAACCAAATATCTTCAACTTCAATGGAATCTTCCATCTCCATAATTTGACATGCCACCAAAATGAATTCGAGTTTTTCATAGAAGATGTAATGTATCTATATGTGTCTTTAGCATAGATCATGCCCTTTGTCGTACTTCTATTCCAAATAAGAGTGTTATCCTCATTATTTAGGTTAACCCCTGCACGTTGTAAATCAATGATATATTCATTTCATATTTGATGCCATGTCTTCAAACAAACACAAATCACTAGCATTCAAACTAATGTGCCTATGTTGTATCCCACAACCTATTTTTTAATCTGGTTAATATGTATAAAATCCCTATTGTGGAGAAAGGATACCAGTTGTTGTGCCAAGTTATACTTTGTCGGGGAACCAAAAAATCTACCCTTATCGTAACAGTCACACAATTTCCAATTTTCCAACAAACATTTCCCATATATCGTTGCTTAACAAAAAGTAGACATCGCCAGATCATATACACATTTGCAGTACCTTTTTTTCTCGACCTCAACCATTCCACAACCATCACTTCAGGAATGTATTTATCCCTACAAATGTCCTTCCAAAGACCATCCACAAAATGGGAATATGGTGCCCTTTGGAAATACTAATGCATGTTTATTTTAAATTTCTTATACGACTTTTTATTTCATCTTTGTATATATTATTGTTAAACTCTTTCGTTTCAAGCTAATATTATTTCATTCAAATTTCTTCAATTTATTTGAAGAACAACCAACTTTCTTCAGCTATCAAAATCTTAAGGGTTTCCCCCTTTGGCTTATGAAACATTTCAGTAAGCCTAAAGTGGGGTGGTATCTTCCTCCATAGGGTGCCTTGGTATTTGTTAGAAATGTAGCAAGAAAAGGCTCAATTTTAACTTGTGCCTTAGTCAAATTGAGTAATTTTGTTTTCCACATCAACAAGATGACTTGGATTTCAATTAACAAGAATGACATGGTCTTGTCCCTTAGTTAGATGAGTAAATTCGAGTTTGTAGGCTAAGAGGAGAGTTGTGCATGTATTGATTTCTAAGATTTATCAATCTAGTTGAGTTATTGTTAGTTGAACTCAGTTAACTGAGCTCTAGTTATTGGTTGAAGGTCAGTTGAGTAGTTAAGACTTTTTTTAACTCAATGATCTCTCATTTAAGTAGTCAATCAACTAAAAATAGACACAACCATGCATGGAATTCGAATTGCCTAGTTGATGTGGAGAAAAGGGAATGTTTGTATTTATATTTGTATATTGTTGAGTGTACAATGCTTTTGCACCGTGCAGATGATATATTCCTCAAGCTATTGTGCAAGGAAACAAGGAATTTCTCCTATTTTTTAGGGGATAATTCCTCCAAGATTGTGTAAGGAAATAGGAGGTTGGTTGAGGCTTGAATTCGTTAAGTGTTGGCCAGAGCAAGTCAGGAAGTAGGAAAATAGGATTACAGTGCAGGGTGTGCTTCAGTGTTGAAGCAAGACATTGGAATTGTTTCTCTTTTCATATGAATTAATGTAAAGCAGCGAAGGGGTTTTTCCCAGTTGGGTTCCCTTGTAAAATCATTGTGTTCTTGTGGATTTGATGGTTGCATGTCATTGCATGTGTTTCTAAATCGTGATTTCCATTTCGCATAATAGTAGAGGAAATTTGTAATTTCTTGTTTTTAACTTGAATTAATTAATTGTAGAAAATTTCTATTAATTTCTAGAGTATTGTTTCCTTTTTAAAAACGACTTGAGGAACAATAAGAGACACATAAAATTATGTTCTTTAAGAGCGACAGAAATAAAAATACATCAAGATGCATATAAAAAGAAACACCCTTGGGTTAAGAGCAATATAATAAAACAAGTAACATTTATTTTTTCTTCTTGTTGTTGGGGGGGGGGGGGGGGGGGTATGCTCCTATGAAATGTTAAGGAATTTAGTAAACCTTAGACAATTGCAACTTTTCCATCAATTTGAAAAATAAATAAGGAAAGTTGGGATGGGGTGAAGGGGTGTTACACATTAGTTCTTTTCAATCCAAAACTTGACAATGGATGTAAATAAGATATCCTAAACTACCAAACCATATTTATTATTTGTGACACCAATAGTTAGGGTAGTAAAATCCATATAGAGTAGCATTGGCATCACAGAAATTAGGTAGGAGGTTTCAAACATGTAATTTTTCTTTAGAATTCAAAAAACATTTTTTTACCTCAACTTTTACAGAAAGCATTATAAGCACAAAAATCCTTTCTATCACCCAAATATTCCATCTTTAGGGTCAAAACTCCAAACATACAATTCAATCTTGCACATCCAACATAAAAATTCAACATCATAAATACATACCATGACTATATCATAAATTATCTTGATATGACATATCAATTTATTACTTAGGTTAACAACAAAAGGAAACTTTAAAAACAAAATATGAGAAATTGAGCTAGTTTTGATTTTAAAGTAGTAGTACTAAAATCCCCACACATTAGCATAACATCAAGGGCATTAATTAGGAGGTTTAAAACATATTTTTTTGTCCCTAAAAATAAAAAATCATCCTTTTACCTCGACTGTGTTTTATATTTGATCTTGATATAAACCCAAAAAATTTTGTTCTAACTCCCAAGCATTTTATTCAAGATCAAATTTCAAAAAATGCAATCATCCTTTTACCTCGACTGTGTTTTATATTTGATCTTGATATAAAAAGAAAAAAAAGAAAAAAAAAGAAGGTTTCTAACTCCCAAGTATTCCCTTCGAGATCAAATCTATAAAAAAAAAAAAGCAATCTAGTCGTAGATTTCCAACCAAAACTCTAACACTTAGAAACACATTTAAAAACAAGAACCTCAATTATGTCATTCGAATATTCACACTAAATATTACAATTTCCCAACTTAGATAATATAATTATACAGGGCTTAACTCTATAAACCAAGGAGCATGGTGGTAGAAACAACTTACAACCATCAGATCGAAAAATTCAACATTTGTAGATGGTATCAACATTGAAAGATGATTTTTTTACTTAGAAAATATCCCAAAGAAAAGTGTTTCTCCCAATAAAATAAGTTAGTAAATTGAAAAACAACACTATGAGTATACATGGAAAATTATTTTACCTAGAGCCTCAAAAAAGAGGGTGAAGGCTAAAATGGTCTACCATGATAATATCCATTCCTACATATCCATTATAAAATAAACTGCATAGTATTAGATTATAAGGAGAAAATTACAAGCTTGCACCTTTCAACTTACGAGACATATTTACAATAAATCCATAAGAATATTGGAGCAAAACTTTAGGGGCATGACACTTGCCATAAAGAAACATAAATAAGAATCCAAAATTACTTATATATGTTTGAACTCCCAACCTAATTCTCATGCACAATAATAGTTCAACAAAGAAAAGAACACAACAAACAAACATATCAAATTTATGATCATGTTGAGACATATTGTAAATGGTGGTTATGGGAAAACCTCTTGTGCAATGTCAAAATCAATAATTTTGATAACTAGTAATTCAGTTGTTTGTCATCAAGAAAATAAAATACAAAACACGTGTACAAACAATTATATAAACAATAACAATCCACACAAATTTCACATTAATATATCATTATCTTCAAATATTGGAAGGCTAATATAGAGACCATGGTACATAATGTTACAAGGTAAATTTGTACTCATTTGAAGAACTATGTGTTCCACTAGCTCTTGGACACCAAAATTAACCATTTGTGGCATTTGGTAGGGGGAATTGTGTAAGTAATTTGGGGTGAATCGAGGGAAATTACAAGCCTTTGACATTGAAATAAGTCTCTACATTGATGTTTTAGATTTTAAAAAATAATAATAATAATAATAAATAAAAAATAAAATAAATAAATAATCAAATATGTACTTATGGATTGTTATTATTTTATCGATAATGTACTTATGCATGTGCTTGTTCTTACCTTAATCTATATGTCTACAAGAGTTAAGATAGCGGTAACAATATAAATCACATAAATATAGAAAGGGTTCTCGAAATCATGTTAAGACATGTGAGGACCTTACTTTGTTACTTCCTACACCCTTCACTTGGAAATCCTTTCAAAGGTTGGTCAAATTAATGAGGTGAGAACTTTCTACAATCTCTCAAGCTCCTTTGTATAAGGATCTCTCTTTAGATCCATGGAAAGGGGCATCATCTTCTCAAGGGTTCTAGCTATCTAAAACCACAAAAATAAGAAAACAATCGTAGTGAAACCCCAACCATAAATCAATGAAACCTAAACCCTATAAACCTAAAATAAGGGTTGAATTAGATGGTACACCATGTCAATGTGAAGATAGATAGTGTTGTTTAATACGAGGACATGTCCGAATTCATTTAGAAGCTTAATCATCCCCATCAATTAACTTCATGCAAACTTATAGCAACTCTTCACTTGAATTTGTGAGAGCATATCATATTGTTTAATTGTAAGGTTGATCATGGCTCTTTGTAACATAACCAATATAGTCGAATTCACAATCTACTGAATAAATTCCATAATCCACTCATAGATTTTCTATTTTCTATACTATTGGGTCCATTGCTAATACTGGGGGATCTAGAACTACTTTTTTTCTAGGGTAAATGAAGTCAATTGATGAAACCATTGGTTTTGCCTTCGCTACTAGTGAATCTATGTATATCAAAGGGACTAGATAAAAAATAATGGGAATTATCATCCTTGCTCCTAAAATGATTAACATAGCTTTGTTTGATACATTATAGGATTTGATTTTATTTCTACTCTTACCTTTTACTTTGCTACCAAAAAATAAGTCTCATAATTTTTTGCAACAATGCTAATAGAAAGAAAAATAAAAGACAATGCATGTGCCAAGCATATTAAGACAACCACCTATCCACAAAGTTTTTTTTTGTAAGCTTGGTGGGACTACATCTTCATCATCATGTCCAATATATCACCCTGATCTGGGCGGGGAATTGAACCAGTGAATTCACATCAAGGAGTGTCTTAATAGAGCACCAGATCACCGTCTATCCAAGATCTCGTAGACCACCTATCCACATAGTTATGACATAGTATGATGTCATATAACATCATACTAATGTTTTTTTTGTTTTTGTTTTTTGTTTTATGCTTTTTTTATTTGTAAGGCTTCAATCCCACAACATGACCAAAGGAAAATATTAAATTTTAAAAAGTTAAATAAATATTTGTAGAACTTTGTTAAAACATTAACGAATATAAATTGATTTTTTTTTGCAAATAATATGTAAAAAAAGCAATAATAAGAAAAACAAAGCAACAGTCCAAAGCCTAGTGGTAGAGAACAATAATGTCATTAAGCGATTTAATGAAGGAGGAGAAAAGTATTTATGTAGAGTGTTCATGCTAATATTAATGTGAAATGGGGATTCGTGATGAAAAGCATATATATACTCCTTTTTTTTTTTCTTCTAGACATAATAGAGGGTGGGCTCTGTAACGTTGGAATTAAAACCCTAAGCATGGCAGTGGCAAGTTTGGATAAGAGAAAATGAGCTTGCTCTGAATATGATCGTGGATATTTAGGAGGCCAAGATGTGTCTAGATCTGAATAATGTTTGATTCAAATTTATTTCTGCTCCAAGGATGAGGTTTTTACCCCAAATCTAAAGTAGTTTATGATATTTGTGAAAACAATTTCAGGGGTTTGTCTTTGTTTGCAAGTCACAATCATAGATCTTGTCTCTTCACTTACAACCATGATTCGGGATAGGGAAAGAATCCCATGTAGTTGTATTCGAATCCTACATAAGGATCGACAACTTTAGGATAAGAAAACTCTCAGCGAGTACAACATAGTCAAGGATGCCTCAATCCACATTGTAGCAAGACTAAGTGGTGGAGCTAAAGGATGGGGTGCATCCTCCTCATTCCAAACCAAATCCTTTAAGGAAGTCCTAAAACTTAGATCTTCACCATCAAACCCTAAAGAGTTCTCTATACCAACATTTATGGTGGAACAGGTAATGGAAGCCCCTTCTCTTGAAGCGAACAACATTGATTGTGGAATCCTGGCTACAAATTATTAATGGAAAGAAATTATTTTTTGATTCAATGGTTTTTGGCCCACATCATCTACTCTTTAGGAGTGGATTCACCAGAATTGGTCGCGAAACTTTCGGTTGCATTTTTTCTCAAGAGGATTATTTCTTGTGTACTTCTTCAAATTAAAAGATTGACAAAAGGTTTTTGATTGGGGACCCTGGTTTTGGGCTTGGTATGGCCTCTCATTTAAACCGTGGTTTTTGAATTTTAATCCTCTCTCCATGTCGGTTCTCGCAACCCCAGTCTGCATATGACTCCCCAATTTTCCTATCCATATAACATATCCAAATATACTTGAAGATGTGGGAAATTTACTAGGTCAATTAATCAAAGTCGACATTGAAAGGATTACAAAAGGAATCTGCCCATTTGTTCGCTTATGTGTTTAAGTGGATCTTTGTAAAGGCTTGATCGAGAAAATCATTCTCAAATGGAGACATAGGGTTTATTCTCAACTTGTGGATTATGAAAACATGGCTTTTCATTGCATGACTTGTCAGCAAATTGGTCATATTCAGAATTCCTGCCCTAATTCACATGGACCCTATTCAAAATTAGATGCTAAGAAAAAGAACCATGGATGGCAAGATCCCAAAGGAACCAAAGGTTCCAAGACTACCACAGGTCATGAGCAGGACAAATCACAAAAAACAGATGCCTTCTATAGACAAATCAACATCAACCTGACCTCAGGGTGAACCATCTCAACTCTCAACAGAGGAAGCTCCTCCTTCGTAAATATTGTAAGAGACTCAACAATACTTTTGGAAACATCAATGAGTGGGCACAAATGTACTCACGAATCTGACCACTCAGATAGTGATGAGGAAATAAATAAGATGCCAAATCATTCAACAATTGAAGTATCTCAAGGCAATGTCATTATTGTCTTATCTGCATATGTTGTAGATAACTCCTTGGGATGGATAAACATCCAAAATAGAAAAGGAAAGAAGAATAAACCCATGAACAATCCTAGAGTCTAAAACTAGGACGAAATAATATGTATAGTTGCGTAGTGTGATTTTGTAAAGATTTATGTAATTTGATTTTCAAAACTAATATAAATTTGATTTACTATATATATATATATATGTGTGTGTGTGTGTGTGTGTGTGTGAACCGGGGGAGATAAAAAAGGGAAATTATGAGTATGTTAAGTGGAGCAAATATTAAAATATTAATATGGGATGAGGAGGAGGAGAATACCATTAATGTGTAAGAATGCTTAATATTTGATTCGAATATTTGAATGAGAATATATTTATAATGTTAGGTTTTGTTTTTTTGTTTTTTGTTTTTTGTAAATTAGAAAGTTCTATTAACATATGAAAAAAGTAATTACATCATAAGCAAGCTGGTGAGAGTGAAAGTTTCAACACCAAGAACAAAGAACCGTGGGTAAAAGAGTTGACCCTCTTGGGATGCAATTTACATGGGAGTTAGCAGAGGGGGTGAGACAGTTACAAAAAAAAGTGGGAATGCAACCCCAAACAAAAATGGCCAACCTGGCCTCACATAAGGAAAAGGCCCTGATGGGTTGATAAATTGTACAATGCGATAGTATGAATAAATCCAAAGAACACCAGACATAAGCAAAAAGAAACCTGGGAGCATCTTGGGATTGAGCGAGCATTTAAGCCGTGTCTTCTCTAGGGTGATCATCAAGACTGATGGGGTGCTGCCATCATTTGTGGCGTGCTGGGCTTTCTCGATCATGGAGAGGCCTGCTACCTCCCCTTTGATCTCCGACATACCGTGCTGAATGGCAGTTCTTCTCTTGAGAATAGTATAGTGAGGAGAGTTTTTATCAACAAAACGTCAGTGGTGGACCTCCCCCACATAGATCAAGAATTTCTTTGTGAGGGCATCTATTTTCTTTTCCACAACATTATTACTTTCCCGTTGCTCTTGCAAAGCCAAAGCCAACATGGTTTTGGTTTGCCAATGGAGCTCAATATCTCTACTAAATATGTTTTCCCTCGCCCTTGTCAATTCGGGATCCAGGATCCAATTGATAGAAGCGTCGACCTCTTCCGTGGAGACCCTTTGCAGACGTTCCTGGCTTTTTCCTCCAGCTTGAGGATGTGATCCTTGGAGTCCTGAGTTATGGTGTTCTCATAGATGATAGAAAAATTTCTCGTAGCGGTCTCTGCTATTGTAATTGGAGGTCTGTTAGAGGAAGACCAACGCAATTTATAATTTTAGGTTTGAATATTTGAATGAGAATACATTTATAATCATTGGTAACATTTTAGGGAAATTTGTTATGACAAACTTGTGAATAAAAAAGAAACATACTACCATCACAACATGAGTTTACATTTATGCATATTTGAATAATGATTTATTGGATAAAATCATGTTGGAGTGTTAGAATTACAATTGAATTGCAATTGGACCCACCTTATATACCATAACATATAAATTTTCACTATAAAGTTTGTAAATTTTGGTTTAGCGAGAACATGTTGCAACAAAATCTCTTAAGGTAAAGGTCTCTTTAAGTCAAAATAAAATAAAATAAAAAATATATATGGAAAGGACTATGATTTTAATAACCATTTAACATGACCCAACCTTCAAAGAAATGCACCACCATCATAACATGAATTTACATTTATGCATATTTGAAGAATGATTTGTTGGATAAAATCATGTTGAAATGTAAGAATTACAACTCGACACCCCTTATAGACCATAAACATATAAAATTTCATTGTAAAATTTGTTTTACCTTGAACATGTTGCAACAAAATCCCTTAAAATAAAAGCTTGTTGAATCAAAAAACAAGATAATAAACATAGATGGAAAGGACCTGACCACTAACATGACCTGATCACCTTCATTTTGAGAAGCATATGTTCTTGGGAATTTAACACACGAACTTGCCTAATCTATTAGGGATAGGGAGTGCAAACATCAATTATTAATGCTATCACAATCTAACAATTCGCCTTATCTACTTGTTAAGTTGAAATGAAATTTAAAAGAAAAAAGGAAAAAACAATAACAAATTAACATACATAATTCTCAAGGGCGGGGGGAGGGGCAACAAAGTTGGTGATCGTCATCTGACAAGGGAGTGTTATGTTCCTAGATATTTGAGGTTCAAATCCTCTCGATTTACTCATGGGTCACATGCTGGGGGTGACATGGTTCAACTAAGAGTTATAGTAGTAGTGGTCATAATCAACTTCATGTTGCGCGAGTACAATACTGACCCAAAAGTTGATTCCATTAATAAAAAAACACATAACTCAAGGTGGTTTAAAAAAAAAAATATTCTACTAAATCAAACTTACACAAAACTTTTGGTGAACAAAAAACATGGTAAATTTTTTAGAACATGGTTAAGGTCAAACATAAAAATAATTGACCTTAAATGTAGTTTATTGATCATAGGGGTTGTAGTATAAATTGTTGATCAACGGTTGTCATTGATGTCAACCCAAGCAGCACCAGGGGCTACCCCAATATTACATGGGAATTTTGACCTACCAAATTAACTAATGCTCTAATTGAAAGGAATACTGATTCAACCCCACCCCCCCTTCAGTATTTCCAATAATTGGTATCAGAGCTTGGTTCCTTCAATAACAGTTTAACAACTGGAAGGAGGTCATGGAGCATACCAAGAATGGTGTACCTTTCTTCAATGAAAATAATTATGCACTCTGGAAAGGAAGAATGGAGGTATATCTCTTGGCACAAGGTTATGAAGTATGGGACACTATTCAAAATGGATTTACATCAACCGCGGATGAACAAGGTAAGAAGAATTTGGTAAATGATGCAAAAGCAAAGAATATTATTATCAGTGGACTTATTGAATCTTCTTATCATAAGGTGTTGGGTTGTTAAACCACCAAAAATGTATGGGACAAGCTTGAGAATATATATATGCAGGTGACTAAAAGGTTAAAGAAGCAAAGCTTCAAATCTATAGAGCAAAATTTGAGCAACTCAGAATGAAAGAAGATTGCAACATTGTTGCATAATTCCAATACGTTGATGAAATAACCAATACTCTGGAAGGATTGGGAGAGCCGATTAATGACTATTATATGAAAGATTCTTAGAACGTTACGGGGGAGATTCAACCCAAAAGGTATCGGTCTTAGAATACAGTGAAAATCTAGAAAAACTCAACAAAGATGAATTACATGGAGTTCTCATAGCATATTAAATGAGACTTGATGAAGAAGAGAGTACTTCACATCTAGAAACTACGTTCGTTGCATCTAAGAAAATGAATAAGGAAAAAAAACCTTCATTTGAAAAGACATGCACCTGCAAGTGTGAAGAAAAGGGAGATGATGAACAAGGTCTTTCAGATGAATAATATGCTTGCTTTACGAGAAAAATAAAAATTGTTAAGGGAAAATTCAAAGGTAAACTTCCATTAATATGTTTTGGCTGTGGTGAGGTTGGCCATTTCGCAGCAAAATGTCCGAACAGAAGTGATGGCAACTCAAAAGTAAAGAAGGGCTTTAAGAAATTCAACAAGAAAGAAAAAAGGAAAGGATCCAAAATGAACTTTCTCTGTAAAGAAGATAGCTCATCATCCGATGAAGACAATAATAGCGAAGAAGAAGCTAATGAGAGAGTATTGTTTATGGCCAAGCACATAAACAAGAGGTATCAAACAACGAAGAAGAAGGGTTGACCATAGAAGAATTTTCTAAGGAGGCAATCAAGCTTATAAAAGAGCTGAAGGCTGAGAAGATCCGTTCCAATACTCTTGAAGAACAAGTTCAAGGTCTCAAAATTGAAGTTGAAGAACACAAATGTATTAAAGAGTCACTTCAAAAGAAGTTGGAAGAAAGCAACTAAGAAAGGGAAGCATTAGAAGTCGAAGTAGTCTCACTATGTAACGAAGTGAAGAAGGGAAAAATTGTCCAAAACTATGCCAACAGCTCAAGGGAATTGGAAGAAATCATCAACAATCAACGATCTTACAACGGAAAAACTAGCCTTGGTTACAAAGAAGAAGAAGCATGAACTTCTACAACAAAATATAATGAACCTATGAGATCTGACATGCATGTAGACTTCATTGGACAAGATTCACAAGGACAGCCTTGGAAGACAATTTCTCGATGAATTTTTCCATCCAGGTACCAACATATTTTTTATGGCTATTGTTATTCATGTGGACAATTTGGTCATAAAGTTGTAGAATGTCACACGTACCCTAGGAACCAATACAATTCCAGGAGATCTGTCAAATATGAACCTCCTAGGGCTCAACACAGAAACATCGATAGATTTGAACATTTAAGAAATAATATTGAATGTTACAAATGTCGAAACTTTGGACATATAGCCAAAGACTGCAGACTTGAAAATCCTCCAGAAGAATCTTCGAAGCCACAGAATGAACAAACATGGAAGAAGAAGAAGAATGATAATTGTGCTCTCGCTCTCAAGGCTCAAAAGAACAAAGATGTGTGGTATATTGATAGTGGTTGCTCAATGCATATGACTGGAGATAGAAATAAATTTGTATCTCTGAAAGAGAAGAAGGATGGAACCGTGTCCTTTGGAAATGATGGATCTTCAAATGTTATAGGATCAGGTACTGTCACTCTCGGAAGCAAAGATGTTCTAGCCAAGAATGTTCTATTGGTTGAAAACATGAATCACAATCTACTTAGTGTTGGACAAATGTGTGATCAAGGACACACAATACTATTCAACTCCACGAAATGTGAAATCAGGAAAGGCGTGTATGGTGAAATTGTGGCTACAGCAAGTCGAGCTCCAAATGACATATATGTTATGGATGAAGCAACTAAAGCATGTCTAATAGCTAAAGAGGATGATACAATAATTGGTAGCAATGATGATCGACAAAGTAAGAATTTTGCTACAAAGGTGCAAAGTGATTTCGAGATGTCTTTACTTGGTGAGCTGACATACTTCTTAGGGCTTCAAATATCTCAGAAAGAGAAAGGAATATTTATATGTCAAGCCAAGTACATCAAGGAAATGCTCAAGAAATTTAAAATGGAAGATTGCAAACCCGTCCTTACTCCCATGGTAACAAGTTGCAAATTGAGCATAGACGACTCATCTAAGGATGTGGATCAGATCCGGACAGATGCCGACGTCGTATGACGGGGACGGGGGGGTGGGACGAGGTGTGGCGGCACCTCGGAACCGCCAGCGAGCAGGTAGCTTGCGACGCGGCTCTTTGCATTTCGTGAGACTGAACACGTTGTGTTAAGTGGTTTCGACGCTGCTCATATCACACCATCACCTCACTCCACATTCATGCCTCACTGTGCGTTTTTTTCTTCGGGTGTCTCTCTTAAATGGGCGCAGCAGACTCACAGGGTGGCAGATGGGAAAATGAACAGAACTCGGCCTCTGGGCCTGTCTCTGTGGGTGCCTCATTGAACCATTTGAATTTCTCTCTGTGGCCTGCGTGCAGCCACCTTTTTTTTTTCAGTGTGGCCGTCCGTTCCTGTTCCTCCTTTCAGCACAGAGCCCCTGCTTCTAGTTTGACATTTGAGGAGGGCTAATTTGGAGCTTCGCTCTGGTCTTTCTGTGGAGTCGCCTCCGTTGAACCTTTTGCATTTCACTCTGGCCTCTAGCCTCTGTTTTGGCTTCTGTCTGAATTGCTCTGGCCCCTTCATTCATGCTGCTCTGCCTCACTTTGAACCCGCTGATGTTTCCTCCCTTATGCCTCATCTGCGCCATAGATTGCCTTGCTGCAGGGGCGGCACCAGGGGCCGTCCACTGCGCGCGCCCTCCAGCCCCTCTTCCGAGTCGCCTTCCCTCTCTAGTGAATTCTATGCTGGCCACTATCCTCGCGCCCGCAGTGGGAGAGGGCGGTTTCATGATTCTAGCCACCGTTTGGGCTCCCCTGTACCCCAAACCCCTGCCACCTTGCCTTCTCCCACGACAGGCTCATCGCTTTTCTCCTTCAACTGCTCTCTGAACCGCCCAAGGATAACTGCTACAATCACTGTGGTCTTCCATGAGGAAGCCCAATTGGGGGAGCTAAGCTCTCATCCGGCGGGCCCCGGCTCTGACAATGCTCAGACTTCGAACCTCCAGGTGGGGATTGGCAGTGCGATTGCGGAGGATCCAGATGCTCAAGCTCGCAGCGCTCATGATGTGAAGATGGCGCTGGTTGATCCTGGACCTTTTGAATCTGAAGCTGCTCTTGCCAGGGACTTGCTTGCAAAAGGTTGGTGCCGTATAGTTGAAGAGCCTCCAGATGATTAGTTTACTCTCTGCGGTCTTGTTATCTTGCTTCGCAGCCCATACAATTGGGAAAGTCTCTGTTCATATTGCTATGTTGAATTTTTGTTTAATTTTGGAATTTTGTAAACTCTGCAAACATCAAGGAGATCAAAACTTGCTCCCCTGCGTGGGATTTGGTAATCTGTTCAAGACTAGTTTCCCTGTCACTGGGCAGTCTTCATCTATGTTTTTCTTGACAATTCTGCCTATCTTCAGGGCAATGTTTTTGACTACGGTCATGATGTAATTTTACTCCCTTTGTTAATAGATTAATCCTAATTAGAAAAAAAAAAGGATGTGGATCAGAGGTTGTATAGATCTATGATCGGTAGTCTTCTATACGTAACAGCCTCCCGGCCAGATGTTATGCAAGCAGTTGGACAAGTAGCAAGATTCCAAGTAGCACTAAAAGAATCACATATTATTTCCGTCAAAAAAAAATTTCAATATCTAAAGGGAACAACAGAATATGGCTTTGAGTGAAAGGGGACATGGGATAGTAATGAACGTGTCAACGAGAAACTAAAAAAACCACATAACAAGACACCAACCATATAAATAATGTTGGTAGGGATATAAGCGGGGCACGAGACAAAGGAGGATAAAACCATACATATTGAGTGAATGAAAGGAAAATATGGATATACTATATGTGTTTAAGTGACATTTGCCAATATGGATATAATATATGTGTTCAGGTGACATTTTCATATGATATAATAACAAGAGTATTATATATATATATATATATATATATATATATATATATATATATATATATATATATTATTTTTTCATAATCTTATTCAACCTATAAATAAGGAACAAAATTACATTTTGTAGGTGTTGTTAAGCATTCAATCATATCAACCATATGACTAATGAACAATAAAAAGAAAACTATAAAAATATTACATAAATTGGCTCAAGTTAAGTGTGATAGTAATCACTAAACTTCCCCTATTTTCCTTTCTTTTTCTAGATTTTTTGCCAGACTCCATGTTAGGGATCAACGGTTACTATTGCCGATTGATTTCCAGCTATCTGTAGTGGAGCTTCTTTATCTGAATCCGAACTCTCAAATACATGGGTTCTCTTGATGCCCCCCTTGCCTGATCCAAAATCTTTTGCTTAAGATGTGTTAAAGAATTACATGTGAAAATTGTAGCTTAAAACAAGAAACGTTAAAGACATAAACATAAGAAGATAAAAGCATTTAACATCATGCAAGAAGACACATAATTGATTTCAGAGTTCGTCCAGGAGGGACTACGTCTCCACAACCTGCTCAAATAGTGGGGAGGCCCTTTTCTTAATCAAGTGGCAAAAATGAAAGTACAATTACAAAAATGAGAAATAACACCGTTATACCTCCATGGCTGAAAGTGCCCGAAAATTGCAGACCTCTGATGAAGAAGTGGACATCACTGTTGGATTTGTGGCGTCAAGTGGTGCAGAATCCATATAAAAGTTGCCTCAAACTGACAAAGTAAAAATCTGGGCCCTCTGGAAAATGTCTCAGATCATGGTTCTGCCCCTCTCCTGCCCACTGCTTAATGTTTCGCTGCCTTGGTTTTCGTGCCCTCTCCTGTCTGCCTTGGGACCACTATAGAAATGAAGGTTTATGTAGTGTTGGGCCGGCGGATTTTACAAATAAATCATTGGGCGGATTGGTTGAGATTCGAAATCTGTGGGAGGAGGTCGGGTAGTCAAACCCCAACCCCTCCGTTAAAATTTGGAATTAGTTTTGTTGGAACCGCATTTTTAAACTTAGACTCCCACATATTTTTTTAAAACTTGCTGCCATATATTTTAACACAAGTGGGGGGTCGGGCTAGCATTGGGCGGCCCACCCCTCCTTTTTCGTTGACAATTTGTAGTACGTGGCACCCGTATGGTTTGGGTGGCGGTGGGGTTCACAACCCTTGCCCCCATTTATATCTATGGTGGCCGTAAGCTGCGGTCAAGTAGTCAATTGCGGGGTCAAGACCGTTGCCGATCCCCATTTAAATGACTTGATTTTTGTTTTTTCCGTTGGATGGGAGGGCGGTTGTCGCGGCCATATTTTTTTTTCTTCTATAATAAGAAATCGACGGTTTTGAAATTTTCGAAAAATGACCGAAGGAGTGAAACTAACGGACCCACAAATTCGCCTGGAACAGCCGAAATCCGGTGGTCGGGTTCCAGCAAAATTGTTGTCTCCTTAGTCTGCCACATCCCCAAGTCAACCCTCGAACTTTGACTGCTCCTAACTTCTTCATACACACTCAGAATTGAGTGTCGTCTGCGCCATTGGAATAAAAAATACAAGATCTACAACTTGACATTAAGTTTGCCACATTCTAGAAACTTTGATTTTTGAGCCTTTGTACTCAAGCCACTTGTACTTGGACATGTTCGATCTACGTGGATCATTCCTCCCCACTGAAGAGCTTTTGAATCCCAAAAGAATTAACACTCTCAACACAATGTTTGTGTCCTTCCCAAACCACACTTTCAATCCTTTGTACGCGAAACTGGTGCATCATTTGAATTCATGCACACCACACATGACTTAACCACCCCTCCTTGCCAAGAGTTTATAGCAAAAACTCATTGGCCAATGATTACATAAAAGAAAAATCAAAACAATCAATATCTCAACTACTCATAAAGAAACGCCAAAACACCATCGTTGTGTTTTGAAGTGATGGGAAACACACCATCACATTTACATTTACTTGCAATGTATGATTTACAAATGTGTTCATCACACTAAGACCCGTAAAAGAACCATCTTTTACTTAATAAGGTAAATGGATCATCCCCCTATGGAGGATCTTCCTGTGGAACAGCTTGGGGGACTAGACTCTGTATGGATGTTCTTTGATCCTGGCGTGTTTGACATGCATGTTTATGGGGTTCATTCTGGTTGTGATGATTCTTCCTCCTCCATACCTTTCGTGTCGCCTTAGAACACCTCCTCTCGATGTACCTCCGATAAGTGCCCATGAATCCATCACTGTCGCTGAGGTGTGAGGAGGTGCTCTTCTCGTCAATTGTTGGTGGGTCGCTGGCTGTTTTGGAGCTTTCTTCCACTTCCTTCTTGGTGTATCCTAGCCCTGCATGACGCGGAAATTCCTCAACTTTGATGGGGTTTACGATGCCTTTCCCATTGATTTCGAGGCCCTTTCCTTGATACTCCATCTTCTTCAACAATTTGGACCCGATCCCTGTAGTATGATTTTCAAAAGAAGCGAATTCATCATCATGAAAAATACATGAAACAGAAGGGTTGCTTTTTACATCAGGTTGGTTATGTCACAATTTTTCCAAGGCCTCATCCTTAGCTTGTAACTGGCATAGTAACCTTTGTTTTTCTTCTTTTGGTTCCTGTAGGAGCCTTCTTAGCTCATCATTTTCTGCTTGGATTCCTTGGTTAATCTCTTCAAGTTCTTGGAACTCTGCCGCAGTAAGTGTCCTTTTCTTCTTTGGTACACTACCTGTTGATATTTTTGTTTCATCGCCTAAATCGGAACCCAAGTCTATGGGTCCTTCTGTCATGATCCCAAAGGTTGAAAGCTTCATTTCATCACTTGAATCAGACTCCAAGTTAATTGGTTGACCTCGTGCAAATCCTACAACTGCGACCTTTTCATCTTCCTCGAATCCAGAATCTTCAGAATCTTGGTTTTGTTGTATGGTGGTGGCGGTCTTCTACTTCCCTTTTTTGTCATTTCTCTCAGGTCTCAACTCAGGGTGCAGTTTCCAATAATTTTCTTCGTCATGTACCTCTTTTTCATAATGTGTGCAAGAGGGCTTTTCTCCCCTTCTTTTGGCTGCGACAATCCTTTTTGGGTAGTCACTTTGTTCAAGTGCCCCCCTGCTTTCTATGTGCATGGCCTTTACATTGGCCTCATCGATGGTAGGAGGCTCAAACAACGATAATGAATGTCTTATGTAACTATGTAATGACCCAATGTACTTAGTTACAACTTCAGGATAATCTAATGAAATGCCCAAACTTAGTGCTTGTTTTCTAAATTCCTCGGTAAAGCTTTGCACGTTTTGTCCTTTACCTTGCCTTAGGTATTGCCACTCCATTAAGGCTTTTTGCTTATAACCCAAGGGATAGAATTGATCTTTAAGTGCAACAATAAAATTTGACCATGAAGAAATAAGGTTACCCAAATTACTGTTGCCTTGAAGTTTGCTCTCCCACCAAATGAGAGTTGTGCCACTCAATCGAAGAGAAGCCAACTGGATCTTTGCCTCGTCCTCCATAATCCGCTGAATCCTGCAGTAGATTCTAATCCAGTTGTTAAGTTTCTCCCCATCACTTTCACCGTTATACATGGGTAGATCAAATTTGACATTTAACTTAAAGAAAGGTTTATTAGATGCATTTCCATAATTTTTATGATGATGGTTAGAAGAGGAGGAAGGAATTTCATTTCCTGAAGGAGGTGGGTCTCCTCCACCACCTCCATGCACTGAACCTTCTCCTTCTGAAACATGCTCCCCTGTTTTCTCTAACTTCTCAAGTCTAGAGAACAATTTCTCAACCCGATCTACCATGGTGTAGAAGGTCTTGTGGAAGTTGAGTTCCTCTTCATTTCGAACCTCGTCACCCATGCTCCTTCTCTGATGTGCATGTCCCGCTTCGAGATCAAAATACTGTAGCGTCTCTTTGCTTCTTCGTAGCCTATTTCTAGTTAGCATACAAGCATGTAATTCACATCTACAAACACCTACTCTGATACTACTTGATCCAAAATCTTTTGCTTGAGATGTGTTAAGGAATTACATGTGAAAATTGTAGCTTAAAACAATAAACTTTAAAGGCATAGACATAATAAGAGAAAAGTATTTAACATCATGCAAGAAGACACAAAATTGATGTCGGAGTTCGTCCTGGAGGGACTACGTCTCCAAGCCCTGCTCAAATAGTGGAGAGGCCTTTTCTTCATTAAGTGGCAAAAATGAAAGTACAAGTACAAAAATGAGAAATAACATCCTTGTACCTCCATGGCTGAAAGTGCTCGAAAATTGCAGACCTCTGATTAAGAAATGGATAGCACCATTGGATTCGTGGCGTCGAGTAGTGCAGAATCCATATAAAACTTGCCTCAAACTGACAAAGTGAAAATCTAGCCCCTCTAGAAAATGGCTCAGATCATGGTTCCGCCCCCCTCCTCCCCACTACTCAGGGTTCCGCTGCCTAGGTTTCCGTGCCCGCTCTTGTCTGCCTTGGGCACACTGTAGAAATGAAGGTTTATGTAGTGCTGGGATGGCAGATTTTACAAAGGAATCGTTGGGCAGATTGGTTGAGATCCGAAATCTGTGGGAGGAGGTCGGGTGGTCAAACCCCTACCCCTCCATTAAAATTCGGAATTAGTTTTTTTGGAACCACATTTTTAAACTTAGACTCCCGTATATTTTTTTAAAACCTGCCGCCATATATTTTTAACACAAGTGGGGGGCTGGGCCTGCATTGGGTGGCCCGCCCCTCCTTTTCCGCTGACTGTTTGTAGTAGGTGGCACCCGTATGGTTTGGGTGGCGGTGGGGTTCACAATCCCCACCCCCATTTATATCTATGGTGGCCGTAAGCTGCGGTTGGGTGGTCGGCTGCGGGGTCATGACCGTTGGCGACCCCCATTTAAATGATTTGATTTTTGTTAATTCCGTTGGATGGGAGGGTGATTGTCGCAACCAATTTTTTTATTTTTTATTTTTTTTTTATTTTTATTTTATTTATTTTTTATTTTTTTTATTTTTTTTCTTATAATAAGAAATCAACAGTTTTGAAATTTTCAAAAAATGACCAAAGGAGTGAAACTAACAGACCCATAAATTCGCCCAGAATTTGGCTAGGTTGGCCAAAATCCGGTGGCCGGGTTCCAACAAAATTGTTGCCTCCTTAGTCTGCCACATCACCAAGTCAACCCTCGAACTTTGGCTGATCCTAACTTCTTCATACGGACTCAGAATTGAGTGTCGTCTACGCCGTTGGAATTAGAAAGACAAGATCTACAACTTGACCTTAAGTATTCCACATTCCATACACTTTGATTTTTTAGCCTTTGTACTCAATCCACTTGTACTTGGACCTGTTCGATCCACCTGGATCATTGCCCCCTTTCATTAAGTGAATCCTATGTTTGTTGCTTCAATGCTTTGATCTATACCAGTTTAATGCCTTATGGTTATTGGTCACGGTTTTTGATTGATTCACATCTCCTTTGACTACTTGGCTACATTGTTGTGTTTGTGCATCCATATTTGGAGTATTCTATATAGTATCTTCTTCTTCTTCTTCTTCAGAAAGGCAGGGATCAAATACCCTCCATCCCTTTGGATTATGGGTTTGCCTAATTTTTTTTTTTGGGGTTTTTTGTTTGTTTGTGGGCATGTGTTCTGCAGATGTCTCATTTGAAAACAAATTCAACATCTAAATGCCATGTTCTCATAGTCTAATACCTGGGTCCATTGAAAATTTGGTAGACCTTTGCTGAGGTCTATCTCTACACATATTCTGGCAAACGTGAAGATACATTTTTTCTGTTATATCAAAGTCCATCTTTTTAAATTTTCCCAAAGTATATCCAATATCCTCTAGGATATGATGGTGCCAGAAGGGAAGGGGGAGATTTGGTAACCTCACCCAAACCAACATTGATAAAACCACCATGTGTGAGTGATGAAGAGTCTAGCTCTACGCCAAAAACATGACCCATCATTTAGAACTTTCTTAAAGTCTTTCTATGTATCAACTTGAACTATGAGAGAAGCCCATTGAACATAAATAGATGTCACAGTTGGGTGTCCAATAAGTAAACACCCATTGATGTAAATATTCAAATCGTAGCTAGAAACCATTAAACCTGCATATTAATTCCTTAGACTGAGGTTGCCTTTGGGTGTTTTACTTCCATGGCTGGTGCTTGTTCTTCTTGTTCAACTATGAACGTCCTACCATTTTTTGGGTCTAAACAACATAAGCGGTAGCCTATCCTTTCACTACATCCTTGAATGAGATTGGTCCATTAGGGTTTCGAAAACCTAAAGCTCCACATCTTAGCCTCATATTTAATATTATGGTGGAATTCCTTGCAATGCCATAACCTCTCGGTTGAAAGGCATCTTGCAATAGTCTCCCCTTAAATATCAAGTTTTGTAAGAATACCAATATTACCCAGATTGCTCTGAATAGTCTGCTTTAAATTTTCCACCAAATGTAGACCCCATTGGATCCAGTACACGAAAGTCTTCCCTTTAAGGTTTTTAATGAAGATCTGGAAATTTTCCATCTTAATCCGTCTCTCTTCCGGATTTGGCAGAGAGAGGCGGAAGTGTATCACCAAGGAGGACGAAACCCTCTTCTTAAGTACTTCCAAACTCATAACTAACACAAGGGATTTCTCTTTTGGCAATTCCAAATCTTGTAAATCAATGATTGCTATAGATCTCTACGTGACCATTTCTATCTTTCTTCCAATTGGCTTAGAACTAGGAGATCAAGAAAAATCTTCTTACAAATATGAAACTCCCTTATGCACTAGCCACAACACCTCCGTAATACGAAATCCCAACTTGGAGTAGTGAGCAAAAACAATTCGATCTGATTGGAAAGAAAGTTCCGATGACATCCAAGATCTACACATCCACCACAATTACTCTATGAAAGCATATCCTCAATCGTCATAAGAAACCTTGTGTGTATTAAGACCCCAGTCACTGTAGTCTACGACACCATGATAACAATCTTTTCCTTTGAAAGCCCAAAACATAGATTTATTGTAGTACATGTTGATCACAACATGCAGAGGCAAATAACACCCTTGCTCTATACCAAAGTGAACTCGAATCAATTCCAACCTACTCCAAATCGCTCCTTCGTTTCCTAAAGCCAATGTAAGATCGGCAACATTGCTTAGCAAAGTTTCACAGATGTGAAAAACCCTAACGCTCTTTAAAATCTCCATCTCCTCTCCCTATACAAAATAACATCTCCAAAAATCACCAAAACATTAATACCACATACATTACCATTATAAATAAAAATGATTCCTAAAATATAACATCTAAATAAAAACAATATTATTTCAATATTTAACATATTATAATATAAAAAAATTTAATTTATAAAATTTCAATTACTAAAAAATTATTACCACATCAATTTAAACATTTAAATTTTCAAACTAACTTGCACACTCTCAGAATAGAAATAAAACCTAATAAATCTTGCACACTCTCAAAATAAATATAAAACCTTATAAATCATCTTCATTTTAAGATTATTGAATAAATCCTCGCTAATTCGATAATTATAACAATACTTATGGTCCTCGATAATTATAACAATAAGTATACCTTATAAATCATCTTCATTTTAGGATTATTGAATAAATCCTTACGACTAATTCGATAATTATAACAATACTTATGGTTCTCGATAATTATAACAATACGTATGGTCCTCCATAACTGAAGGGTTGGAATTTGAAAATAAACTTATTCATTTGAACAAATTTCACACTTTCTTTATACATTTTCATAAATTTAACACATAATTATATCTTTTTATAATTGTTTATGCATTTAAATAAATTTAAAAATTAAGAAATTGGAAGGTTTGAATATTTTATTTATAGTAAAAATAAATTCAGTGCAATAAAAAAATTAGATAGTTAAAACCTTTGAATTTTTATGTTGAAAATAAATTTAACATATAAAAACCCTAAAACACCCAAAATCCCAAAATTTGACTATTATAACTTATATTTCAACTATAAAATTTCTAGAGTACATAATTCTAATAAAAATCTTAAGACGGTTTTGTAAAATTTTTAACTGTATTTGAGGGCATATCTACCCGTGGCGGGCGGCCTGCCCGTCAAATTCCATCGTAAAATGTATCGTAGGCCAATTCTCTCACCATTGGAATAAATCCCCAAACAATAGAAATTTGGGGATGGAAGATTCGGGTTTATCATAATATTCCAAAAAGATATTATATACAGAGATGCTTCGAGATGGTCAGACCATAAATCCTCGCACAATCGTTAAAGCAACAGCTCATAAACCCTCGCACAATCGTTAAAGCAACAGCCCGTAAACCCTAATAAGTGTTTCAACGATCATTGGATAGCCTTTTAATTCCCAGTAAGTCCTTAAACCCTCAGGGTTTTAGCATTCTTTGGCTTCGCCTTCATTTTCGGAATTGAGAGTCGGAAACCCTCCGGAATCGGCCTTCATTTCCAGAAGTGAGAATAGAACCCTCAGTATTTCAGTATTCTTTGGCTTGGCCCTTGTTTAAATAATTGAAAATTGAAATGGCTGTACGGATGCTGCAATTGAGAACCACGATTGTAGCAGGCCTGATTCAAGTACGGTCGCAATTGCAAACAAACAATCCAACAATAACAGTGGGTGTTCTATTTCCGAGCTTGAAATTGAAGAGCACACGAAGCTTACACAGTGCGAGAAAGCCGTTTGAATGGAGCAAACGCAACATGTTTTGGCAGAGCAGAGGCATGGTCACAGCATCTGTGGCAACGCAGCAACACGCCGAAGCAGTAATACCAGCTGCTGGTGCCGACCCTCGCATTCCTGCCACCGTTCTCACGGGCTTCCTAGGTTCTGGCAAGGTCAAATTCTAGGCCCTTTTGTTCCCGTCTTCAGACTCTTTTTGGTTTGTTCTACATTGCTTATCTTTTGTGCATATGATTTGAAGGGAATCCATAATGATGATGAGAAAATGCAGCATATGCTTCATTCAAACCGACGCTACTTCTTTTGATTCTGCAATTATTTTATGAAATCGTTGGTGCTTAAAAATGCCGCAATGGTGATATCCAGGCTCCTATTGTTAAGTAACTACCTAGCTTTATAAACTGAAAAATATATTTATACTTACTATGTTCCTTGTTGGACCATGTAAAATCAGGCAAGTTTTCGGTAACAAATAGATTGGAATTTTACCAATCACGTAGGTACCTCGCTGAATGCTCCCTTCCTGGCATTTTGGTCATGAATCCGTATCCACAGCTAGTTGGTCTTGATGTCAAAATTTAAACTTATTTTGTTCTTCATTTCACAATGTGAAGTGAGGCAAGGTTCCACATACAAATGGGTTGAATTTCTACCAATGGTTTAGGTACTTTGTTGAATGCTTCATACTGGGCACTTTTGTCAAGCCGCCATATCTACAGTTAATTGGTCTTGGGTTCAACCCCATATGCAATGTCTGTGCATTGCTACAATTCTGCAGACAACTCAAATGGTTGCATTTCTACCAATGATGTGGGTACCTTGCTGAATGGCTTGGTCTGGCATTTTGATTGGGGACCCATCTCAACAGGTAGTTGATGTCGAGGTCTTGAGTTCATGCCAGAACATAGTCAGTATGTTAGGTTAGTATCACAATCAAGATTCTCAAACGTTAGCCTTAGTTTCTCTTAATAAAAATGTCTTAAAATCGTGAATTGTCCCCACAGGGAACGGTTGGTTTTTGTTGACCCAAAATCACCTTGTTTAAGATTTTAGAAATACTACTATAATAGTCTCTAAATGTATTGAAGGAAGCCTGTGGCTAAAAGAAGAATAGTGATGTCACGATGGGTTCTAGCAAAAGAGATCTATCTTTTATATGAAATGCGATGGGTTCTAGCAAAAGAGATCTATCTTTTATATGAAATTGCTCCGGTTGGTGATTGCATAGACAGTCCAAAATGGTTGCCATACATCATCGTTTATCCCACCACGTCTGTCTTTGAAGTCCGTTTGACTTAATTGATTACATCGGATAATTGCAACTTTGGCATTGTCGGTGGGTAAAGATTCTGTTATGCACTTCAAAAACCTAATTCTCATAGTCACAATGGCATTTCTAGTTCCTTCTGCATCTATTATCCAATCCATAAAACTTAGATTACCATGTTCACAAACAAAAAGAATACGAAGATCAGAGATTCATACATAAAGAGACAGTAGGTACCAGTTATGGTACTAACTGACATGTTAGACTGACTGGCATAGTGTTTAGCCGATGGTTCGTGCTCCTCAATGGGTTCTTCCATGATGGATACTATGAAATTTGTTTTCATTCCTTCCATCAGCATGCTTAAGATATCCCTCAGTTTTCCTTTCAATCTTTGCCACGTTGCACATAATTTGGAATGTACTGCCATCAACCTGACCATTGTCAATTTTGCATGGTTGGTCTATGTGACATGGTTTGGGCTCGAGTTTGAGTTTGACAACGATTAAGTTCGATTCAAATTCAAAATTTAAACAAGGTTTGGATAAGATTCACCATTAAATTTGAATATATCTCTCTATAGAATAAAATAAGTATAGTAATATATCTGTCTATCTACACACTATGTATAAACTAAAATAAATATAGCATAAAATAATAAACTATGTATACCTAAATATTTATTTATTTATATAACTTTAATAAAGTTAATTTTAAATTATATAATTTTAAACTATGTATACCATTAAATATGAATAATAAAAATAATGAATTTCAACTTATATAGCATAAAACTACATGATATGTTAAAAGTTTAAAATGCAAATTTATAAGATATTTGTGTTGAGATGGACGAGCCCATCGAACATGTCAAGCCATTTTGTCAAGTGCTTCCTAGGGTGAGAGTAGAGAATGAAATTGGCCTTTGCTTGAATTGAAGCAAGCAAACATTCTCCTCGAACCAATAGAAAAAGATGCTCAGATTAGACACAATGTTGGTGGATTTTTTATTGGAACTAGTGGAGAAAGATGCTTGGATCGAACATAGCATGGATGGATTTTTCATTGATGATGACAATGCATGAGAACAATGCTAGGGTGTAGGTGGGAGGTTATAACATTAGAAACCCTTCCAAAACTAAATTGAGGACTGCAAGCTTAAATCATACTTTGGCCGAACTTGGGTTGAATCTAAACATTTTGTCGAGGTTCACCAAACTTCTAACCTTAAGGTTCAAGTTTATTGAGCCTTGTGACATTGCGGTTGGTACATAATAAATTCTAGGTCCTTTAAAAGCATACTTGCAATACTATATAGGCGCTGGAAAATTTGTTCTGCTTGATCCCTCAACATTCTTTTAGATCTTTCCACTGCTTCAACAATTTTTGTGTTCTATTATGTGTTGTTTTCCATGATTTCTGTCTTTAATGGAAATCGTGACTTCCTCTCCATGAAATTTGGCAACCAACCCCTTGTATCAAAAGGATCAAGGTGGGGGCCTGTGATGTGCTTCCTTGTTTGCTCTGTCATTCTATTCCTTGGATCATTGGATGACCATGACTTCTACATTGAGAAGTGACCTCCATTATTCCCAACAATCTCACAAAAAGAAGATGGTAGGTTTCAAACATTCCATAGAAAGGGTGAACCAATGAGCTTGGATAGGCAAATCTTACTTTTGTCAGTGTCGCATTTTATATCACAAATTTTGTACCTCGGATTAAAAAATGTGTAATGGTGTTTCCCTGCATATAGTTGGGAAAAAGAAGAAGATAAAACATGAAATCAATCCATTCTTTGACCGAAAGGACATATATATGGTTGAGCTTTTTATCATTGACAATAGTGTCCCCTGGATGAGATGAAGATATTGTTGACTACAAAGACCCTTGAAATAGTGTAGAAGTCATGCCACCCCCTTTTCCCGCCTCAAAAAGAAAAAAAAGTGCAACACCTCTAGAATCTAGACAATGTTGAATTTGTAACTATGGTTGTTCTTCATAATGTTTATTTGGTCACTTGATGTACTTGTATTGATTATTGTAAAGCATATTTTAAATTGCTAGATTCAAAAGAAAATGTATTGAGTCAAAGTCCCATTGTGACTTTTAAAAGAAAATTTGAATTTTTGAATTGTGAATTTTGGCTCCAAAAGTTGTCAAGTCGGCTCTTGGCAAAGGACACACCTTTTCAACCCAAAAAAACACTATATAAAGGCAGTTCGATGTCCTCCACTTGGGAAATTCACATCTCTAACATAAGACATCTTTTGGGAAGGCAAGCAGAGGACAAGAAGGACAAATAGGATGAAGAAGAAGACAAATTGGCTCTCTCTTTCTCTCTTTTGCAACTCTCCTGTGTGGATAATCTCTCTTCTTTTTGGTTTGCAGTTTTTTTGGGCATTCTGTTGTAGGGGACCAAAATTCTAGGATACCGTAGGGGCTAGAATTTTGGGGCAATTGGCAGTTGTAGGAGGGCCGAAATATTTGTGTCAGATCAGGTAGAGCGAATTTCTAGATCAGATTGGGAGGCTTGACTTGGAGTGGAAGACCAGGTTTGACCATAGGTCTAGGTGTGTCTCTTGTTGAACAAAAGAATTTCTATATTGAAAAGGTTGTTGGGTTTTTCCTCTTGGTGGGTTTTCTTAGGGTAAATATTGTCTTCTCTTGTGCATTGTGATCTCTATTGTTCTACTATTCTTATATGGTTGAATTTTTGAAGTATAATTGCTGAATGATATATTGGAATAATTTAAAAGAATATCTACATCAAAAGTAATCATCAATATTTCAGAAATATTGTGCTAGTCTTCATTGCACTTAGAGAATCAACATGGTATCAAAGCTTCGGTGAAGGAACATTGAGATCACCTTTGAAGAAATGTTAAAATTGGACAACTAGGTCCAAACTCTGGGTTGTGCTGCTCAGATGATGATGCCAATATTTTTATTGGATTCCTCTTTCGAAGAGGTGTAAGAATGATCTAAAGATCATCTTGATCGGATGAGCAGAACATGGACTTTGAATTTATTCCACTTATGTGCTAGGTCGGCTTGGAATATAATATAGACTTAAATGTCTTAAGGAGCGTGTCACACACCCCCAAAGATGCCTATATAATGGAGAGACTTGGAGTTCATTATACACACAATGTGTGGAGGATTTTCTTCTCTCTTGATGGCGATGGAGCTGCGTTCTTGGTGCTACGTATTTGTGGAGTTCTTTGTTTGGGTTGTTCTGGGGTTATGTGTGACATGCTTGGCTGAATGACCTATTAGAGACTTTGTTGGTAGAAGCATCTTGTTGATCGCCGTAACGCCACCTTTCATTATCTCTATTTTGGCTTGTCTTCCATCGATCTATTAGTATGTTCTATCTGCTTCACTCCCTAATCTGAAATGGCATAGAACATGTTCTAAAATTAACATGGTATCTGGGCCAAGGTGAAGACAAGCCCAATTTGTAAGGTGAAGACGGAGCTGGAAGGCTGAGATTGCTGTAAATGTTTGCGGCCTTGTTTGAAGGTCAAACAGAGGTATGAGGAGGCTATTAGGGAGCCGCAACAAACTAAGGTAGGTCGCAGACCTACCCTCTCCAAAACAAACCAGCGAAAAGGGTTTCAAGGCTACGATAGCCTGACATTTGTTTCTGTCTGGATACGCGAAACTAAGGAAGACTACTGGTACTTGTCCATAATCGTGGAGTAGCACTTGACCAAGCCGCAAAATTCTGCGTTTCTCTACAGTTTCAGATTCTCTTACAAAGAGAAGTTTGGCAGGAAGTAAAGGCTCGGGTCTGGCACGGTAATCTCTTGAGATTGTTACTATTAAATTATAGCTCAGAACAGCAGCCCACAAAGAGCATGCACGCGTATCATCTCAATTTGGTCGGTCTATGGCAAAATACATGATATCGACCGCTAGTCAGGTCGAATGTCTAGCTCAGCTTAGCAACCGAAAGCTCTGAGGGAGCTGCTCCACTATCGTATCTGCCAATCATCAATGTGCGAAAAATATTCTGGAAACCATAGCAACGTTGGCGCAAGATAAAGAGACAACAGGGGCGGCATTGTCGTGGAAGGACGCTGAATCGAATTGGAATTATGAAGTCACGCTACTGGTCAAGGGCAATCAGATTGACGTCGATTTCCTATGCTTGCAGAATGCGATTTGGCAAAATACCATATCTAGTGCAGATTGAACGCTAGAGCACCGACCACTCGCATATGGAAGAAACATGGTCGAATTGAAGATGGTTTACTTAATTTGAGTGAACAGATCTGTGGAAAAGCCCACCGACAAAATTTGCGTTTGAACTTATATTTGGACTGTTCTGGAAACACATCGGACGCCTTTGACATCAAAGGACGTCACATAAACTGTGATGCAAGATATTTTGCTTTAAATGTATGGTCGTAAAATACTTTAGTTTGAAGAATTTTAGTGCATTTTACTGAATGGTGTTGGCACCGTGGGTGTGGAATGAGCGATCCGTATCGTTTTAAGGGTTTAGATGATGACCTCGGCTAGGAATGTGTCTGGTAAACCGTTTCTTTGCCAAGAAGTGAAAAAAAAGTACGGCGTTTTTAGCCTTTAAGCCGAGGCAGTTTGTTGCACATTTGAGGCGATCCGAGTTGGCTTGTCATCCATCGAAATTGCTGGATATGCATTGAAACTGTGGTGTTTAGGGAAGTTTACCCACATTGAAAATAAATTCACATATCCTTTTATAGTTTTTGAGGAGTCTTTTGGTGTTGGCCTTTGGGTTATTGTGGGACTTCCATGGCGACTGGCTGTATTGCGTTGGATTGTGAAAGCCATATTGGGAGCGACAGGGACCCTTTGCTCATGGAACACTCGGAGATCTCATCAAATCAAGCACATGTTGTAAATATACCGGTCACTGCAAGCCCTCTAGCAATGACATCTGAGAGAGGGGGAAATTATCAGAGCCTTGTCACAGATAATCATTCATTGCCTCCATCTGAATGTGATGTTGCAATTACAGTGAGTTCACTTGACAGGACATTGTCAACTGTAGAAGTGCAGTCTCGGTTGCCACCATCATCATCCTCACTAAGAAACTCGTTTTTTTTTAGAACTGATAACTTTAGTGGCTATGGGGGACAGCAAAACAAGTCCGTTAAACTCAGGTCTCTGGATATCGATGGAGCTTACCATAACAGTTAGCCAGATGATAGCTTCTATCATTGTTTTGTCACTATTTAGGTGTGAAAAGCCGCAAGCACCATTACATGTTTGGGTTTTGGGCTATGCTGCGGGTTGTTTTGCTACTCTTCCTCTCCTATATTGGCGTTATACACATCGGTACACCTATTTGCTAGATCAAGACCATGACCCCATTTTTTCTCAAGAAGATGACGCTAATGGTACATTCCAGTCATCCGGGAGTAGCCATGATGCAACTGCAACTGATACTAGAGCCAAGAGGGCAGGTGTGTACGGGTCACCTTGAAGAGGAGAAATCAAGCTGAGGTATGTTCAAAGGCGATAAACAACAGTGATTGATGTGCACTTATGATTGTGTTGGATCTGCATGGATTAACATAAAGAAAGGACAACTCTATGATTGGAACAACTGGATGATTGGTTCCTAGATCTGTGCAATTTAAGAAATAAATTGTAGATTTGAGATCTGAAGATTTGAAGCCCTAGATCAGTCAACTATTAACTGTAGTTGGGCAGATCTGAAAATAAGAAGCAGTGCAGAATTATGAGAGAAGGAATCATGATTGGATTCCTAGTTCTGTGGGTTGCAGTAAAGAAAATCTTAGAGGGCTGGTTGAGGAAGCTACAATAGATTCCCACAGAACATCAGGTAATTGTTGTAAGCTTGAAATCTTCAGTACCGTTAATGATGAAGAAAACAGTGATGCAAGCTCTGTAACCACCATTTTGAGGAGCTAAATCTGTGATTCTATGTCACTATCATTATGACAGTGACATAGACAGACACCCATGTTTACAAGATTCATAATAGCGATGGCTTTTGGCCAGTGTCGGGTCTTGTTACGAGCAGTCCTGGCAAAAGACAGAGACACGGAGGGTTGCGTGCGTCTGGTGTTCGACACGAGACACCGTGACCTCAAAAACAGGACACGAAGGACACGTTTTATTTATATTTAAAAATATATATATATATATATATATATATATATATATATATATACACACACACAATTATACTTTCTTGAAATTTTAATTTTGAAATTCAAAATTCCCTCTCATTAGTAAATTACAATTATACAACTTACAAGTTACAACTTCAAGGCTACAAGCACATAAGAAATACTAAATACTAAATAGTCATTAAAACCATGGTCATTAGTCAATAAGTCAATGACTCGTGACTCATGAGTCATTAAAATGGAACTTCATCAAGGATTCGGATCACTGCTTCTGTTGAAGCTAGGAGAGGTTGCATAAGTATCCAACATAGATGTGAAAGTGTCTCATGAAGCTAATGCAGCAAGGTAAAGAAATGATCCTCTTGCTAGGGACAATCAATATTGCTAGCAATCATACACCATGTTTTCTATAGAGCACCTCAGCTTAGACTTTAGAGTTGGCATAGCATTTAGACATGTAAAGAGGGCAAAGCCTTGTTCATTTTGATATAATTGATAAACCCAGACATGAATTCTAAATGGGATCCCAGTGAAATAATTTTGACTCAGGGCTGCTATGTGTACTAATTGGTTTGTTCATTCTTTTGTTCCATTCTCTTGTTTTGGCCATAATCCTGTAAACTGTGTCTGAAAGCATGGTAAGTGTAATTGTGTAAGGATTCTGTGGCATAACAATGACAGAGTAGGTGTTTTCTATGAAAGTTATGTGATTTCATGAACTTTTACCTCTTGACTTCTGACTGACAAGTTTTACTTATCCTCCCTTGAACAACATTTAGGACTTGTAACAGATCCTCCTCAGCCCACGAAGTAGAAGAACTAGCTATACTTCCCACACAAGTCCATTGTCAACATGATGAAGAGATAATCATTCTCGATTAAATAGGTAGTAAGGATAGTGCTGAAGTCTGAAAGCAAATTTCAATATCTTAGGATCCATTTTTATTAGAAGTTGTCCCTTTAAAAAACTATTCCAGAGAAAATATAGATAAAATAATTTTATTAACATCCATAAATGAGCAAAACGGTAGGTCAATGGGAACCGGATGTATAATTAATAGTAAAAAATTGTAAGAGTGCCTGAGCAACTCCTAAAAGCTAAACGCTAAAAGTAAGGCATAAGCTAAAATAAGTTAACACTTAAACTGCAG
Source organism: Pinus albicaulis (assembly GCA_034641835.2). Classification (NCBI taxonomy): domain Eukaryota; kingdom Viridiplantae; phylum Streptophyta; class Pinopsida; order Pinales; family Pinaceae; genus Pinus; species Pinus albicaulis. The sequence goes on from MU968551.1 coordinate 27,672,750, forward strand.
AATGAGAGAATTACCAAAATAAAAGGTAGGCTCAGATATACATAGTAATGGTTTTACGGGTGCCCTAAATAGAATTATAGAACCCAAAAGCAGCAGGTAGTGTTTAGCAAAAAACCCAATGATAATGGTGTGTAATGGATTGGGAGTCGGGACTGTGGAATAGAGTCCAAAATAATGCTATAGCCTATCAATGATGTTGACCATTTCTGGCAGTATAGCAAGAGTCTGTAAATGAGATTAGTCATGTTACACTGAGGGATCAAGGCATGCCATCAAACTGTACATGGGATGTCCTCAAACGGAGGACACGAATGCTAAAACGGAGGACACGAGTATTCTATTTAAGGACACGAATGCTAAAACGGAGGACACGAATGCTAAAACGGAGGACACGAGTATTCTATTTAAGGACACGAATGCTAAAACGGAGGACACGTATTCGGTTTCGGAGGACACGAAAAAAAACGTATTGGACACGTTTTAGGTCGTATTTCGTGTCCAACACGTAAAATACGGGACACGGGACCCTGGAGGACGTGTCCTGTGACTTAGCATTACAGCATAATGATAAACTTGAAGTGTGAACTGGGAAGTTTTTGCAGCCCTCAGTCACGTTGTTGGAGTCTCGAACCTTGATCAGCAAAGCCTGTTTGGATAGCTTTGACTGTGGGAGAATAAGACCCCTTTTCCAAGTTGGTGTCTGGGATGCTCTCATTTAAAATAGATGTCTTCTCTCTCTCTCTCTCTCTCTCTCTCAAAGCTGGCATTAAGAGGGAGAATACATTTGTATATGCTCTTGAGCTAATATCATTGCTGAACGAAAGAAGATCCTCACGACTCAAAGACATATGGCTTCAGAGGGGGAAATTCTAGAAGAAATCCGAGAAGCCATATAAATACCAGGGGTATTTAGCTGCCATGTATACAATATGAGCCTGGATCATTTGAAGAAACTGTAAAGCATCAAAGTCTGCAAGGATGCGAGGGTGATGTCTAGGATATGGTTCCTAGACCACAGATCAAAGCTGTTGTCACCTCGATATAAGATCAAGCATGGATTTGATGGGAAAATGTGTTGCCTAAAGGCACTGATTAGTATTGCACCTATAATCTATTATTTCCCTTGCTGCTACGCAAGGACGGAATCTTCATCAGATGGTTGTAAAGACCGTTTTTTTGTGGCATGGTGCGATAAAGGAAGAGGTGTATGTAGAGCAACCTCTAGGGTTCGAAATCCAGGATCAGGACACCCATGTTTGTAGGTTGAAGAAAGCCCTCTATGGGTTGAAGCAAACATCCATAGCTTGGTACAAGAGGATATATAGCTACCTGATGAAGTTGGGCTTCACTCGTAGTAATGCTGGTTCGAACCTTTACTTCAAGGTTGATAGAGAGAAGCCTCTCATTCTGGTGCTGTATTGGGATGACCTCTTCCTGACAGGTGCTTACTCTCTCATTCATCAGTGTAAGAGGGAGCTCGCTGCTGAGTTCGAGATGAAGGTCCTATGACTGATGCTTAGGCCTGGAGGTCTGGCAGAGACTTGGCGAGATTTTCCTTTCTCAAGGAAAATACATTATGAAGCTTCTGGTATGGTGGACTGTAAGTTCGTGTCGACACTAATGAAGCTCAACTTTAAGAAGTTGAGTGGCAGCGCTGCTGGGCCCGTGTTAGCAAATCTGACTGAGTATCGTCAACTCGTAGGGGCTCTGATGTTCTTAGTGAACACCCGTTCGGACGTATGTTGTGCAGTGAACACCTTGAGTCAATACATGGTTGATCATAACATTCACTGGGTTGGTGCCAAGAAACTCTTGAGATATCTCTGTGGCATGATAGACCATGGGCTGAGTTACACTACCGGGAACATGACACTCCTTGATATACTGATGCCGATTGGGGATAGCTTTGGTGCTATAAGCAACCATAGGGCTAGGCTTGCCGAACCTAGTTGGTGTGCTTCTACCCCACCGTGATGATATTGAGATGGTTTACCTCTCTTTGATCTATGCCCCGTATGCATCCTACCCATGGAGTTTCGGACTCATGGGAAGTACCTCTCATTTGGCCAATGAGGTGGGAAATGTGAATAGAGACCATAGCAAGACCGATGGATGCATCGAAGATTGCCGTACTCTCTCTATGTCTAGGATGGCACGTGTCCAACCACTTGATCTGGGATCAAGTTTAGCGAGGTTTTGGACCTCCAACTGACTTCGGGTCACTGAAACTAACTTCGGGTTAGTATATGACTCTCTTGAGTTCTAGTGAGGTTTCAAACCTGTTGGCTGATCGGGTGAGCCAACTTCGGTTGGTATGGGGCTCATATGAGTCCTGTCGGGGTTTTTGGATCTGCGGGGTGAATCTATCGACGGTGTGATGTTTCGCAGGCGGCCGCCCATTGAAATAAAAAGACGACAAAGCAAGTTACGGGCGGGATGACGCACGATGTTTGGATTGCACTAGTGGACGGAGTTCTCCCTAGTTGAGAGGGAGTGTTAAAATTGGACAACTAGGTCCAAACTCCGGGTTGTGCTGCTCAGATGACGATCCCAATATTTTCATTGGATTCCTCTTTCGTAGAGGTGTAAGATTGATCTAAAGATCATCTCGATTGGATGAGCAGAACATGGACTTTAAATTTATTCCACTTATGTGCTAGGTCGGCTTGGAATATAATATAGACTTAAATGTCTTAAAGAGCGTGTCACACACCCCCAAAGATGCCTATATAATGGAGAGACTTGGAGTTCATTATACACACAATGTGTGGAGGATTTTCTTTTCTCTTGATGGCGATGGAGCTGTGTTCTTGGTGTTGTGTATTTGTGGAGTTCTTTGTTTGGGTTGTTCTGGGGTTATGTGTGACATGCTTGGCTGAATGACCTATTGGAGACTTTGCTGGTAGAAGCATCCTGTTGATCGCAGTAACGCCACCATTCATTATCTCTGTTTTGGCTTATCTTCCATCGATCTATTAGTATGTTCTATCTGCTTCAGTCCCTAATCTAAAATGGCATAGAACATGTTCTAAAATTAACAAGAAACCCTACTTTGAGAATCTATTGTTGATTCACATCCATGGCTTCCTCTATGAAGTTTGAGAACAAGTTGCAAGGAGATTCTTACTTCAGAGCTTGGAAACTTGGATTGATCTTTTTCTTGTAAAGAACAAAGTCTTGGATATTGTGATAGGAAAAGTCGTAGAATTTGGTTACGGGAGATCAAAAGAGAGTTGAGTCTCTCAACATCAAGAAGCATACACCCAGGTGCACATGGTACATGGCACTTATGACTAAAGTGGTGGACTCGCAGAGCATGGTGGGAAAGAACAAGTCTTGAAAGCAAGTTCTGCAGAAGAAAGCAGGGAAGTCTTCTAGTGTACAGGGAGCCGTTCCAACAACGAAGAACTTGGTACTAGGTAGAGTTGAAGACAGATTCGAGTGGATGAGGTTCTTCCAAGAACACCTTCCTTGCTAAGAGGGAGTGTTGAAAATATTAGCGAGAAAATGGTTCCTTGATTTGTGCCTTAATCATAGGAGCCAAGACGAGTTCCTTCTTGTGCATGACTCGAGTTCCTAAAAATTAGGAGATTTCCTATAAATTAGGATGAGTTCCTATAATTTAGAAATTGATCCCAAAATATTAAGAAGAGTTAGGATGCAGTTAATTGATGTGTTGAAACTTGAAATTGAAAGTCAAGTTCTTGATTTTCTAGTGTGAGTTGATTGAGTTTCAAGTGGTTGAGTTGAAATAGGACGAGTTGCATGAGCAATTAACTCATGCTAACTCAATCAATCAAAAAATCATTCCTTAATTAGAAAACACTAATTTTAACCATTTGAATTGCCTATAAAAGGAGGAACGAAGGCACAAGTTAAATCATTGTTTTGATGAGCACGAGTTGGTGAGACCAAGCAATAAGAAGCACGAGTTTGTGCGTGGAGCTTGTGAGAGGAAGAGTGTGCAAGAGAAGCTTGTGCACAGGTTGGTAGACGGTAGTAGAGATCAACAGCCTTGCAAGGGTTTTAAGCTTATAACAAGCAGGAAAGACAAGTGTGTCTTTTAGATTGAAACAATTGTATTTTGTAAGAGATCAATTGTTCAGTTTATGTATCAATAAAGTTCTAAAACAAACAAAGGGTTTTCCCAGTTGGGTTCCTGAGACAATTCATTGTTTTTGAATTATGTGACTGTGCTTTTATTTTTGTTCCTATTTCGCTGTATCTAGTAGAGAAATTTTCTGTTTGTGAGAAGAAATTTTATTTTAGATTGCTCATATTAGTAGATCAAAATTTTGTGGATTTTCTACAAGAACTAGCAGATGTTGTAGGAAAGGAGAAGTTCAGGGAAGATATCATTGCCATGATTCTTATTGTAGATTCCATTAGAGATAATCTAATTCCATACATTGCAAAGCTTGATACTTCCAAGGAGATGTATGAAGCCTTAACTAATCTATTCACTATCAAGAATGTTGGTCAAGCTATGAGTCTAAAGAATGAGCTTTATGATGTAAGGATGACAAATGATGACATCATGGCTTCATATTTCATAAGGATTTCACAAATAAGAGATCAACTTTAACTTTCAACAATTGGAGAAACTATATTTGAGAGTGAAGTTGTGATTACAACACTTAGTGGTCTGCCTAGATCATTGGATGGATTTGCAGTAGGTATAAGCAATTGGAAAGAAGCTCCTACATTTGAGAAACTATGGGCCTCTTGTGCTCAAGAAGAATTAAGGATCATATCAAGAGATAGGAAGGAAGAAGCTACTCAAGCAATTTGCAACTTGCTTCAAGAAAAATAAAGGAACAAAGAAGGGTGGCTCTTAAGGCAAAGGATTAGGAAAGAAGGACATGTTAAGAATTCAATCCTATGGTTGTCATAAATATGGTCATTTCAAGAAGGATTGTCCAAAATTGGCTAATAACAAAAAGAGAAAGGGAAAACAACATGTTTCCACTGTTGATGTTGAAGATGAACACCCAAAGAAGCCCAAAAGCTAAGTTGCACGATACGAGGAAACGGGTACAAGTTTCTGAAATGGGTACGGGTACGAAATGTGACCCCCCAAAATTTTGGAAATGGGGAAACATGATATATATGTGTGTGTGTGCGCGTTAGGACATTTAAGAAATGTCATGTGTAATAATAAATCGTAGTCATATATGATACATTATTACATTATGATTACACTGACTAATGTCATTGCATAAACTATAAGTCTATCAATTATACATGATGATGAAGCATACTAACATCACATTTACTCATGAATGATCACATAATGAAAGTAGTAATATCCAAAAATAGCCTTGATAAGCCACTGCTCTCTTCCTCTTTTCTCCTTTCTAAAATCTCCCCTTTCCAAGTGAAGCAACTTGCTCAATTCGTGTGATGAGGGAATGAGGTGAGAGTCTTTTTATAACTTGTGAGAGACATCTAGAAACATCCACACATTATTTTAATTGCCAAAAAAAATAAAATAAAAATAAATAAAAATAAATAAATAAATTCATTTTTTTTGTTGGAAACGCGGTCATACGGGCCTGAAACGTGTTTTAGGCTATACTGGCCACGTTTGAGCCTTGCGAAACTTGCCCATACGGCCTAAAATGCGTTTCCACGTTTCGTTTATGTTTCCACGCTGAAACACACTCTAGGCCAGCGTTTCCTGCAACATAGCCCAAAATCGACGAAGACTTTTACTTTTATGCTCGAACAAGTTCTATTGCAGATGATGATGACATGTGGCTAGTAGATAGCGGTGTATTAAGACATATGACTGAAGATCAAGGAAATTTTACCAGCATGATGGAAAAGAGGTTATCTTGAAGGGTAGAGATTGGAGACAATCACACTATGCAGTCAAAGGAGTTGGAAAGGCATCTAGTGAGCTAGAATCTGGTAACATGTGCATCTCAACAATGTTCTATATGTACCAGGTTTCAAAAATAATTGTCTCTATTTCATGTTTAGAAGAGAATGGAGATAGAGTAGCTTTTGTGGATGGCAAAGTACTTGTATGGTCAAAGGGCTTCAACATAGAAGATGTTGGTGTTATTGGGATTCGTGAAGGAAGATTGTATAGGCTCATGAGTCAACTAGCTCAAGCCCTAGTACATGATGAAATTAATCCAAGTGAGCTATGGCATAGAAGGTATGGACATCTTCATTATAGAGCATTACCTGAATTGAATCAGATAGTTTCAGGTGTCCCAAAATTGCAGATAGATCATGAAGGAGTTTGTAAAGGTTGTGCACTTGGAAAGAATTTTAAGAAGCCATTTCCAAGCAGTGACAACAGACCTAAAGAAGCTTCGTATTTGATTCACTTTGATGTATGTGGTCTAATGCTTGTGAGATCGCTTGGGGTTTCACTGTACTATCTGACATTTATGGATGACTTCTCTTGTAAGACATGAATTTATAAGACCAAGGATGAGGTCTTCTCAAAATTTCAGGAATTCAAAACTAAAGTGGAGAACTTGACAGGTAAGAAAATTAAGATGTTGAGATATGAGAATGGAGGAGAATACACCTCAAAGGAATTTGTGGCTTTCTGTAAGAAAGCCGAGATCAATAGGGAGCTGATTGTCCCTTACAATCCACAACAAAATGGTGTAGCAAAATGTAAGAATAGGTCCATTGAAGAATTTGTAAAGGCCATGATGCCTGATCAAGATTTGTTGATGTTCTTGTGGGGAGAAGCATCAATGACAGTCGTGTACATCCAAAATAGAAGTCCTCATCGAAGTTTGGAAGATACGACTCCTGAAGAAGCATTCTCTAGAAGGAAGCTAGAGGTTGGACATATGAGAATTTTTGGTTGTCTTATCTATATCCATGTTCCTAAGGATAAGAGGAACAAGCTTGAACCTTCATGAAAGAAAGGCATATTTGTTGCTTACAGTGAATCATTAAAGGCCTTTAAAATCTACATTCCAGAGCAATGACGGATTGAGGTTAACCAAGATGTCACTTTTGATGAGAAAGTGGCATATTGGAAGTCCAAGGAAGTTTCCATGGATTCCCTTGATGAGGTAAAGAATGAGGATGAGCATTTGAGTTCTACAGAAGGTCTTGTAGAGCCAGGAAGGCCTCATGAACCAGTGGAATCGGTTGTTCCAGAAATTTGAAAAATATCAACATGGCTTAGATCTACATTGGAAGAAGTAGAAGGACATGCAGCTCCTGATGGCACATCCAGAGAAATTAATAAACCTAAGAGATTTTCTAGCTATGTAGCTCTCATGACTAACCTGATTGATGTGGAGCCTTCCACTTATGAAGAAGCAACTAGCCAGAAAGTGTGGGAGGAGACCATGAACGAAGAATATTAAGCTATCACGAAGAATGATGTCTGGGAAATTGTGCCAAGGTTTGAAGGGAAGCCAGTGGTGACTTCCAAGTGGATATACAAGATCAGGCATGCTGTAGATGGAAGTATTGACAATTTCAAGGTGCGGTTCATGGCTAGAGGGTTCCCTAAAAAGAGGGAGAAGATTATGATGAGCCCTTTGCTCCAGTTTCTAGGTACACCTCCATTAGATCCATCATTTTTGTTGCTGCTTTGTTGGGATGGAAGTGAAGATTGCTTTTCTCAATGGTGTGATTGAGGAAGAGGTGTACATGGAGTAACCTCAAGGTTTTGAGGTGCATAGATAGGAATCTCATGTATGCAGGTTAAAGAAGGCCTTGTATGGATTGAAGCAAGCTCTAAGAGCTTGATATGCTTGCATTGAAAGTTATTTGACGAGGTTGGGATTTACCAAGAGTGATGCTGATCCAAACCTTTGTTTTAAGGTTGTAAAGAATGCACCTGTGATCCTATTACTTTATGTTGATGACTTGTTTCTGACAGGTGTTGAGTCTCTTATTATTCAGTGTAAGAAGTTGTTGGTGTTTGAATTTGACATGTAGGATCTTGGGTTGATGCATTATTACTTGGGACTAGAAGTATGGAAGAAACCTGCAAAGTCTTGCTTGGTCAAGGAAAGTATGTATTGGGATCCTTCAAAAGTTTGGTACGATGGATTGTAAATCCATGGCTACTCCTAAGTTGACCAACTTGAAGAAGATGAAAGGCTTCAGATCCAGTTTGTTAGATCCATTGATGTATTGATGATTGATTGGCTTGTTGATGTATTTGGTTAACACCAGGTCGGACATCTGCTTTGATCCTCCAGTGAATTCCAGGTAGAACTGAGATATCTACGTGGTACTATGAACTATGGCCTGAGATACGTTGCAAACAAATATGTCCAATTTTAGGGATATGCAAATGTTGATTAGGTTGGGAGTGCTAATGACAAGAATAATACTTCAGGAGTATGCTTTAGTTTGGGCTCCACTATGATTTCTTGGTGAGCAGAAAGCAAAGATCTGTTGCACTCAACACCATAGAAGCGGAGTATATCACAGCCAATGAAGCATGTACTAGGTAGTATGGCTTCAAAAGTTGTTTGTAGGATTGTTCGACCAAGAGTTGGAACCAACAGTGATATACTGTGATAATCAAAGCTGTGTGAAGCTTTTAGAGAATCCTGTGTTCCATGATAGGTCGAAGCATATTGAGATCAAGTACCACTACATTCGTGACATGGTGCAGAGGGGAGCAGTGAGGCTTGAGTACATCTCCATTAATGAGCAGACAACTGATATTTTGACGAAGTTGTTGCCCTCGGAGAAGTTTGTGTACTTCATAGACAAGCTGGGGCTTTTGTAGATTACCACTCTCATTGAGAGGGACTGCTTATATAACACCAACATTGATGGCCATTCTCTCGGAAGGGGAGAATGATTCGAAAGGCCTAGAGTGCTCCCTAGGTATGGTTGAGTGAGTGCCTCTTAGTGAGGAGACCCGATCACTCCCCATGAGAGGGTTGAGTGAGGTCTTTCAGCATCAAGGCCCAAAGTGCTCCCTAGGAGGGGTGAGGAAGTGCTCCCCAATGTAGAAATATCTAAATAGATTCAACTGATCTTGTAATGTACTAAAACAAAATATTGAATCAATTTTACAAATTGCAGAAACCAATTACGATCACACAATCACATAAACAAGTAAGAGAAAGAATTATCAATCACATAACACAAGATGTATCCAGGGAAAGCCTCAGCTAAAAACCTCACTATTTGTATATTGCATAAAGTCAAGAACATGAAACAATACAATGCTATTTCCCTTCCTGAGAAACCTCTGCACTCTGCTGACTGTCTCACTCTGATCCTGCTTTGATCTAAGAAAGTTTGGTCCAATATTTAACCACTTGCTTGCCTATGCTTGACCAGCCTTGCTCACGCATTCCTGGGCTAATTGATCCCCTATTAATTGGGAAATTCCTATCAATAGGTTGCGCAATACATCCAAGGCTTCCTGATGACCTCATGCATGACTTGTACAATTTTCTAATTATACAACTAATAGTTGTCTTCCCTTTAACTCCAATTCTACAAATTGCAGAAACCAATTACGATCGCACAATCACATAAACAAGTAAGAGAAAGAATTATCAATTGCACAACACAAGATGTATTTGGGGAAAGCCTCAACTAAAAACCCCACTATCTGTATATTGCATAAATTTAAGAACATGAAACAATACAATGCTATTTCCGTTCCCGAGAAAGTTCTTCACTGTGCTGACTGTCTCACTCTGATCCTACTCTGATCTAAGCAAGTTTGGTCCAATATTTAACCACTTGCTTGCCTCTGCCTGACCAACCTTGCTCAAGCATTCCTGGGCTAATTGAGCCCCTATTAATTAGGAAATTCCTATCAATAGGTTGCACAATACATCCAAGGCTTCCTGATGACCCCATGCATGACATATACAATTTTCTAATTATACAACTGATAGTTGTCTTCCCTTTAACCCCAATCTCAACTGGGCCTTCCTTAGAACTGACATGCAACAACTATTTATAAGGAATTATCAATTATCTGATTGATCACTGCATGTGAATTAAATCAGATTTAATTCACTGGACCTATCACTAGCTCATCTCTTAGTTAGAACTAGTTAAACTGTTTTTAACTCAAATAATTGAGTTAACTAATTACAACTCAAAATAAACCGCAACTGGACCCCCTAAAACTTAGAGTGGACTCTACATGCCTCTAGTTTGACCCTCGACTCGAATTGACTGAGCTAACAAAGTCTTCCTGACTCAGTTAACACTTACAAGCTATCACGTGATGTCGAATTACAATTTATTTCTAATTTAATTAAGGGAAAATTAAATCAGAAGCCCCCTTGGGGTGCCATTTCTTGTTACCATTTCAACACTCCCTCTCAACAAGAAAGGGATTGTCTACTACCCCGATCCTGTCTCTGTGGAACTTGAATTTGCTTCTTGATAGTGCCTTCATCAAGATGTCCGCATCCTGCTCCTTCGTGGGAATGTACCCTAATGACATAATCCGCCTCTGCACACAATCTCTGAGATTGTGATACCAAATATCAATATGCACTTGTCATGAAAACCTGATTAATCGAGAGTTTGATGCAACTTTGGTTATAACAATAAATCACTGTCGGATCTTGTTGTCTTTTGAGATAATTGGGGTCAATAATTATGCCAAAGCATCTATAATGTTTTGTTTTGTTTTGAAAATTTGGATGACCAATGTATAAAATAACTTTTGCAAACAATTTTACTTAAATCTTTCAGAGAATATCAGAAAATAAGACTAAGGGCTGCTTGTTTATTTCACACAGTGATTTAAGATTTTGTAAATGGTTAAGTAGACTTATGTAAGAAGATATGATAACCATTCCTGGGAAACTGATGACTTCCCAACTTTGGCTAGAGAAATAGCCATATGGGAAAATTGGGGCATTCAACTTCACTAGGGAAAGCCAGTTCACAGAGTTCCTAGAACCTCTGGCAACGCCATGAATTCATGGATCCCCCCTCCCAAGAACACCTTCAAACTTAACTTCGATGGCGCTTCTAAAGGGAATCCTGGCAAAGCAGGCTTTGGGGGCATCATCAGAGATCACAAGGGCAATCCTATTGTTATCTATTTTGGAAATCTTGGATGGGACACGAACAATTCGGCTGAATTGGAAGGTCTATGGCAGGGACTTCTCCTTTCCCAACAATTCGGGCTGCACCCACTGGAGGTTGAAGGGGACTCCCAATTTCTCATCAATATGGCCACTCACCTCCTTAATGGGGCTCATGCGAACAAGATTGCCAATAGGTGGAGACTGGAAGCACATTTGATGGCTATAGAAAGGTGGCTCCACAACAACAGAGCTCTCCTCTTCAAGCACACAAGACGGGAAGGCAACAAAGTTGCGGATCTACTAGCCAACTTGGGAGTAGACAATGAGCATAATCTTCTTACAGGTACTCTAGACATTATCCATAATTATGATCAACAATAGGAGTGCAAAACACTGGTCCAGAATGATGCAGAACTCCCGGATGCCGGTGCAGAGGCCAGCGATTAAGATGATGGGATGGGGGTGTTGCAGGACGGTGAGACACCTGCCCACCCGCGAGGCTGCTGACACAGGGTTATTAATCTTGGCTGCTTGGTGTTTAATGGCATTTATGCCTGGCGCTGGTTACAATCTCATTTTCGCTTCTCGATACGATCTTGCGCATTGCGACATGGCCCGACCCTCTGTCCAATTTATTGCTGGTTCATGGAAAAGGATTTATTGTTGCACGGTCATTTTGATAGATACCATGGAGCGATACTCTGGTTTGGAGAATTTTCCCTCGCCTGTTGCTCAGTGGTGCACTCCGGATGTTGGCCTCTCTAGCTTGCGCAAGACCACTGGTAAGAGAAGCAGATTAAATTGTTGTCTTGACCTTGGAGATAATCTTCACCTCTCTCTCGCTGGTGTTTGTATGCTTGCGTCTTTTTCACTGCATTCACAAACGTCTCAGTCTTCTGTTAGCCCGGCTCTTCCTCTGCATCCTGGTCCCCCTTTCTTGTCGGAAATCTTGCCGCGCCTCCGGCAAAGAATGAGATGCCGCAGAGGCACCACCAGACGCCAGCTTCGGCGATCTCCCTCAACCTCCAGTACCTCCTTTGCATCTTCCTCCCAAGAGGGCAATCTTTCTAGAGCTCATAGAGGTCGAAGGCTCTGCTCGGGGCACCGCCTTGACTCCCCCATTCCTCCAACCCCCCCGGCACAGACTCACACCGCGCACTTCTCCTTTAATTGTTCTCTCAGTCGTCCTCGGGTTACTGCCTCCATCACTGTGGCATTCCACGAAGAGCCTCAAGGTGCTGTTCCCAATTCTTGCATGGAGGGGCTGAGCAACACGGTGGCTCTGTCCACGGGTTTGCTTGCTGGGTCGCTGCACACAGAGAATTTGAACTTGCAGGGTAGTGGCAGCATGGCCCCGCAGGGTCGGCCGGAGGTGGACACTGCACATGAAGATAATGAGCGAGCGAGCGAGGCGCAGATGGCTGGAGGTCAAGCGAGCGATGACCTGAAAGCTGAGGGTCAAGAGAGCGCGGCGCAGGCTACATCTACCACCAGGAAGGTGATCCATTCTACTGCGGACCTGTACAAGGATGATGGGGAACCGGATGAATTCTGGTGCAGGGTCATTGAAGAAGCTCCTGATGAGTAGCATCACCCTCTCTACCTGGTTTTCTTGCACTGTTTCTGCCCTTACTTCAGGGCTTGTTTTTGTTTTACATGAAGTTTATGTTTCAGTTTTTGCTAGCTATGTTATCCAAAAACAGAACTCCATGACTCCCCTGCGTGGGATTTTTCTTGAAAACTACTCAACACTGGTTTCCCTCCTGAAGGGCAGTGTTCATCACTGGTTTTTTGTTCAGAATGCCACAACACTGGGCAATGATCTGGCTTTGGCCTGCTGTATATAATTTTCTCTGTTAATAGATTACTTTTACTTAGAAAAAAAGAAGAAGATATGATAACCAAATATTCAGATTGAATGCTTTAATTAATCATTAGTTTGAAAACCTTTAAACAATGTCTAAAAGTTCAACATAATACATTTAACATTATCAAGATGCTAACAATTTATAAATCAAAGGGACTTACATCAACAAACTATTTAGTAAATCATTCTTTATATTAATAATAACTTTAGGAGGAATTGTAGATAACTGAAATACAATTAATCTCACCTGGTTATCTTGATAACAATTAAACATATGTAGAGACAAAATGTAATGAAAACAGGAAAAACTCACTAGAGGAACAAAGCTGTATGAGACAAATTCAGAATCCTTCTTCTATTATTGATGATCGAAAAACTTGTGCAATTCTGCTTACAAAAATTTGCTTATCGAAGGGTGCAACCCTTAATAACTTGTAATGAGAGTTATTTATACTAATTTCTAAAACTCAGAAATATCTTAAATTGATTACAATAATAGAATAGTAGAATAGAAGAAGGAAACAAATAAATGATGCGTCTCTGTTCTCATGGAAGCTGTTGATGATTTTGCCTTTTTTGATGGAAACTGTTGATGACTGGGCCTTTGAAAATCTGCTGTGTTGGCATGCTGTAAATATCATAATTTTACTCAATGGTCCCACAAAATTTATCCCATTTTTCTTGACTTGGGATTTCTACACTCATCATTTTTCTGAAGATTTCATCCACCTTTGTATATCTCTCGAAGTAGGCTTCTGAATGAACAAATGTTTGATTTGATATTGAATGGTCAAATCAAACTGCAAAGCCTCTAAAAATGCTTTTCCTGTAATCTGTCCTTTAATACCTGCAAATTTAGACTTATCCTCTGCAATAATATATAACTTCTTACAATAATCCTCTAATTTAATCAACTTATCATCAAGACCTACCAATCCTGGTAGTCCTTTATGATTTAAAACATTAAACTTTGTATGAAAACGTTGAACAATAGTATTGAAAGCTTCATATTTTGTTTGAAGTTGGTTGATTAAATTCCTCTTTTGTAAGACTTTCTTAATTTCTAAGATTGTTACAGTTCTGTCCAATATGTTTATCTTCTCTAATTATTCTTTGTTTTTTGAGTTTAAAACTTTGATCATGTTAGTAGCTTAACTTGGCTTTTTCTTGAGATTCTCTTTTTGTTCTTCTATGGTTGCTTTGCACTTGGTGATGTGCTCTTGTTGTTCAAAAAATATTTGTATGGATGGCCATACCTCTGTCATAGATTTTGTTGATGTCTTCCCAAATGTTCTGCTTGGCTTCAGCGAATGTTCCTGCCATTAAAGATTCACTTTCCAGTTCTTTAACCTTGAGTCCCAACTTATGTGACTTTTGCATTTCCTCCATATATAAAGTATCATTTCTGATCTTTTGTGATTCTAGAATCTGAAACCTTTGCTGCAACTTCTCATGTTCCTGCTTCTGAATAGCTAAATCCTATGTTAATTTTGCTATATCAGTTGTTGTTAGTGAGGCTAAAGGCTCTGTACCTGCTGAAGATGTTTGAATTGTTGTATTTGGATCAATAACCAGATGTGCTGCTTGTTTCTCCTTTAACAACTCTTCAATTTGTTCCTCCATTTTTCTTATTTGAATGTTGTGCTCAATGATCAATATGAGCATTTCCTTCTTGTTGTATTCATTTTCTGCAATTTCTTTTGTTTGTGGATCTTCAGTTGAAGGTGATTTGAATTGTTTGCGCAGAGCAGAGATGTCTGCATTATTCTTCTTAATAATTTCTTCAACTACTTTGCAATCTTTTGGATCATATCCAACTTTTACTATAAGATTCTCCGAAGACGTCAGTCTGTTATCTTTGGTCAATGAAGACAACATTTCAATCTTAAGCTGAGATTGAACATTTGACAATGCAGTTTTCAGTTTGGAGAGTGACATGGCTGTAGTTGTCATTGTTGAAAAGAGCATTTCTCTAGATTGCTTGTGCATGTCCATCTGATCAATAGGATGGATCGGACTTGCATCAAAAGAAAACACAGTCTTTTTATATTCTAAATGAGATTTAGGAAAAGGCACTGTTTCCTGCAAAAATGCCATTTGCATCCTTCCTTTCTCACTGTCAAAGGCAGTGAGAAGCCTATGCTGCGAAGTTGATGTTTGTTTCCAGAACTGACTATATACATTAGATTTTAATGCTTCATTCTTATGCTTAATGTCTAAGAATCTAGAGAAAATATTCTGTTCTTCAGAAGAACTGGCTTCTGAGTGTTGGATGATCTCTAGAGGTTCTCTAGTAGGTGATGATGATGGAGTCATAGGAACACTTGTTGATGTAGAAACTTTAGTCTCTCCCAAATCAATTATCTCTAGTTGTCCTCCTTCTGAAAGTAAGGCTGAGCCAATTTTTGGCTTCTTTTGTTGCAAAATGAACTCCTTCATGATTTCTTTAGCAAGTGGAAGCTCTTTCCTGACTCTTTTCTGCTGCTTGCTCTCAGGGACTGGGGTTTGCACATTAGGAGTTGAAATAACTTGCTCATTTGCCTCTTGAAGAGTGCCTTCAACCCATTGATCTTGATTCATATATTTTTTTTATTTCTGCTCTGGAGGTATGATTATATGAAGTTGTTTTAAGTTCAACTCTCAGAGAAAAAATAATGCCATGTGGGTCATAAGACCAGGTGAAACTTGGTTGGAATCCGATTTTCTTTAACAATGTATCAGCTTCAGCACCAGCTGATCTGGTATTACAAATAAAAGATCCAATGTTTGCCTTGAGCTTGAACTGAACTTTCCTTTTCCCTGAAACAAAATGGAGGTCATCCATATTTATCATCTGTCGAATATACTTTAGGGAAAAGACTCTCATGGGAACATATCTAGGGAGCTTATATGGTGGGAGTTCAGAGATATATACTCTAATTTCTGTGTAATTTTGGTATAAATACCAATCCCCTTTTTTGTCTTGCTCACTCAAATGCAAGATCCTTTTGGTCTCTTCTCCAATTTTGGGTTCTGTCTGACTAGTAAGCAGTTGTTGTAGAAATTTTGGAGCCCACTCCGGTTTTCAGTTTCACCTTATCACTCCCATATAGTTTAATGCCCATTCCCATAATCATACATTCAAAATTTTGGAAATGAAATTATTTTCTGAAAACACAAATTTAGGAATTTCACAGTGTTGGAAATGCAGAAATAAAACACAGGAAATTATAACAGCCACACACAGAAAAATAACACACTGATTTTTGGTCAATGTGACCCTAGAAAAACCCCCCACAACTCTTGGGGAAAACTGGTTTGAGAGCTCTTCTTTATTTCTGAAAAATGCTTTTACAAAGAATTGAAATATATAGAAAAATTCCAGCAATCACAATAACAGACTTATCTCGTTTTCCGTGCTTGACTGCCTCGGAAAATGTGCCAATCGACAAAATAGTCAAAACACTTTTTTTTAACAGCAAGAGATAACAACATTAAATGCTGTACGGTCTCCTTGAAATTTGTGCCAGAAATTTCGTATTGTTGTATGTACTGTACATAATTTACAGCTGCCTCTTTTAGCCTCGAAATCCGTGCCCACTCAGCCTTAGAATGTGTGCTGCCCACTGTTGTTTCTTCCCCTCGAAATTTGTGCTATATGGACCTCGAAATCCATGCCCACTGTTGCTGTACGGAAATCTGTCTCCAAAAGTGTGCCAATAAATGCTGTACAGACTGCTGCCTCAAAAAGCGTGCAATCTACAACTGCTGTACGGACTGTTGAACTGTCTCTCTCCTTCAACTTTTCAAGTTCAGAAAATTTCTCCTGCTCTCTTTCTCTTCCTCTCTCTCAATCTGCTCATGAAAGAATGAATGACCTTTTCTTTTCTTTTTTCTTTTAAACTAACCTTAAGTGACTTTTGGGGAATCCCTAAATCCAATGGCTGAGATAGCTTTAGATCAAGGGCTAAGAATAAGTGTGCATTTAATTCTCACTTTCTAATTTTTAATTTACCCCACTTAAATAAAGACCCACTTAGCCATTTATTTCCATAGTCACTTTTTCACTTTCTAATTTCACATTGACTTTAATAAAGTCACTTTAAAATTAGACTTGTAACTTTACCACTTATAAAGTCACTTTTAAATTAGATTTGACTTTACCACTTATAAAGTCACTTTAGGAGAAAAGTACAAATACATTTGGACACTTTTCCCTAGGCCAATGATCAAAGCCTTAGGGAACCACTTGTCCTTTGGTACCCAAATTTTAACACTCCCTCTTACCGAGAAAAGTGTTCCTCACCACCCCCATCTTGTCTCTGAAGTAGACATGCTTGCCTCGTGGTAAGGCTTTGGTGAATATGTCCGCTACCTGCTCATCTGTGGGTATATAATCAATCTTCACAACTCCATTCTGAACAGTCTCTGATGAAATGATATTTGATCCCAATATGCTTTGACCTGTCATGAAATACTAGATTCTTTGTGAGTTTAATGCAACTCTGATTATCACAGTAAATCACTGAAGGTCTCAACGCCTGACCAAATAAGCCAAACAACATTTTGCGAAGCCATATGGCCTCACAACTAGCCAAACTCGCTGCCATGTACTTTGCTTCCACTGAACTCAATGCAACTGACTGTTGCTTCCGGTTGAACCACGACACAACTGCCAAACCCAACCCAAAACAACATCCTGAAGTGCTCTTCCTATCAGAAGCACAACCTGCCCAATCAGAATCGGTGTACCTTGCCAGTCTCACTCCATCTCCCTGTCTATAATCCAGACCATAATCCACTGTCCCCTGCAAGTAACGAAGTATATGTTTTGCAGCAACCCAGTGCACTCTCCTGGGCTCACACATGAACTGGCTCATCGTGTTGTCTGCAAAACATATATCTGGTCGAGTGTTGACCAAATACATCAAGGAACCAATCAGTTGTCTATACAAAGTAGGATCCACCAACTCGGAACCAGAAGCGTGAAGCTTCTTCCAATTAGTGATTATAGCTGTCAACATGGGTTTGCAAACCTCCATGTGAAATTTGCTAATAATGTCCACAATATACTTCCCATGTCCCAGGAAGAAATGCCCCTCCTTCTGCCACACCTCCAATCCCAAAAAGTAATGCATCAAGCCAATGTCCTTCATCTCGAACTCTGAAGCAAGATCTCTCTTGCAGCCCTCTATGAGTCTCTCTGCACCTGTAATGACCAAGTCATCCACATACAACACCAGAATGAGAGGCTCCTCACCTACCACAATAAAGCATAGGTTCGGATCCGCATCACTCTTTGTGAAACCCAACTTCTGCAAGTACGTATCAATCCTCAAGTACCAAGCTCTAGGAGCATGCTTCAGGCCATAAAGTGCCTTCTTCAGTCTGCATACATGGAACTCCTTCCCATGCACCTCAAAGCCCTGTGACTGCTCAATATAAACCTCCTCCTGTATGAGGCCATTGAGAACTGCGGTCTTCACATCCATCTGGTGGATCTTCCAACCCATCTCTGCTGCTATCGATATAATGGAGCGAATGGAAGTATATCGAGCCACGAGAGCAAAGGTCTCCTCATAGTCAACTCCCTCTACCTGGGAGAATCCTCTTGCCACAAATCGAGTTTTGAACTTCTCGATGCTGCCATCTACAACATGCTTTATCTTGTAAAGCCATCTGGAAGTAACCACTGATTTACCTTCAGGCCTCGGCACCACCTCTCAAACATCATTCTTCATGATAGACGAATACTCCTCCTGCATGGCCTCTCACCAGACCTGCTCGCTAGTTGCCTCCTCATAGCTAGAAGGCTCAGAATCAATGATGCTAGTGATCAATGCCATATAGCTACAAAACCGCTCAGGTGGTTTGCTCTCTCTAACCTATCTCTTTGGCTCAACATTAGATGTGGCCTCTCTCAAGGTGTCTTGAAGCCACTTGGGCTTCCTCTTCCTTGAGCACACTTCTCCCACCGGAGTGAAAGAATCCTCATCCTCATTAGAAGCTTGAACTCTTGAAGGCCTGCCAACGTACCTCATGCCTGAACCTGTGTCTGTAGATGCTGAAGTACCGTGTGAATTGTCCATCAGTGGACTACCCTGTGAACTGCTTTGCATGCTGCCCGAAGCACCACCCATCTGACTCTGAGAGCCACTGCTCACTAATGGACCTGACACTGTAATCGATGTACCTCTTGATCCTTGTCCATTGGATCCCTGTGACTGACTTAGCTGCTCCTAAGGGTCTGGTGAATCCAAATACTCTAACTCCCGTGACCTCCTGAAAGCCCTATCCTCGAATTTCACATCCCGCCTGACAACAACTTTCCTTTTCACAGGAATATAAATCCGAAAGGCTTTCGAGTTCTCACTGTAACCCACAAAAATGCCCTTATCAGCAGTGGGCTCTAGCTTGGTTCTCTTCTCCTTGGGAACATAGGAGTATGTAATGCACCCAAAGATACGAAAGTGACCAACATCAAGCTTCTTCTCAGAAGAAGCCTCCTTCAGAGTCACATGCCCCAAGGCATGATGTGGACTCCTATTCTGCAAGTACACAACAGTGTTGCAGGCCTCTGCCCACAAAAACAAAGGTAACCCCTGATCATGAAACATGGCTTTGGCAGCCCCAACAATGGATCTGTTCTTCCTCTTCGCAACCCCGTTCTGCTGGGGGTTGTAAGGAACTGTGAACTCCCTCCTAATGCTTGCCTCTGCACAATAATCAACAAACTCACCAAAGGTATACTCCCCTCCATTGTCCGACCTAAAGGCCTTGATCTTCTGACCTGTCTGAGTCTCCACAAGAGCTCTGAACTCCTAAAACCGCTTGAAGACCTCACTCTTGGTCTTCAAGTAATAAATCTAGGTCTTCCTGGAGTGATCATCAATGAATAAAACATAATACTCATATCCACTCAAGGATACATACATGAGACATTCAACTGCTCACATCGGTATGAATCAAATCAAGAATCCCCGTCGATCTGCTGTCGCTGCTGGGAAAAGGGGATTTGGCAAACTTTCCCATATACATCCTCTGCATGTATCAAGGTGATCAGAACTGAAATCTGGCACACATATGGTGATCTCTCGCAATGTCCTCAAGGCCCCATGATACATGTGCCCCATCTCGCGGTGCCAAATCTCACACAAATCTGAACTGCTAGATCTGGTGTCAGTACTGCTACTCAATGCCATCAGGGGTTGGAATGAAAACTTGTGCACCTTGGCATGGCACACACCAATCACTCTAGCTGAATCAGCTAGAGCGCCCCTGGGATATATAAGCATTTGGCCTCTCTTGAACAACACCTCATACCCTCTGTCCTCTAATGCTGAGACGGATAGAAGGTTCTTCTTCATCCCAAGCACATATAGAACATCTGACACTTTCAAGGGAGGTTTGGGTTCCTTATCAAATGTCAATGTCCCCACACCGACTGCTCTAACAATGCTGTCATCTCCGAGTACTACCTCTATATCAGTGCCACTCTCTGAAAGCTCCGAGAAGTACTCCTAGACTCCTGTCATATGACGAGAAGCCCCACTGTCAACATACCAAATACCTGAAGATGCTCCGCTAGTGGAGGGAAGTGCACACTCCCTCTCAAGCTGTGTGGCAAGTGATCCTGCACTAGTGGACTCACAAGTTATGAACCCAAACTCCTGATCAAAGCTCTCTGAAAAGTCCTCTATCTTTGCTGATGCTGCCATGGTCTTGTCCTTTCCCTTCTTCTTCTCCGGACACACAACTGCATAGTGTCCCAACTTCTGACAATTCCAACATTTAACTTTGGAATAGTTCTTCTCCTTGTTCACGTGCTTACCTTTACCTTTGCCTTTGCCCCCACCACCACTTGTGGAATCTTGCTTCTTTCCTTTGCCCTTCTTGCCCCTTGCTAACAATGCTACATTGTCATCCTCCTCTACCTATTTCGCTGTCCCAAGATGGTTCTTTCTAATTTCATTCTGAATGCAATCATCCCACAACCTCTCTCCCGTGCAACAATCCCATCCACAAAACTCTCCCAAGTCTGGGGAAGACCATTCAATGTAATCTGCACCAACTCAGTGGGTGGAATGGTCTCTCCAACAACTGCCAACTCATCTCACACAGAAGTGATCTTTGTGAGGTATGCTGTAACACCATTAGTCTTAGAACGCTGTTCACATCTCATGTGCATATGTCTTTCCTTTCACATGAGGAATGACATGGTCTTTAACACCATCCATAATCAGTCTTTTTCCCTTGGCATTCTTCTTATTAAAATCAGCCAACTGAACAGGGTCAGCATGCGCTGCTATTGGGTGCTGTGTGGTGTGAACCATTATGCCCCAGACTTCTGCCTCCTCAAAGATGCTCTGGATTCTCTCCTTCCATGCACTATAGTTGCTTTACCCATCCAACCTATCCTCCACCCTCAAGCCCAAAGACATGTCTGCTGTCCTAACAAACTAAATTTTTCAAATCTGTGGTAAAGGTTCAGTTTTCTGTGTGAAAATAACTTGCTGTAATTTTTCACTTGTTGTCTGAAACTGCACTTTTCAGCCATCCAAGCTCTGATACCATGTAGAAATTTTAGACCCCACTCCGATTTTCAGTGTCACCTTATCACTCCCATATAGTTAAATGCCCATTCTCGTAATCATACATTCAAAATTCTAGAAATGAAATTATTTTCTGAAAACACAAATTTAGGAATTTCACAGTGCTGGAAATGCAGAAATAAAAATAGGAAATTATAACAGCCACACATAGAAAAATAACACGTTGATTTTTGGTCAATGTGACCCTGGGAAAACCCCTTACAACTCTTGGGGAAAACCAATTTGAGAGCTCTTCTTTATTTCTGAAAAATGCTTTTACAAATAACTGAAATATACAGAAAAATTCCAGCAATCACAATAATAGATTTATCTCATTTTCCGTGCTCGACTCCGCCTCGGAAAATGTGCCAATCAGCAAAATAGTGAAAACAATTTTTTTTTACAGCAAGAGATAACATCATTAAATGCTGTACGGTCTCCTAAAAATCTATGCCAGAAATTCTGTACTACTGTACGGACTGTACAAAATTGACAGCTTGCCTCTTTCAGCCTCGAAATCTGTGCCCACTCAGCCTCGGAATGCGTGCTGCACACTACTGTTTTTTCCCCTTGAAATCTGCGCTGTACGGACTTTGAAATCCATGCCCACTGCTGTTGTATGGAAATATGTCTCGAAAAGTGTGCCAATAAAATCTGTACGGATCGCTGCCTTGAAAGGTGTGCAACCTACAGCTGCTGTACGGACTGCTGAACTGTCTCTCTCCTTCAACTTCTCAAGCTCAGAAAATTTCTCCTGCTCTCCTTCTCTTCCTCTCTCTCAGTCTGCTCATGAAATAATGAATGACCTTTTCTCTTCTTTTCTCTATTAACCTAACCCTAAGTGACTTTTGGGGAATCCCTAAATCCAATGGCTGAGATAGCTTTAGATCAAGGGCTGAGAATAAGTGTGCATTTAATTCTCACTTTCTAATTTTTAATTCACCCCACTTAAATAAAGACCCACTTAGCTTTTTATTTACATAGTCACTTTTTTACTTTCTAATTTCACATTGACTTTTTAATAAAGTCACTTTAAAATTAGACTTGTAACTTTACCACTTATAAAGTCACTTTTAAATTAGATTTGACTTTACCACTTATAAAGTCACTTTAGGAGAAAAATACAAATACATTTGGACACTTTTCCCTAGGCCAAAGATCAAAGCCTTAGGGAACCACTTGTCCTCTGGTACCCAAATTTTAACAGCTGCTTCAGTAGGTGTATGAAGGAATCTATGAACTCTGAGAATGTGGTTTTTGTTGATGTTGCCTTGATTAGTTCTGTCCATTGAATCACTGATTGATCCAGTGAATCACTGATTGATTCACCCCTTGATCATCTTGTTTGTTGAGCTTAATAGGCAGCATCTCTCCCTGTTGAAAAAGAAACATGTGTATAATTACATAAGTGTAATTAAACACACCTTGAGTTGTGAAATTCATGAATTGCTCATGTATATTTTCAGCCAAGAATTCGCTGTAATTATACATGAACAATGGTGCTTGATCTTCACTGAAACTGGATAGGAAACCCATGATAGGTTCATCAACTGTCTAGTCATCAGGGTATCCTAACAGGTATGGGAGAAGTGAGATACAATGTTTAGATGCTTCAAGAAATATGGAGGATGAGTAAGGTGGGTTTTTCTTCGGAATTTCTACATCCTCAGGTAAGAATATTTCAAAAATTTGGGCTCTCTGTGGGAAACTCAACTTATGGTAGAGGTCCATAAGAGCAACTTGTGAAAAATGGGTCAGAGAATCAGATTGAGGGATAAGAAGCATCTGGTTTATGGTTTCTGGAGAGATGTTGATCAAAATGTTTCCATTTTGAGCCACCACTGCTCTCTTTATAGGATCATACTGAGCTTGAGTGTAGGAAATGAGGTCAGGAAATGGATGGGTCTGTGGAAAAGCAAAGAGAGGCAACATTGATTCCCAGAACTTGATGAGATCCTGATTATCAGTGTGCTTCTGTCTGAGCCATAAGTGTAATTCATGAAAGTCAAATTCACAGTGGACATCTGTGACCTTTAAGAAGGCGTCTGCGAGAGGGATCAGGTCCAGGTTGATCTGTGATGTAGGGGCAGAGATTTCCTCTGCAACTGGGTTGGTGGTCTGCAACTCTTCGACGGTTTCTTAGCCTTTCCCCTCGGGGTCACCTGCTTTTTAGATTTGGCTTTCGAGGCCATTTTTAAATAGGGAAATGGACTAAGAGGTAAGAGTATGAATGTTGGGCGATCATAGAAATGGCGACAGTCGAATTTTTACTGACAGGGGATAGAGCGCAGAGATGGCAACATGTAATCAATCAACAATAAAGTAAAAGTGATAACAGGCAGGTCGCAAACTATTTTATAAGTTGAAATTTGTGTTTAACGGTTTGGACAGTGACCGTAGTGGCTTAACAACGGTTCAGGAGCGGGCTGTAAATGAGCAACGGGAATATAAACGGTTATGGAATGAATGTATAGGTGGAGAAGGGCAAACGGTTAGGGAGCAAGGCTTAGATGGAGAACGGTTAAGTGACGTGGCAAAATGTGATTGGTTGTACGAATAACAGTAAGGGCGCGAAAGGAAAGACCGTTGGTTTGAGGCGCGGGAGGAGAAGATCCGTTGGAAGAAAATATCACCAGTGGATTTCCAGAGGGGGGGGGGTACCTCCCGGTTTATGGTTTTGGGCGGAGGGGGTATGAAGTAATATGGTGATGACAAGCTGCAATGAGAGGCGACCATTAATATTGCTTTTTGGAAACACCCCCCCCCCCCCTCATGTTAACGAGAAATGGTCCCCGGGGGGGTCACAAAGTGAACCTCTGCCATTGATCTTGAGCGGCTTAGATATTGACTGTTGAAACTTGCAGTCCTTTTATTAGCGTGATTTGACCCTTTGTCATTTTGTGATTTAGGATAAAAATAAATAGGCGCTATATGATTTTCTTAATTAATGAAAATATAAACCCTTTTAAAAGAATCTAATCATCGTTAATCAATATTAAATCATTTGGTAATTGGTGCATTTAAACATGCGACCATGAAATTTTTTTCGAAGACTAAAGCATATATATAGTTTTTTATTTGCTTCCCTAACATTTTATTCTCTTTGCCTTCCTTCTTTAGGGAAACTAACTCTAACATTTTTATTTTGACATGGATGTATAAAAAAAATATTTTATCATAACATTTTTTGATTTTCTTTTCATCCATATCCTAACTTGGCATTTTATTTTTATTTTTTAAACTAACATGCTAACTTATCAAAACCCAAAAATGTTACAACAGGATCCATATGTCAACCAAACAAACCAACAAGTATCTTCCTCATCCAGATGGCCTCACATGCTGCTTGATTGGCCGCCATGTACTCTGCCTCTGCTGAACTGAATGCAACTGATCTCTGTTTCCTACTGTACCAGGAAACTGTTGTTGATCCTATGTTGAAGATGCCTCCTGATGTGCCCTTCCTGTTGGATAGACTCCTTGCCCAATCTGTATCGGTGAAGCCTTGAAGGTTCACTCCCTCTGTCTGTCTGTACCATAGTCCATACTCTGTAGTGCCTATGAGGTATCTCAACACATGTTTTCCTGCCTTACAAAAGAGCTTGGTAGGCTTAACCATAGTTTGACCAAGTTGGTTAACCGCATAACGTATGTCTGGTCGTGTGTTCACCAAATACATGAGTTAACCCACAAGTTTCCTATAGACTGTAGCATCTACTACTTCGCCTGGAGTAGCATTCTCCTTCCTCCAGTTTCCTTCTAGAGGAGTCTCCATGGGTTTGCCGCCCTCCATGTGGAACTTCCTGAGGATCTCATTGGCATACTTGCCTTGAGATACAAATAGCTTCCCATCTCTTTACCATATTTCCAATCCCATGAAATAGTGCAAGAGCCCCATGTCCTTCATCTCAAGTTCTCTTACAAGATCTTCTTTGCAAGACTTGATGAGCTGCTCATCACCTGTTAGTATCAAATCATCGACATAAAGTACAATTATCAAAATCTTACCTTCTACCACAATATGATAAAGGTTCGCATTTGCTTCACCATTGGTGAATCCCAACCTGGTGAAATAACTGTCGATCCTGGTGTACCAAGCATGAGGTGCTTGCTTCAGCCCATATAGTCCTCTCTAGAGTCTGCACACATGCGACTCCCTGTCGATGGTCTCAAAACCTTTCGGCTGCTCAATGTACACCTCTTCCTCAATCAACCCATTGAGGAAGGTTGTCTTTACATCCATCTAATGTATTTGCCATCCCATCTGCGCTGAGAGTGCAAGGATGGATTTGATTGATGAGTACCTTGCGACTGGTGCAAAAGTCTCATCACAATCAATCCCCTCCACTTGAGAGAACCCTCTGGCCACAAACCTGGCCTTGTGCTTCTCCACACTCCCATCTACTGCTTGCTTCACCTTGTAGATCCACGTGGATCCTACAACTGACTTCCCCTGCGGTCTTGGGACAACTTCCCATACACTGTTTTTGATAATAGAGTCACACTCCTCAACCATGGCATCAACCCAAATTGGTTTGCTACACTGCTTCCTCAAAAGAGGATGGCTCTATCTCTACACCTTCGCTCGTAAGAGCCATGTATCCAGTGTATCGCTATGTGGACCTTCTCTGCTTGCGCTGTGATGTGGGTGCTCCCACATTCTCTCTCGCCTCTGGCAACAACCTGTCAGCCTCTCTGATGTGCTTCCTTCCGTCTCGGGATGTCTCTGCATGAGTGGGTACTTCCACTCTCTGCACCTTTGCTTGTGGCTGCTCCACATCTTGAGGTTCTTCTTTTGGTGCCAAGAGCTCCTCAACTGCATGTAACTGAAGCTCCCTCTCAAGGGAAATTCACATGGCCTTCTCTTCATTGAATTTCACATCTCTTCTGACCACTGTCATCCTATGTGTTGGAGAGTACACTTGGTAGTTGTGAGGTGTATCAGTATACCTCACAAATATCCCCAACTCGGCTATTGGCTCTAGCTTCTTCCTGGCATCTTTGGTCACATGGCAATAAACTGATTAACCAAATTTTTTAAAGTGCGACACATTTGTTCTCTTATCTGAAAAAGCTTCCTCTCGTGTACTCATCCCAAGTATCCGATGAGGACTTCTGTTCTGCACAAATATTGTTGTATTGCATGCTTCCGCCCACAGATGCAACGGTAGGCCTTGATCATGCAACATAGCTTGTGCTGCTCCCACAATAGTTCTGTTCTTCCTTTCTGCAACCCCATTCTGCTGTGGGTTATGAGGTGCTATCAATTCCCTTTGAATTCCTTCTGAAGCACATAAGTTCTTGAATTCGTGAGAGACATATTCTCCACCATTGTCGCTCCTCAGAGCCTTCACCGTCTTCCCTGTATCTTTCTCAACGAGTGCTTTGAACTCACAAAATTTGGAGAACGTCTGGTCTTTCTTCTGCGTGAAGAAAATCCAACACTTTCGTGAAAAATCATCTACAAAATGTTGGAAATACTGAGAGGGGGGTGAATCAGTATTTCTTTTCAATTGTTAATTGTTGCCAGTTAGATTCTTCACAATTAAAAAACAGAGAGGTGTATAATAATGATATTGTTAAGGATTAATAAGAACTTTAGTCCCTTTTCAAAATAATTGAGTACAATAGATGTGTGAGGGCACCAACCCTTTAATGAATCAGGCACCAACTTGTTCCCAAGAACCAACTTGGACTTTGATGAGGCTCCGACCTCTAGGGCTTTGACCCTATCTTCACCAAGGCACCAACCTTGAGTTTAGGGGCACCTACCCCAAGGACACCAATCCTTCTTTGCTTCTACATTGGATTATTAGTTCAAAGGTGCTTCAATGCACAAGTCTACATCATCAATTCTGCACCATATTGCACTGTTTATTCAACACCACACTTTTCCATTAATTCTGTCCCATTGTTCTTGCAACACACTGTACTTATACTTTTGTACTGCACCAGCAATTCACCAACTGCATTAAGGAGTTAAAACTTCACCGTTTACTAAACTTCTAGCACCATGCTGCACTAGGACTTCTTATGCACAGACTGGTCTTCAACAATCCTTAGTAGCCTATAGCAGCACCGAAGTAAGAGATAACAGATCCGAATTTTTTGATGCTCGTAATACAGTCCTGAATCTGGAACAGTGAAGACAACCCTCAACAACCACGTCTTAAACTTCTATAATAAGATCGAAGTTACAACACAGGTTCAAGACTGAAATGATATAGCACAGATCTACCACAGTTCACTGAAACCCTTGAACAACACCAATGATGAGGTGTAAAAACCACAGAAATGTAAGACTGCTCTATCACAGTTCACTGCAACCCTTGAACTGTACTGGTTCCACAGATCCAAAGTTACTCGAAAAGTGCACAAAAATTTGCACCGAAAACTTTCTCAAAGAATAGCCCTTTCAGAAATGCTTTGGTTCATGAGATATGAACCCACCTTTCTTCACCGAACTTCTGTAATTTTGTTGAGTGAGATCGATGATCCGAAGTAGATGTTTTAGGTTCTTATATATACATAAACTCGTTCAGCAAACTGAAAGGACATGTCCCTTAAGGGCAGGCCAATATGGAAGAGAGTTTAGGTTGGCTTAATGACCAGACAAATTTGTTGAACTTGAAAAATTCATATTTCTTAGAATACTTGGGATTTCAGGCCAAGTGATAGCTCATTAGAAAGCTAAAAATATGCTCTAGAGGATGGTGAAGGTCTCATAGAGAAATTCTTCCTCCAAGGTAGTGAAAAATATTTTTTAATGTGACTGGTCATTTATTGGTACGGAAATGGAGGTAGGGTAGAATGCCTTCGAGAGTTGGGCTTCTTTATGGTTTGATTTTTGCCTTCTCCAACATAGGGTTATAATGTCATCAATTCACCATGCCATAGTGATATGTCGTTAATCATATGAAGCATCATGTCTTCAAGTAGTCTTCCATCATTTATAATGTCATCAATTCACCATGCCATAGTGATATGTCATTAATCATATGAATCATCATGTCTTCAAGTAGTCTTCCATCATCCATCTAGCATCCTATTGCCATATTTCCATCAATAACAATCTAGATTAACACAAAAATCACATAATACTCGTGTTTTGCTGTGGAAGTTGTCGAGAACGGTCCACACATGTTTGAGTGAACTCTCTCAGGGATCGCTTTTGCTTGAATTTCCTTATCGTGAAACTTGGCTGTGGTATACTTCCCGAATGTACACCCTTTGCATGTATCTTGTTGTGCAAGTGCACCCTTTGGAAGTCCTGTAGAAATCTGCTGCTTTATCTTCAAAGCACTATGGTATAGATGGCCCAATCTCCCGTGCCATAACTCACCGATGTCTCGGCTCTCCACCTTCTCTGCTTTTGTGCTCAAGGCAACACAGTCTTCTACATCCAATCTGTCGAGGTTCTTTACTCGAACCCCATTTGTTTTCACTTGTCCAGTGGCTTTGTGACGAAGGAACGCCTTTCCTTCACTGAATATCACATCATAGTCACGATCTTCCAACATGGCAACAAAAACCAAATTATTCTTTAAACCAGGAACATACATGACATCTTTTAATGTGAGAGGAGTGCCTGACTCCCTCTAAAAGGTAACGCTACCTATGTCGGTAGCGCTATACCTCCCATCATCTCCCATCTTGATGTGCATCTGGAGATCCTTCTCCTCGAAGTTACTGAAGAATTCTTTGTTGCCGGTCATATGGAACAAAGCTCCACTAGCTAAGTGCAATATAGAACTCATCACTTATGACACCATGCATGCGATGAGGGTGAAATCCAACTTGAACTGTGAAGCAAGTGCTTTACCCGCTCCTCCTCCCGAGGACTTCTTGTTGGTCTTCTTGTGCGGACGCTTTGTAGCATAGTGTCGAAGCTCATGACAATGAAAACATTTTACCTTTGACAAGTCTTGCTTCTTGCCTGCCTGACTGGAATTCGATTTGGAATTGGACGCCTTCCCTTTCCCTTTCCCTTTCTTCGCCTTTCCAGCCAAGGCACAGTTCTCCTCATCATCAGTCTTTGATGAGGATCCATCTCTGGTGTTTTGTCGAAACTCTTCTTGTACCAAGTCGGACCACAACCACTCTGCTCTGGTAGCTTCTCCCTCCCATTTACCAAGTCCTGGTAGCTATGCTAGCTCTTGGAAAGGCCTAGAAGTCTTAGGCTCACCAAATCATTCTGGGCAACTATCACCCTAACACTTCCAAGCTCATCTCGACATTGAGTGAACTTCGTCAAGTATTTTGGAATTGTGTCGCCCTTCTCCATCTTGATCTTTCTGAGATTGTCCTTTAGTGCCGACTTTCTGCGGTCGCTGCTATTCTGAAACAAATCTGTTAAGGCCTTCTACATAGCATATGGAGTTTCCTTTCCGTGGAGATCCGAGACAATATGATCTTGAACACCTTCTAACAGAATCCTTCTCACCTTTGCTACATTCTTCTTCCATAGAAGTTGAGCATCTACTGCGGCGAGCTGGGGACTATCACTGTCTATGAATTCCTTCAGTCTGTTGTTCTCTAGCATCGCCTCCATCCTGTCCTTCCATGCTATGTAATTCGAATTGCCCTCAAGGGCATATTCGAGTCTCAAACCAGCGAAAGACATCTTGATCTGCTGCTGGTCTTGAAGAATAAATCTGCAAATTCGATGTACCTGTTCAAAACAAACTTTGGTTTTCTCTTCTATAGTGATTCCTGCTCTGATACCATGTAGAAATATCTAAATAGATTCAATTGATCTTGTAATGTACTAAAACAAAATACTGAATCAATTCTACAAATTGTGGAAACCAATTACGATCGCACAATCACATAAACAAGTAAGAGAAAGAATTATCAATCGCACAACACAAGATGTATCTGGGGAAAGCCTCAGCTAAAAAATTCACAATCTGTATATTGCATAAAGTCAAGAACATGAAACAATACAATGCTATTTCCCTTCCCGAGAAACCTCTGCACTCTGTTGACTGTCTCACTCTGATCTTGCTGTGATCTAAAGCAAGTTTGGTCCAATATTTAACCACTTGCTCGCCTCTGCCTGACCAGCCTTGCTCACACATTCCTGGGCTAATTGAGCCCTTATCAATTAGGAAATTCCCATCAATAGATTGTGCAATACATCCAAGGCTTCTTGATGACCTCATGCATGACCTGTACAATTTTCTAATTATACAACTGATAATTATCTTCCCTTTAACCCAATCTCAACTGGGCCTTCCTTAGAACTGACATGCAACAACTATTTATAGCGAATTATCATTTATTTGATTGATCACTAAATGTGAATTAAATCAGATTTAATTCACTGGACCTATCACTAGCTCATCTCTCAGTTAGAACTAGTTAAACTGATTTTAACTCAAATAATTGAGTTCACTAATTATAACTCAAAATAAACTGCAACTGGACCCCCTAAAACTTAGAGTGGACTCTACATGCCTCTAGTTTGACCCTCGACTCGAATTGACTGAGCTAAGTAAGTCTTCCGGACTCAGTTAACACTTACAAGCTATCATGTGATGCAGAATTACAATTTACTTCTAATTTAGTTAAGGGAAAATTAAATCAGAAGTCCCCTTGGGGTGCCATTTCTTATTGCCATTTCAACACCCAAGAGGGATGAGGAAGTGCTCCACAAGAGGGTTGAGCGAGCACTCATCGGGATGGTTGAGTTTTAGCTTTTAGGATCGATCACCCTGGAGGAGTGAGTCTTAGTACGCTGATGGTGAGCCATGGGTTTGCTACCACCCCAGATATGGCTACTTGCGGATCCCGATGGTAGATGATGATGCTAATCTTGATGATGATTTGAGATAACCTTTTCTTAGAGAAATTTTTCAACTTGAGAACATCTATGATAGTCATTATGAATATCTCCCTAGTTCAGAGGGAGTGTTGAATTTGTAACTGTGGTCGTTTTTCATAATGTTTATTTGGTCACTTGATATACTTGTATTGATTATTGTAAAGCATATTTTAAAATTCTAGAGTCAAAATAAGTTTTTTTTTTGAGTTAAAGTCCCATTGCGACTTTTAAAAGAAGAAAATTTGAATTGTAATTTTTGGCTCCAAAATTTGTCAAGTCGGCCTCCCTCCAAGTCAAGTTGGCCCTGGGAAAAGGACACACCCATTCGACCCAACAAAACACTAAATAAAGGCAGTTCGATCTCCTCCACTTGGGCAATTCACATCTCTCACACAATACATCTTTTGGGAAGGAAAGCAAAGGAGAAGAAGGACGAATAAGACGAAGAAGAACACAAATTGGCTCTCTCTTTCTCTCTCTTACAACTCACACGTGTGGATAGCCTCTCTTCTTTATGGTTCACAGTTTTTTCTGGGCATTTTGTTGCAAGGGGCTGAAATTTTGGGCAATTCCAGGGGTTAAAATTCTGGGGCAACTGGCATCTACGGGAGGGTCAAAATTTTTGGGTCAGATAAGGCAAAGCGAATTTCTGAATCAAATTGGAAGGCTTGACTTGGTGGGGAAGACCAGGTTTGACCACAGGTCTAGGTGTGTCTCTGGTTGAACAATAGAATTTCTCTATTGAAAAGGTTCCTGCGTTTTTCCTCTTGGTGGGTTTTCCCAAGGTGAATCTTGTCTTCTCTTGTGCATTGTGATCTCTACTGTTCTTATATGGTTGAAATTCTGAAGTATAATTGTTGAATGATATATTTAAATAATTTAAAATAAGATCTACATAAAAAATAATTATCAATATTTCCTAAATATTGTGCTAGTCTTCATTTCACTTAGAAAATCAATAGACAAAAACATCCAAAAACTATGGTTGAAAATATTTGACATAGATTAACTAAAGGGCAATTTGAACCTCTGGTTCTGTAGTGAAAATCAACAATAATGCCTCTAGTCAATAGTCTTAGATCTGCTGTTGAAAATTCTTGAAATAAAATCAACAAAGGAACCCTAATTCTAGGTGCATCGATTTATGGACAATAAGGTCTCCAAGAAAAAGGTTACTAAAAAAAACCCATACAAAATGCCTATTTCTAGTCAACGTTAACACCTTGAAAAGAGCCGCAAAACTCCTAGACTTAGAGATTCTTCTATATGTGAAAGTCGAATTTCAAAGTATACTATCATGAACATCCAAGAAGAAAATCCCAACCTATAGTGAAATAGGTAGTGAAAAGTTCAAACTAGCTCTAATACAATGTTGAGATCATAAGAAAAACAAGGGGATCAAAGGGATACATAATTGGCGCAAAAGCCTACAAAAGTAAAGGGGAAAACATCACTAAACAAGTGCGCTAGAGCTGTCCAAAAGATATAGTAGAAAGAGAAAAACACATCTAATTGCCAAAGTTGTAATGTTCATAGGCTTAGACAATTGTATAAAAAAGCTATGTTGTTGGCACGAATGATAACTTGTTCAAACATGATGATTTTACCAATGGAGTTTGAGTTTTGTATTTATACACAACTTAAGTAGGGGTGCCTTCTAAGAGGGGCAATGGTCCACATAAGTAGGGTGCACTCTCCAAGAGGGTTGCTAAGCTTACATATTAGTGTTGATTATGTACACCTTAACCATAACTCAGTAATACAAATCAATTGTAAATGACAGCCTTTAGCCATGAGTATTGCTTAGCAAAATGTGACAAGGACACAATATGAAATGGTAGTGGCCACATGTGAATATTACACCATTCTCAACAATTTTTTCTTGAAAATGCATCTTATATTTCATTAACGAACAAAGTATAATACATCATACAAATTACGTCAATATGTGAAAATCGTATGTCAAGATGCCCTTCTCCTAGGAGTGCTCACATGTGAGTTTTGGCCCAAAATATTTTTTATGAAGATCGCAGTCCTAGTTGAAAGGTTTGCTAGATCTGATTTGATAACTTAAATGATACCAATTAATGTGGAATAGGGTTGACATTAAATGCATAGTTGCATCGTTGCCTCAACAAAGGGAGATGTTGATCAACCATATGGTGACTTGCATCTAATTGCTTCATTGATCATCCAATTGTTGCCACAAATGATCCCTTTTTAATGAAGGGGGATGACAAATAGTATGGATGACTTGGCAACCCAATTGTAAATAGAACCAATTCCAAAAGTTTTCAATGATTGTGAAATCCTACAAAATATATGTAGATGTTTCTTCTTTTTTGACAAGACACACATGAGCCATTAGAGAAGCAAGATAGGATATATTTTGTGTTCAATGTTTAGCTTGTAATTTATGACCAATCTAGTAATGTATTCTTAAATAAACTATGCTCTCTTGAGTCATTTTGATAGTGAATATCTTTATTGGTTGAACATGGAGTTCTTCTGTTTGGTAGTTGAAGAAAAATGATCCATATGACCATTTCTAATTTATTCATATTGAAACTTATGCATCCAAATTTAGTTTGAATGAGCTAGCATCTAGAATAATTTTCTAGAGTGTCACATAAGTTTGTTTGTCCACTACTTGGAGTCATTGGGCCTAGTTAATTGGCTCTCAACTGCAACAAATTTCTTGAATCCTTGTCCTACAAATCACCCCATGTTTGGAAGCTTTTCTTGTCCAACCTCTTACCTGTGAAAGAAGAGAGTAAACCGAGTGGTTCCTTGCTCGACATAAATGTCCAAATTGATTGTTCAATCGAGTCCCATCCATTTCTGAGGCCTTAAAAATCCCATTGTAACATAGTTGTTACCATGTTGAAAATTCCATAAATGCTAAAAATGCATATTGGACTATTTATAGGCATTTTGATCTCTTGTTTAGTTGCTTGTACAAGGAAAAGTATCAACAAAACTATTTCCCTTGAGAATGAGATAACCTTTTGTCAAAGAACTCCCTCTTCCAAGAAATAATATAACCTTTTTTCAAAGAAATCCCTCTTCCAAGAAATAATATCCCAATAATTCCATGTTTTGCTTTACTTCTCCTTAGTCCCCCTTTTATTAGAAAAAAACTTGTTGCTTGTTGCCCTCCATCTCACAATAAAAGACTTTTTATAACAAAGTAAACATGTTCTAAAATAAGCTAGTTTCTTCAAAAAATAAGTGTGTTCATTGCGTGCATTTTTAAATTGATTCAAGTTGAAATAGTTGAATAATTTTAGTCTAGATATATAATACTTGTTAGGGTGTCATGTTAACTTCAGCCAAGGAGGATTTATTAAGGAGTGGCAGTGTGATGGTTTTATTTTGTTTTTGTTTTTATATTTTACCTTTTTATTTTTCATAATTTCGGGTTTTAGAACTTCGAAATCCTCTATTCTTCATAGAGATACGTCATCGTTTTTCTAATGGCATCTTTGAGGTATCATAGCTTGTGTATTAGGTGTCAGGAATGTCTTGGTTTGTATATGCAATGTTGAGGATGTCTTGGTTGATCATTTGTGTTTCCTGAGATCTTTGGATCTATCTCCTATCCTAGGAAATCATCCTTATAATGGGAATGTGATAGACTTGGTAGGTTGGTTGCTTGATGGGAATTGAAGTGCCTATAAACACACAAATGTTTAAACGAAAGCTTTGGTTTTCGAATTAATTTTATTGTTTTGATATCACCCTTACAAATGGGAAGTGCTGCTTAGTATTTTTCTCCATAATGCATGATTACGTTTACATTAAAATTGGTCTTATAGTTAGGGAAAATCCATTCTATGTAGAATAATTGTTATAAAGTTTAGGAGTATCCTCAAAGTGAAGGTATTCCAAGTAGAATAATTTCTGCGATATTGCAAATAAACCTCAAGGATATCAATATTATAAAAGAGATGCCATCCATTGAAGAGTTTGGCATTTCATGAAACAATGTAGATTGTCCTCTTGATGAATAGGCCATACCTATCTAAGTCTTTATTTCGATGTTAATAACACATTTACGAATTTTTGTGCTTTTTTTAAGTTGCAATCTTTACTTGCTTATCTTTGCAGAGTAAAACATAATGTCCATGATTTGTTTCTTGAATGCTATGATTTGAAAGGAAGATGAGAATCATATTTTTTTTGCATAGTTGGTGCTACGTAAGGAACTTATTTGTAAATCTATGTGATTAGTCCATTATGTAATGATTTTTTGGCATTGTATTGCAGACAACTCTCCTCAACCATATTTTGACAGCAGAACATGGAAAGCGAATTGCTGTTATAGAAAATGAGGTATGAGGAATATTGAACAATTGAACTCCCTTGATTTTTATAGAAGTGAAATTTGTAGTCATCTTCATTGTACTTAAATTTTAACATAGATTTGTATATTTTAGTTGATTTTTTAGGAAGATGAGAGTACTTTTTCGCTTATTAATACAATCTATATTCTACATTAGAGTGGACCTTGTAGTCACCAAAGAATTTATGTAGGAGTGAGAATACAAGATGTTTGTAATTGTTGTGTTTGAGTTGTCAGTATTTTTTAACATTTGAGAGTTCATATGATGAATTTGTATATTTGTTTGTTGGAAGGTAAATCCTTAGACACTATTGTACACTATAGTTTTTGAAAAGGGTTCAAGTCAACTTGGACTTGCTCGACATGATCAAGTTGAGTAATCACTGTATTGATCAACATCCTGGTTGGTTTTGAGGGCTGGTTTGGTATCGAAGAGGCCGAGTCAAAGCTTGACCTAATCGGTCCTACTCGGTCTAGTAGCTATTGGATCCCATTGTGGCAAATGCAACAAACAAAATTCAAAATTTTCTTTTAAAAAAACCCTAACTCCTAAGCCCTACCAACATCTTACCTTGGAAACTGCCAACCCCTTGGTTTAGAAGCCTACCTCTTTTTCTTTTTTTTGGGGGCCTTTTTTGCTAGTGGGTAGGTGTTCTACATGTGTCCTTTTTGAAAACATGTTTGACACTTGAAAACCATATTCTCATAATCTAAAACTTGAGTCCACTGGAGGTTTTCATGTTTTAAAATAATACAATCAGGTAGACCTTTGTTAAGGTCTATCTCTACACATATTTTGGCAAATGTGAAGATACCTTTAGCTATTCTGTCCATGTCCATTTTTTTTGAATTTACATAGAGTATTTCCAATATCTTCCAGTACTCAAAGATGCCAAAAGGGAATAGGGAGGTTTGGCAACCTCATCCATACTGACATCATTGATATCACCATACTTGTAGCATCAAATTCTTGTAACCTCTTAATTTTTACCACTGTTCTATGATGTTGCAATCACTTTAGCCCAATTCTTATCTTTAGTTAGCAATCTTTCAAAACGATTTAATCTTCCAATAGAAATTGTGGATAGAATTGTAAATGCAATGAACAATAAGAGACAAATTAGAGACACCAGGTTTGGTCAAAGACCAGGGAAAAACCCCACAAAGAGGAAAACCCTTTCAAATTCTTCTTCTTATTAGATTGTCATAAAATGTTCAGCAAAGAGAGAGTATAATGATTCAGATCTTCAATCACAAAACTATCCAGCAAAACAACCAAACAATATCCTAAAATATGAGCTTGACAACAATAATGATTAGAAAACTTTCCCAACTTGTGGTCAACTGTGGTCACCTGTCAAATGAAACCCTAGTTCCTAGCCGCAGAGAGGGAGAGAGATCATGCGTGTGGTTGAAACATTCCGACCACATGTAGAGGCTTTTATGCGTGCGACTACAACCAAAGATTTCCTGTGGCAACCCTATAGTTATGGACCAAAACCCTAATCTGCATGTGCGAGCTTCGAACCCTGCAATTTCAGACCTGTACGAACCAATATCCGTGAACCAACTTTAGACTTGTGCGAGCCGAATCATAAAAGAGAGAAGAAGAAGATGCTTGATGATGATGTCCAAATGAGGGTCACTTGACTTGTATTTATAAGCTTCCAAGGGTGTCCAATTTCTCCTTAGGGCCAACCTGTCCTTTTGTGCACATGTGTCTTGTCCTTTTCTGGAACATGTGGATCATCTCTAATATCATCTCTGCTCATATGTTGAACATTCTCAAATCTAGAAGAAGAAGAATTTGACATCGGAGTGGAGCTCAAGCTACCACCCTCAATCGAGTGGAGAGTCACTGCTACCACTCGAAATCGCTGCCTGCAGGGAGCCCATTGCTACTACCGAAGAATCTCATCATCGGGGAGTTCCAACTCAACCCACATCATAGGGGGCCCCAACTCAACCCACTATCCATGGACAATAGGCAAGATCACAACTACCCTATTGTTTGTTGATCTTTCACATCAGGGCCCTAAAGAGTCAAGTGGTAGAACATCTGCATCCTCTCACTTGGGTAGGATACATATCACAACGATCCCAAGTCACCTTTGAACCCATTAGCCAGATGGGGAGGAACAATCCCAACAAGCCCAACTTGTGGGTAGTGTTGACCACTAAAGTTGCATCTGAAATTTTTTTGAGGACTCCATGCCCAAGGATATGTGAGAGTATTCCTGCCAGATTTCATCATGGCTTCTAAGCCCTTTCTCTCTCTCTCTCTCTTTTTCTTTAGTGCTTAGATTCCGTAGCCCTACGAGGATATTGTATAAATGTCACTAGCATGATGAATAAAGCCATGTAACAGACCTAGGGTGTTGAGACTCGATCAACAAAAGAGTACAACTTGGAGTGTTCTTTTTACTTGGTTAATTATTCCTGCTTTTTAGCAACGAATAATTTTCTAGGTTTTTTCACTCACTATATCCCCAAAGGTTGGGGTGACAGTTTGAACTTGAAGGTTGAGCCCCTAACACATTTTAATGTCTAGAGTCAATGTATATTACCATGCTAGGTCATCTTAAAAATTTCGTGGAACTTGACTAGGTCTTTGTAAGATTTTTTTAATAATTAAAAATTTCCCGCAAAACGAGATTTTTTAATTAATTTCTATGTAATGATGTAAATAACTTGTCTTTGGAAATGTCTGGGGCGTGTGACTACTCAGAATTCATCCTC
The DNA here is from genome assembly GCA_034641835.2 of Pinus albicaulis. Taxonomy (NCBI): domain Eukaryota; kingdom Viridiplantae; phylum Streptophyta; class Pinopsida; order Pinales; family Pinaceae; genus Pinus; species Pinus albicaulis. Next base: position 27,711,118 of record MU968551.1, read on the forward strand.
AGAAGCCCAACATTATCTTAGGACCCACTTTGAGGATCAAAAAATGGTTTATAGTCCCTCAAAAGCCAATTTTCCTAATGATAGTGGCAAAAATTAAAAAAAAACAATAATTGGAAAAATTTATAAATTTTTCCAAAGTAAAAAAAAGTCAAACAGATGACAAACTAAATTCAGTGAAGGTCAAAGATGATGTGGCAGCCACGTAGGGCTCGCCACATGAGGCCCAACTCAAGTCAGTGTCCAACGTGAGCTCATGAAATACTCCACGAATTGTTGAAGACTAAATTTAAAGCTAATTGGGGTATTATGAAAGTCTAAAGTTAAAAGCAAATAAGTGGGGAGGGGACCCAATTCTCTTCCCCTTTTGAATACTCATAAGGCAACAATGAAGATATATGCACATGCCATAAAATGACTCCACGCACATGCAAAAAAAATACTCCACGTAGTCCCAGCCAAAAGAATGATACACATCAAGGCAAGTGATATGTATTTAATGACTAATGTTTACTCCGAAATTTATGAAAGGTTGTTCCCTCACTTGTTATTGCCAACCAAAGGGATCCACGCATGCAAGTCTTGAATGGTCAACGCAGGCCCAATCTACAACCCATCAACAATGAGTACACATTTTTTATGGAGAGTTGACACATCATATAAACATAGTTTTGAGGGAGTTTTTCTCCCATTCTCCATGCTCATCTCACATGTGGTAATTGCTTGGGAGCCAACACAGATAACAGGTTATATGCAGCCTATCCTACATGACCTACACACAACAATTGGTTGGCTTGATGATCAGAGGTGTCATCTTACAGTTTGGTTGCATTTTCTTGTTGAGAAATTAGTGGGATATTGCTCCCACTCACCTCCATCGATTTCTCACCTGGCAACACAAAAAGGAATGTGCACCAACAGTTAGAAGTACATTAATCCTCACATGGAATGCACACAATAGATTTGAAAATACTCGATGGACAATCAAGGAGTCATGGCTGCCACCTACAACAATCATCTCAGTTGATATGACACTTGTAAATCTAGTTTTTGCATTGGGATTCACCCCCTTTGCTACTTGTTGCTCACATTTCACTTTGGGATCATCTCCCATTTTCTTATTTAAACGAGCCTTAGCTCTCATTTTGTATGATTAAGATGAGCTCTTGTACTTGTGGAAGCTCTGCAATTTTGTACACGTTCAATATTAATAAAGACTTTGGGGTTTCATTCATGAGAAGTTCTTCCTCCTTGAGCATGGTAATGAAGTTTTGTTGATTTATTGTGCTTATTTTCCTTTTACATATGCTATCTATTTCATGTTTCCATATACTTTAGAGATGTATGGGTGTAGAGCTATCTTGCATCAATACATGATTTAAAAATTTTTGCTCTAGATTTAGATAGTCCTAGTTGATTTCTGATAAATCTCTACACCTCCTTTTCATTGCATATTTTTCAAATCTATATGTGAAGCTAATCATTGTTTGAATTGTGTAGAAGGAAATTCTTTTGAGGGATCAATTATCAAGCGTGAGGGGAAGTCTTTGGAGAGACCAACCCACTCTTGATATGCTCTTGAGGGAACTCTCATTTGTTCTTTGAACATCATAGTCTAATCTTGAGAACTTTCTTGCAAGGGTGCTAGCCATAGCTTGTGTACAAGTCAAGTTATTTTAATTTAAATTATTTTCTCTAGAAACTCTTGGGCTTCATTGTTTAAAATTCTCTATTTAGAGCTAAATTGTGGCTAAGCAAAGAAGAGAGTTTACTCATACTCTTTAGCTTAGCCCTTGTAGATTGTATTGTATATATATATATTCCACTTTTCTTGACTAATTTTTCAACTAACATTTGATTTGTTTTGCAACCCTATTGTTAAATTTGGAAACTAGGGCTAAATTCCACCTTGGGACAACTCATTTGATGGAGATGATGATTGCATTGGATTCCTCTTTTCGAGAGGTCCAAGATTGATATAAAGATCTGTTAATTTTGGGCAACTAGGTCCAAACTCCATGTTGTACTGCTCAGATGATGATGCCAATATTTTAATTGGATTCCTCTTTCGGAGAGGTGCAAGATTGATCTAAAGATCATCTTGATCAAATGAGCAGAACATTTATTTTGAATTTTTTCCACCTATGTGCAAGGTCGACCAAAATTGTAATGTAGGCTTGAGAGCCCAACAGATGTGTCACACACCCTCATAGATGGATATAAATTGGAGAGACTTGGAGGTCATTTTATCTTCATATCATCACACATTCCTCATGATCTGATTGGTTTGTTCAGCCTAGAAGATGCTTCTCTCTCTCCCACGTGTAAATATGGATGCTGGAAATGGATGCCGTAAATCTGGATGATGCCAGAAATGGATGCTATAAATCTGGATGTCGTAAATTTGGATGATGCCAGAAATGGATGCTGTAAATTTGGATGATGCCAGAAATGGATGCCGTAAATCTGGATGATGCTGGAAATGGATGTTGGAAATTTGAATGGTGCCAGAAACGGATGCCGTAAATCTGGATGATTTTGGAAATGGATGCCAGAAATATGGATGATGCCGAAAATCTGGATGAGGGATTCTTTTGTTGAATTATGTTGACTTTTGATGAGCTGTCTTTGAGGGGGCTGTGTGTGTGACACTTTAAGGGTTGGCTGACCTGAGAAAGACTTTGCTAGTTGAAGCATCCTGTTAATTGCCGTAATGCACACTATTCTACATCTTTGCTGGATAAGAAGATATGTAAATCTGATCTATTTTATTGGCTTGTCTTTTGTTGATCTATTGGTATGTTCTATCAACATTTTACTTTCATGTTTATGTGATTGCTATATTGTATCGGGCCCTAGAAGATTGAAGAATATTTGCATTAAGCATAGAACATTCTGTCTATCCAAAATTTACAAGATCATCTCATTCGGACAAGCAGAAATGAGATTTTGAACTTATTCCCTCACATGTGCAAATTGTTCAGGTCGGCCTCAACCTAATGTAGGCTCAAGAAGCCCAATAGACACGTCTCTTCACCTACAACGAATTGTATAAATTGGAGTAACCTCTCACCTCATTTGGACATCATTCACTCACACATTCTTCTCTCTTTCTTCACTAGATTGGTTTGTACAACTTGGGTATCCTCTCTCTCTCTTTCTCTCACGTGTGGCTGAAGGACGAGTTTTCTGGGTCAAAATTGCAGGCCGAATTTCAGACTTCAGGGATAGGTTTGACCAACATTGACCGAGGTGTTCTTGACCAAGTTTGGATTTTTGGAGGAAAAATTCAATTTTTACAGGCTGTACAACTGAGCACAAAACCGAGAATTTCTAGGCTAAATCACAGAATGGAAATTGCAAGAATTTCAGACTTCATACTAGCGTTGACCAACATTGACTGAGCTATTCTTGACCAAGTTTGACTATGTTTTAAGGGTCAAAATTCTGATTTTTGTAGGCTGTACTGTTGGGCACAAAAACTGAGGAGTTCTGGGCTAGTTGACTTATGTTGACTTTAGGGTTGATTGCTGTTTGACTGTAGAAAATTATAGCAGACTTTCTCTCTCCTTTGACCGTACTGTTTTGGGTTGAAATTGACCTCCTAATCAGATTGAGTTTGACCAAGGAAGACCGAGTTGCTTTAAAGAAGGATTGCTGTTATTTTTACCAATGTTGACCTTCTTGTTAGGACTGAAGTTTGACTACAGTTGACTGGAGAATTTGATAGGGCTGATTTGATTGTGTATTGGGCAAGTCAATTTGGTTTTTGTACTCTCTCCCTCTCTGCTGAACTATTGAATAGTAATAAGAAGAATTGATTAATGGGTTTTCCCCACATTACAATTTTTCCCTGGGATCCGCCAAATCTGGTGTTCTCTTGTCTTGGTTTATCTTCTGCATTTGTTTTTATGTTCTATCTGGATTTATTGTCAATGTGATTAATGGTTAATGTGATTGCTACTGAAAATAATTGGATATTGTTACTGGGCTGCTAAAGGAACATTGAAGTAAATTGTGCTAAGCATAGATCATACCATTGTTAACTAAAATTAACATGGTTTCAGAGCTCAGGTGAAGACAAAGCCCAAGCAAGAGAGAGAAAAGCAATCACTAAGATTTGTTGGACAAGAACAAAGCCTCAATGGCTTTTTCATCTTACTTCGAATCTGAGGATAAGCTTAATGATAAATCTGATTATCATGCTTGGAAGATGTCTTTGGACTTGAATTCGGAAGAAAACGATGTCATGGATTATGTGCAGGGAAATGTGGTGGAACCTCTTTCAAATGCATCGGCTGCTACTAAGACAAAGTATAAGAAATGTGAGGTCAAAGCTAAGAAGATAACCAAAGACTCCATTCAAAAACATTTGGTTGCTTAAATTTATGATTTGGGCACATCTAAGGAGATGTATGACAAGTTGGTTGGGATGTTCAAGGCCAACAATGCAAATCAATTTCTCTTTCTCAAGAACAAGTTGAAGGACATGAAGATGGATAGAGGGGAGTCTATCCAATCCTACTTCATGAGGATTACCGAAATCAAGAATGATCTTCTATCGATTGGAGAAGTTGTTTCTGACAGGGAGCTCCCTCTTATTGCCCTTGGAGGTTTCCCACGTGCTTGGGATGTGTTCAACACCACTATTCTTAACAATGACAAGATTCCTAGTTTCGACAAATTATTGACTAAACGCACTCAAGAAGAGATGAGGATGATGGAGAGAGACAATCCTTCAAATGGAAATTAGCCCACTACATTCTCCGCTCATGCCAAGAGGGAGAACAATGCTGGTCCAAAGAAACAAGGTCAAGGAAGAAAGGGAAGATGTTTCAATTGTAACAGGTTTGGCCACTATGCTAGAGAGTGTCCTCATAAGAAGGATACACTGCAGGATGATGACAACAACAACAATCGCAACAATTTCAAAGGCAATGGCAATCAAAGGAATAACATGTTCAACAACAAAGGAAGGAGGAATGCTCCCGTTGTTCGATATGGAAATGGTCGGCCTCCCAAAAGGTCGAGAAACTCCAGGTATGAGGAAACTAATGTTGTAGAAGAGCAAAAAGAATTTTATCTTATTTTTGTCCTCACTACTGCCTCTCCTCCAGGCACTTTGGATAATTGGTTGATTGATAGTGGTGCCTCAAGGCACTTCACTAGGTACATGGAGGCCCTCTCTAATTTGATTGAAAAGAAGACTAATTTGGAAATCATACTTGGAGACAATGCCACCTACCCTGTGAGAGGGATAGGGACTGTCACTCTTCACTTGAATCAAGGTCAAATCCTTCATCTACAAGATGTATTGTATATACTCGATTTGAAAAAGAACTTGTTATCTATTTCTGCGATGGAAGACAAAGGCTTCAAGGTAGGATTCGTTGATGGGAAGTTACATATTTGGCAAAGGAATGCGAAAGATGCATTTACACTTAGATTTAGGATTGAAGGTCTCTATTAGGTTGGAGGAAGTCCTTTGGGAGCTATGACTTGCGACACTTCTCTTCAATCCGAATTATGGCACTGGAGGCTTTCTCACCTTCATTACAAAGCCTTACCTGGTATGGAAGGAAGATGGTCACAGGTATGTTGACTAGGCTAGCAGTACAGTGGATCGTAAGAGCACATCTGGTTGTTGCTTCTCTTTGGGATCTGCTTCAATATCTTGGATGAGTAGGAAATAGAAATCGGTTGCTTAAAGCATCACCGAGGACGAATACATTGCTGCTAGTCTGGCCTATTGTGAAGCTGTTTGGTTGAGGAAGCTCTTTAGTGAGCTATTTGAGCATGTGTTGGATAAAACCGTGATCTACCGCAACAACCAAAGTGGGATTTGCCTTTTAGAGAATCTCGTGTTCCACGACTGCTCGAAGCATATTGATATCAGGTACCACTTTATTCGGGATATGGTACAACAGGGAGTAATAAGGCTCCATCACATCAGAACTGATGAGCAGGTCGTTGACATTCTCACGAAGCCCTTAGGGAAGGTCAAATTCTTAGCTTCCATGAGAGACTTGGAGTTGTGGAAAGACCCTCCTATGAGGGTCCCCCATGAGTTGGACATTGAGCTCTGGGAGCTCCTGGGGGCTTGGGGTACTTCTTGGAGCTATGAGCGACCATAGGGTGAGTAGTTCAACTTCCCTTAGTGGTGCGTTATGTACAGGGTGAGTGGTTCACCTTCCCCTGTGATACCCCATGATGGTTGACATGTGTGTAGGATGAGTGGTTCACCTTCCCCTACTGTTGATGACATATGCATAAGATCAGTTGTTCACCTTCTCCTATGGCATATGAGCAGGATGAGTGGTTCACCTTCTCCTGCGGATACCCCAGTGAGAGATGCATTCAGACATCTGCGTGTGGACATGTCGGTGGTACGTGGTTCACCCTTTCCCCACATGTAGGATGCTCATTCCCTACGATTGATGGTTGACATGTCGGTGGGATGTGGTTCATCCTTTCCCCACGAGTAGGATCCTTCCTATGATTGATTGGTTGGCGTGCATGTAGGACGTGGTTCATGCTTTTCCTACTCTCGATGGTTTGCATGCGTGTAGGATGTGGTTTCTCCTTTCCCTACGTGTGGTTGTGACTAGGATGTTATATATTCTTTCCCTGCTAGTGTTTCTACATCATCCTACCCATGTAGTCTGGGACACATAGGAAGTACCTCTCATTTGGCCAATGAGTTGGGAAAAGTGGTTAGGGACCATAACACTACCAATGGACACATCATGTACTCCTGTACTCCCTATGACTAGGATGCATGGTGTTCAACAACTTGATCGATCAATTGAGGTTCTACCTCTCGAGTGACTTTTGTCAGTGGAAAGTGGCAAGGTCTTGTGAATCACTCTCGATCAATTCTTCTTCATTATTACTTCATGGTTCAACAAAGCATTGTAGAGATGACAAAGATGGTACATGATGATTAGTGACTGTCGCTGGATTGACAGGTGAAGTTCTCCCTAGTTGAGAGGGAGTGTTAAATTTGGCAATGAAGGCTAAATTCCACCTTGGGATAACTCATTTGATGGAGATGATGATTGCATTGGATTCTCTTTTTGAGAGGTCCAAGGTTGATATAAAGATCATCTCATTCAGAGAAGCATAAGTGAGATTTTGAATTTATTCCCTCACATGTGCAAATTGTTCAGGCCGGCCTCAGCATAATGTAGGTTCAAGAAGCCCAATAGACAGGTATCTTCACCCACAACGAATTGTATTAAAAGGAGTGACCTCTCACCTCATTTGGACATCATTCACTCACATTCTTCTCTCTCTCTTCCTCAGATTGGTTCGTACAACTTGGGTATCCTCTCTCTCTCTCACATGTGTGGCTGAAGGATGAGTTTTATGTTTCAGAATTGCATGCCAAATTTTAGACTTCAGGGACAGGTTTGACCAACATTGACCGAAGTGTTCTTGATCATGTTTGACTTTGATTTTTGGAGGAAAAATTCAATTTTTGCAGGCCGTACAGTTGGGCACAAAACCGAGAATTTCTGGGCTAAATCACAGAACCAAAATTGCAGGAATTTTAGACTTCAGACCAACGTTGACCAGCTTGACCGAGTTGTTCTTGACCAAGTTTGACTGCGTTTTAAGGGTCAAAATTCTGATTTTTGCATGCCATACTGCTTGGCACAAAAATCGAGGAGTTCTGGGCTAGTTGATCTGCGTTGACTTCAGGGCTGACTACTGTTTGACCACAAAAAATTACAACAAACTTTCTCTTTCCTTTGACCAAGTGTAACCGCGTTGTTTTGGGCTGAAATTGACCTCTTGATCAGGCCGAGTTTAACCAAGGAAGACAGTTGCTTTGAAGAAGGATTGCTGCTATTTTGACCAGCGTTGACTTTCTGGTTACTGCTGGAGTTTGATTTTAATTGATTGCAGAATTTGACAAGGCTGATTTGACTGTGTATTGGGCAAGTCAATTTGATTTTTGTACTCTCTCTCTCTCTTTGCTGAACTATTGAATAATAATAAGAAGAATTGATCAAAGGGTTTTCCCCACATTGGGGTTTTTCCCCGACATCTGCCAAATCCGATGTACTCTTGTCTTGGTTTGTCTTCTGCATTTGTTTTTATGTTCTATCTGCTTTTACTGTCAATGTGATTAATGGTTAATGTGGTTGCTACTAAAAATAATTGGACATGCTTACTGGGATGCTAAAGGAACATTGTAGTAAATTGTGCTAAGCATAGAGCATGCCATTGTTAAATAAAATTATCAAATGCTAAGAAAAGAAGAGGGTTTACTCATACTCTTTAGCTTAGCCCTTGTAGATTGTATTGTACATATATATTCCACTTTTCTTGACTAATTTTTGAGCTAACATTTGATTTGTTTTGCAACCCTACTAACTCATTTTTATGGCAGCTTGACAGAGCATTTATTTGAGACATCTAACACACTTTTGCAGGATCTATTGGCATAGATTTCGCAACCTTCTTTGTGATTGTTTGCAGTCCTATTTGTTGCTGTCCAAAAGGTTCCAAAGGCTGCTATTTATCCTTTAGCTAATCATGGGCTTGAGGGAGGCTTACCCTCTCCTCCTTGCACATTTTTTTGGTATTTGAAGGTTGCAATTTTGGGACTGATTTCTATCATAAGTTTCCAAGTTTATAAGAAAGGATCATTGGCATTTTGTAGTCATCTCCTTTTGTAAAATTTTTTTCCTATTTCCCAAAGGAGGGATCCTAGTGCTTAGAAGTGAATTTTATTGGAAAAAAGTCCCCAAATCTTGAGACCTTTCTCTCACATATAAAAGAGGGCTCATCATTGTATTTTTCTCTTTAATAAAAGATCAATTTTCTTGTGAGGGAACTTGGGAATTTTCCCATGATATCCCTCTCCATTTAGAGGGAGGATGTTTGCTTGTGGGTGGACTAATCTCTTTTAGTTTAGTTTCTTTAATTCTCTTTTGCTTATCTCATTGCTAATCTCATTCATGCATGATTGGTCTCTTAACATATCACTCATATCTTCTTTCATTTTATGTAAATTGAGTTTGGTTTAGTTTGTCATTTCCATTTCTTGAATACTTGCATTGTGCAATCTACTACAAGTCTACAACACATGTAATATTTCTTTTGAGCATGCAAGTACTTTACATTTATTTAGCAAGCTTAGACTAGTTTATCCATCTACTTGGTTTCACAAGTTTCTTGAATACATTGCTTCATCATCTTATTGTCAACTCATGTTTATGTGACATTTTGATAATTGTTGATGTCTCTTAAAGCATTCTTATCTCACTTCATTTCAAGAAATTTGGTATCTATTTCATTTACTTGTAAGCAATCTATTTGGAACTTGTGGAGCTACATTAAGCTAATTTTCACATTCACTTTCCATTGAAGATATTGGTACCATTTACTTGAGCATTACCTCTTATTTTTAAGCATTGATATCAATACTTTTCTTTGGAAGTAATAACATTTGCTAGAGTATCTCATTTAGGCATGTTAGTATTAGTTTGCATCTCTCAAATTTACCTCCAAGCATAAGCTTGGTTATATAGACAACATACAACCAAGATTTCCTTGAAAATTTCTTCCATTTGGTACAAAGTAAGGTAAATTACGTGACCCTGCAGTTATGAAAGTGGCTTTGTCCCCTTGTAGGAACGACGACACACATGATTTGTAAGGGTTAGGGGAAGGGTATCGTTAATGAAGGACTAGTGCCTCCTCAACCCCTATTCCTTGCAAGTCGCTCCAATATTTACCTCTTGGTAAGAACTTGAGAGGAGAATTTCTCACCTTAGGATAGACATATAGATTAAAATTAACCAAGATAATTGCATTCCACATAGATAGGTTGCACACCATTTTAATTTAGTCATCTTGTGAGCACTTTAAGCTTTACATTGCAATATTGTTAACCGATGTCCTTGTCATTTTGATGATGAAATTGGCTCATTATTATTTGATGTCATTATCTCTTGTTATTTGAGAACTTCCTTTACGAGTACGATCTCCATTTATATTTTGCAAGTAATATTAGCTCATCTTGATCTAACATTGGTTTTTCAGTATGTGCTAACATTGGTTAGCACATTCAATATTAATTTAATTATTATTTCCAGTAGCATTGATAGAGATTATAATATCCCTTCTTGCAAGTGATCCTTTGATTTTAAATAGTAGTGCACTAACATATATTAGAATAATGCTATTTTAGAGTTTACTGCTCATCTATGATTGTAATTAGCAGTTTCTTGTTAGAAACTCGCTGTTTCTATATTCTTAGTAGAAACTTGCTGTTTCTACTTTCTTAGTTTGTAACTAGCAGTTTCTTGTTAGAAACTTGCTGTTTCTACAGCTGTATTATTTATTGAGCTTCACTGCTCATTTTAAATCAATTCATTCATTGATTATGGTATTAGAGCTCAGGTATTTTTTTCGAAATAATTCTTCAATATTTGAAAAATTTTGTGCTTCATTTCGAAACAGCTCTCTAGAAGTCTGAAATTTTTTTTGGCGTCACAATTTCTGAGCAGCCGTTTTTTTTCTCTGCGATTCTTTCTTTGGTGGGTCGTTTTCTACTGAGTATTTCGTGGGTCGTTTTCTGCTGAGTATTTCGTGGGAGTCATATCTATCCTGTACGAGCTGCTGAGTTTGGTTGTTGGTCCAATGTGTTGAATTTTTGTCCAATATCAGTCCATCTTGCTAGTTGAACGTGGAAGTTGCTGGTGCAATTTGCATATGACTGGGACGAGTTATTAAAGGCTGAGCTGGGTATTGTTTTTCAACAGTAGATTGAATTCCAGATTGCTATTTTGGCAGAATCGAGGTATGCACCCATTTTTTTTGTGGCTGGATGAGCATTTAAATTTCCAGTTGTTTTTTGTCCAGATCAACCGCCATTTGCATTAAAATTCGTGCCAGACTCCTTGGTTATTTTGCGTGTCTTGGGAAACGTGCAGATGGCCTCACTAACCAATCTGATGTTGGAAGGCAATCAACGCTTTAATGGCAACAATTATAACATCTGGAAACAGAGAATGTTGACCATTTTTGAATATAGACGTCTTGACTAGCTTGTTTTGGGCACAAAGCTTCGTCCTGGTACACTTGGTGCAGATCAAGATAAGTTTGATGATCGAAATCGAGAGGCTGTTATGCTCTTCTCAAACTCTCTGTAACTGATGATCAGTTACCACAAATCCCTTCCGGCAAGACAACTGCTGAAATTTGGAAACATTTGAAGGAATTGCACAAGACATCTGACAAGAGCAGAGCTTTCTTTCTAAAGAATCAGTGGTTCTCCATCATGATGGACGAACATATATCTTTACAGGAACATCTTAACAAGATTAAAGCCATTCGAGATCAGCTCGAAGCCATTGGCCGGACCATGGAGGAAGAAGATATGGTAGTCATCACCCTGAAAAGTCTACCAAAATTTTATGAACACTTTATAGAAACTCTCAACATTACCTCCACTAATGTTGATCTGAAGTTTCCAGAGCTATGCACCAAACTCCTGCAGCAGGATCGTTGGAAACAACAGTTTAGTAGTGATGCTTCATCAACCTCCTCAGAAAATGCTTTTGTTGCCAAATATTAGTCCTCTCAGTCATTTCAGAAGACAGGTTCTTCTCAGTCTTATGATCCTGCTAAGAAGAAAAATGTTCAGTGTAATCACTGTCACAAGTTTGGTCATTTGAAGAAAGATTGCCGACAGAGGATTGCTTCTGAACAGAAGAAGCAGGGAGGGTCTCATCAACAAGCGAATGTCACAGAACATTCCGAGTAGAAGGAATCTACCTTTTATGCCTTTATGGCTGAAAGGTACTCAGATCATGCCCCGTCATCTGCCTGGTACATTGACTCTGGTGCATCACGTCATTTCTTTCACAGGCGTGATTGGTTTATTGACTTCTCATCTTTCAGTGATTCCGTGGTCTTCGACAGAGGTGAGGAGTACACAGTGGTTGGCAGAGGTATAGTTCAGATCCAGTCTGGTGGGCGCACACTCATCTTCCTGAATGTGTACTATGTTCTTGGTATGGAAATTAAACTGCTGTTTGTCAGCCAGATTATGAGAAACTCTCCTCAGCTTGATGTGGTGTTCAGTGCGCACAAGTGCTCCATTATTGACAGGGACACTCGGCTTACGGTTGCTGTTGGCCTAGAGGATCATGGTCTATATAGGCTTCTTAACACTGGTGATTTTCCAGAAGTGGCTCTAGCAGCACGTGTTTCTCCCATCAACACTCTGTGGCATCAGAGATATGGGCATTTAAACATTCAGTATCTCTCTCAGCTATCTTGGGAGGGACTTGTGTCAGGATTACCTGATATTCAGACACAACATTTGGGAGTGTGCGGCGCTTGTCAAGCTGGCAAGCAACATCGGTCTTCATTCAAGGATGGAGAATCTTGGCGCGCATCTAAGGTACTCCAGTTAATTCATGCTGATATTTGTGGTCCTATGAATACATCTTCAGTTACGGGTTGCAAATTTTTTTTGCTCATTGTGGATGATTTCAGTAGGAAAATGTGGGTGTACTTTCTAAAACATAAATCTGATGTATTTAGTATCTTTCAGAAGTTTAAGTCCTTAGTTGAAAAAGAGTCTCGCTGTAATATCATAACTCTTAGGACAAATAACGGGGGGGGGGGGAATTTTGTTCTTCTGCTTTCTCCACTCTGTGATACCCATGGCATCAAACGCCAATTAACCACACCCTACACTCCTCAGCAGAACAATGTTGTACAACGTCGCAATTGTACGGTTGTTGAAATGGCTCGTTCTATGTTACAACATAGGAGTGTTCCGAACAAATTTTGGGCGGATTTACTAAAAGTTTTAGGAAATCTTCCATTACGTGGATTCCATATTGCTTTGTTAGTAAATTACGTCGAACGATGCTTTGATTATAAAGCTTATGTACTCTTTGAATGAGTTAGTGTACAAGGTGTAAAAGACCCACTTCTTTAATACAATCCCAACCCGATTTTAATTCCACCTAATCACTCCCATTCAGTTAAATACCCTCTCCCATAAACTTAGATTCAACATATAGAATTCTGGAAATGAAATTTTCAGATTAAAACACATGGGACTGTCAACACATGCTGAAAATAAATATGGACATAAATAGACCAGCAACACAAAAAAAACACAGATTTTGGTCAACTTAGACTTTTAGGCAAAACCCCTTCAATCTTCTCCGGGGAAAACCTGTTAGAGAGCTCTTCAAATTTATTTATCTTTTTTAGTTCAGGGAAAATATATTTGCACACAAAACAAAACAACAAAATACAACTTATCTCTTCAGCCTGTTGTTGCACAGAATGTCTAGGCACCGCGACAACGGCTCAGATCGAGGGCTGTCACCTTGATCCCCAATCTCTCTATTTAAGCTGTCTCCTTATAACAGACTAAGGGGGGTAGACCTTAAGGAAATGGAATGAAGGAGAACTAGTTGGGAACCAACCAGTTCGGGAGACAGTTAAACGACCAAATACTTGTAAAAGATCTAGCAAGATTAAATGATTTGATTGAATTTTAATGATTGATACTAGTGTCTTATGGAGTCAACTATCTTGCTAAGAAAATTACAACCAAGTACTTGATGAGAAACCACTGCTTGGATGAAAAACTATCCTATGTGCAATGCAAACTTAGAATGCAGAATGCAAGGAAAATGATTTGAAGGAGTGAGATGAAATAAGCTCCGAAGATGAGAGGTGATGTTAAAAGCCTAAAGCACTTAGATTACAAATAATTTGATCTAACCACTAAGTACTTAAGCAAGAGTGCCAATTATAAAGATGCAAAAAATTACTTAATTAGAAGATATACAATTTGTCACAGATCCACAATAGAGCTCTGAAAAATATTGATCACAATTACTTGAAAGATTTTCCAAACTTAAACATTCAATATAGATCCAATAATTCAAGTAAATGAAACAAAAGTTAATTAAACAATAAGTGATTTTAATTGATAGCAAACATTTAAAATCCCATCAAACTCAACTGAAGGATATGAAAGTAATTAGCACTCAAATCTCAATAATTAATCATCCAGAAATACCATGAAATTTATATGCTAAATAAACACTTCATCATGTAATTTATGGATTAAACGATATTCTAAAATAATGCAAATCTAATAAAAATTCTTATTTTTCTCCTATAGTCAAACTTAGGATATATTCTTCAGCAAGATTTTAGATCTGAAGTATTAATTGTAGCAGTAATTTAAACAATGGATCAACAAACAAACGATACCAGAATCAATGCCCAAAACGACTAAAAATAGTAAAAATTATTGAATTTGAAAAAAATCAATTTTCAGGGCTTGATTAAGAGAAACTTCAGATCTGATATTTTTATTTCAGCAGTGAAACAGTGACAGATCAGCAAGATAAAACTGACAAAAAAGTTGCCAAATACTTCAAGAAATAGCAAAAAATGTATTAAAACTTGAAAATTTCAGTTTTAAGGCTTTAAGAGAGTTTGATTCAGTAATTTTCAGAACTAATAAGTTTATAACAGCAGTGAATTGATAACATATTAGCAAACTGAAAATACTGAAAATGATCCCCACAATGTCTAAAAATAGTAAGTTTTGCCGAAAAATTGAAAATTCAAATTTTTTGGACCTTATTTAGGATATGCATAAGAAATGTTCAGATCTGATTTTTCATAGTTATGCAGTAATTTCCAGCAAGCTTCAAAGTCATATATAGGCAAAATTAAAGATGCTCAAATGGCCAAAAATCATGAAAATGAAGATTTTGCAATTCTAAATATTTTAGACCATATAAAATGTGTTTTAAGGGCCTAATTATGTGTGATTTGATTGCTGTAATAAAATCTGCAAAAAATAAGGGTTTAGAGATCAAACCCTTAGCCCAAGGCTTTGAAGATCTCATTGTTGAAAATCGTTGAAATTTTGGGATAATGTTGTCGTTTGAAAATTAAAATTTTTAAATGCCAAAATCTTGTAAAAATAGTCTCAAAAGTCTATACGTCCTCACGGGTCTAGATCTGACTCAGATCTGAAGATTTCCTTGGTTTATTTTTCAAATCTATTCCTGCAACCAAATATTGAGCTTAGATTTTGCCCTCTAGAGTCTCTAGATCTAGCTCTGATCTGAAGATTTCCTTAACTGATTTTTCTGATCTATTCTTGCAAATAAATATTGAGCCCAAATCTTGCGCTCAGGGTCTAGATCTGGCTCAGATCTGAAGATTTTCTTGGCTGATTTTTCAGATCTATTCCTTCACAAGTGAAAAGAGAAAAACCCAATACCCTATATGTACAAAAATAGAAAAATTCTAAAAACACAAATGTTAGAATTCAAAATTATGTTACAAAACTTCAGATCTACACAATTAAACTACAGATCTATACAAATAAGTTATAGATCTATATAATACATCTACAGTTCTATGCGCAAGAGTTGTAGATTTGTCAGATCTGAGGAATATAAGTCTGACTTCGCTTATAGATCTGAAGATCTAAGGCTCTTACTAGCCAGATCTAACTTTAAATTCAATAAAAGTTAAGATGAAATTTTAATCTAGGCACAAGCTCTAGAAAAACCTTGCAAAAATAAAACCCCAAAGACTTTGCTTGTATTATTCTAGAAAGTATTGCAGGAGAGCTTCAAGAGCAAGTACACAATCAAGAGATCATATCATATGATGGACAAAGACCTCTAATTTATAAGATAAAATCTTCAACGACTAGTTCGGTTGATTTTTGTCAAATTAATCTCGACTGTTTAAAAAGATTTAATTATCTTTTAATTTTGTCCTTCGAAATTATAAATTTTTGAGGAAATTCGAATTTATCATTTAATTCCTTTTTAATTAACTCGAAAATAATATTTTTGAGTTAATTACTTCAAAAATTTGACTTTAAATTAACCACCAAGGCCCAAGGGTCCAAAATTTCTCAAAATTCTCAATATTCCTTTGGCCTGGGATCTTTAAAAATTTATTATTTAGGGACCTACGAATTTGCTTTTGAAGAATTTTAATTTACCTAGGACCTAAAATTAATTAAATTTCTGGCTTGGGATTTTTAATTTAATTTGGCCAGAAAATTTAATTAATTGACTAATGAGGGGAATAATTATTTTTTCCAACCCTCTAATACTTTAGCTATGGTGTCTAATAGTGAGGGACCATGCACTAAAATATTTTACATCAAGATATTACAATTTGACACATGAAAGGGGAAAACCCATTCGGAATAGACCCTCAAAAGCTACCCAATTCTACGACTCAAAACATGATTTAGTAGACCAAGTAATTTGTAATAAAATAATCTAGCCAATTAGTTAGATTTATTCCCAAATTACTTTTATAAAGACTCGATAGAAAACACTAGGACTTACTTAGTATTTTGACGAAAAAGTCCACCCTAGCTTTGGGGTGAAGTTGGAGGGGAAAACTTTGTTGATCATTCGTGTCGAGAAACACAAATGAATCAGTGAGACGAGAAACCTCCTAGGATAGAAATTATCATCAAAATACTAGGCTTACCTAAGTTGTTACATACATGAAGATCTTACTTAGATCATTTACATCATAAACATGTAGAATGAGTTTACATCATTTATAAAACTATCGACTGACGATGAAATTTGAATGGCATGAACACTCGAACATGATAGATTGCTTTTGCAAAGAAAGGGCTGTATTGCTATGGGGTCGTTGACATAGAGTGGTCAACATCTGGCTCTGCTTGGGGACACGTTGCTTCATTGAAGGAATGTGTGAATCCAGAATCTGCATCCAAGCAACACACGAAATTACATAAGTAGCGTCCATCCGAATATCATCATATAACATTAAGCACATGAAAAATTGAAACTCTTCATTTATTGACTATTCTACTAACATGAAATATAATTCTACTCTAACTACAAAATGAAATGGTGAAAGGACAAGGTGTAAGTTTAGAGATACAATACAAAGGATGCCCTGTGGCATCAAATGTGTTCAATATAGTGCATACTGAGCATTTCTTTCTTTCAGACAATTCCGTGGGTTGCTTTTCAGATGTGCCATGCCCGATCCTGCATATTGTAGGACTGTTTTATCCGAATATCGAGCTGCTCTCGGCCATCAGACGCATCTAGCCACTTCTTCTTTTCTGCTTTTTTCTCTTCTTCTTAGTGGGCCGTGATGTCAGCATTGAGACCACTATAGATTCCCTTTCCTTATCTTGAAGATGTTCGTACGAAATATCTGAAAAACCTGGAGTGTGACCAATCTTATTCTGAATATACTCTGTCAATGGTGACACATAAGCTTGGTCTTTCTTAACGCCCTTTGTAACCATAGTTAATTTTTCTTTAATGGGAAAAGTGACCTCCCTGTGATGAGATGGGAATTGCTTCAGTAGACAAGAAGGCTTATGATCTGTTGATGAACCTTCATTATCAAATTTGGGTTGGAACTTCTGTAGATGTAAATTTTCCATTTCTTCCAACCTTTTATGTATGGAACTCATCTCCCTAGCATGCCTTACTATTAATTTTGCTTGATTGAGCTCTGTTTTCACGAATCTGTCTTGTAGATTGGTCTGATTTTCCTCCATAATTTTCGTTTTCCGTAAGTGATTATCCTTCATGGCAGTCATCTCCTGGGTGTGTCTTGCTTCCATTGCAAGCATATGAGTTTGAATAATGGACATTTGATTAGAATAATTTGCTTCCGTTATCTTTAACCTGTTTTCGATGACATTCATCTTATTTTGAAGATTGATCTGATTAGCTTCCATGTTCTGAATCATTTGTGTATAATTGGGTTGCATATCCTTAATCATCTGAGTTGTTTCCTTAACAAGATGTTCATGATCTTCTATCTTATTTTGAAGATTGATCTGATTAGCTTCCATGTTCTGAATCATTTGTGTATAATTGGGTTGCATATCCTTAATCATTTGAGTTGTTTCCTTAACAAGATGTTCATGATCTTCTATAGGCATGAGATATTTCTTACCAACAACATTAATTTGATGACTCACCCTTGCTATTCTATTATCTATGATTCTTTTGACAACATGGCAAGTAACTTCTTCATGAAGAGCATTACAGGCTCTATAATAAGGCAGAGCTTTATCCACAAGATTTGCAGACTCAAGTTGATTCGACGGTCTCTGCTCATTACATGGGCCTCTCTTCTGCAAAGCATTATTATTTCTAGGTTGGAAATTTTGTGCTTGAGATCCTTCCATTTGGACCAACCTAGCCTGTAAGACACTTATTTGTTCATAATGATTAGATATTAACTTTTCCTTATCAAGCTCCATGCTTTCAAGTTTTTGCATCAATTTATGCATAGGGTCTTCATTAAATTCTTTAATTTCTTTTCCCTTAGATTCTGTTGAAAACCTATCAAAATCTAGAGTTTTGGACATTCTAGATGCTATCTTATCCTTTTCAATCTCCTTAGCTAAAACCTGGGCAACTTTATAATCATTAACTTTAGATCGCCTCAACTCATAATAAGTATCAACTTCAAAGGCATCAATATAACAATAAAAAAGGAACTTGCCAGGAGGTTTATAATCTTGAGGTAATTCTTAAATAATACCATTAAACCTCTTATTAAATTCCTCTATTGTTTCATTTTCTTTTTTTCTCTATGACGATGATGTCTCTAACCAGATGCTTTTCTTCTATCTTGTCTCCATACTTGTCCTTAAAAGCATTAATAATCAATTGCAACAGATTAAACGAATTATCAGGCTTATTTGTAAACGAATCCAAAGCATATTTCTCTAAGGAAAGAACAAAGAGGCTCATCTTCACATCCTCACGATTATAGTCAACACTTCTAGCATATTTACCCAACCAAGAGCTAAATGCTTTTATATGATCCATAGCACTAACCACATTATTTCCTTGGAAAGAAGGCAACAGGTCCATGCCATTGTTAGGAATGTCGTTTGGATAACCTTGAATGTTAGAAAGTTACAAGGGGCGAACAAGTCCATGATGTCTTGCTCAAAGGGATAACCAAATGGATGTTAGAGAAATAGTTCTTGTTCAAGAAAAGTCAAGAGGTCCACAAGAAGCGAGCTTCTTAGCATAAATTCTTGTAAGAAATGAAAGAGTTGGAGTGGCCACTTAAACATGAATCTAGTTCTAAAATCGAAAAATTAGTCGAGAGAAGTAGATGGATATCAGGGAGGGATTCTTGTCTGGGAGTAAATAGATGAATAAGTGGAGTCACCACCCAATCAGGAAACCCACTGAAATGTCTAGATGCTAAAGGTGCAAATAGAGAAGATGAAAGGATTAGTGAGATGACGAAAGATACGATGATGAAAAGATGAAGAGATGAAATTTCGCTAGAAAATGTTATGTCATGTGACGAGCTTGTTGACCACACTTTGTCAACGACGTCATAGCAGTACACCCATATTTTTTCAAATGGGATTCATCATGTTCAACGTGTTTGCGCCATTCAGATTTCGTCATCTGTCGACAGTTTTATGAATAATGTAAACCCATTCTGCATGTTTATGATGTAAATGATCTAAGTAAGACCATCATGTATGTAACAACCTAGGTAAGTCTAGTATGTTGGTGATGATTTCTATCCTAGGAGGTTTTTTGTCTCACTGATTTACTTGTGTTTTTCGACACAAGTGATCGACAGAGTTTTCCCCTCCAGCCTCACCCCAAAGCTAGGGTGGATTTTGTCATCGAGATACTAAGTGAGTCCTAGTGTTTTCTATCGAGTCTTTGTAAAATTAATTTGGGAATAATCCTAGCGAGTTGGCTAGATTATTTTATTATAAGTTACTTGGTCTACTAGATCATGTTTTGAGTCGCAGAATTGGGTATCTACTTGAGGGTCTATACAAATGGGTATTCCCCCTTCAGGTGTCTAAATGTATTTATCTTATGTAAAGAGGGTTGGAAAAAATAATTAAATCCCCTCTCAGTTGATTAATTAAATTTTCTGGCCAAATTAATTAAAAATCCTAAGCTAGAAATTTAATTAATTTTAAGTCCTAGGTAAGTTAAAATTCTTCAAAGGCAAAATTCGTTGGTCCTTAAAAAACGAATTTTTAAAGATCCCAGGCCAAGGGAATATTGAGAGTTTCAAGGAATTTTGGACCCTTGGGCACAGGTGGTTAAGTCAAAGTCAAAATTTTGAGGTAATTAACTCAAAAATAGTATTTTTGAGTTAATTAAAATGGAATTTAATGATAAATTCGTTTTTCCTCAAATTTATAATTTTGACGGTCCAGATTAAAAGATGATCAAATCTTTTCGACGATCGAGATTATTTTGACATGGATCAACCGAACTAGTCGTTGGAGATTTTATCTTATAAATTAGAGGTTTTTGTTAGTCTTTGAATCATCCGATCTTTGGATCGTGCACTTGTTCTTGGAAGCTCTTGTGATTTTTTTTTATGAATAAAGCATAAAGACTTTGGGGTTACAAATTTTGATGTTCCTTTCCGGATCTATGTGGTGATTTGTCTCTAAACTCTGCTACTTAATTTGACATTTTATGGTTAATGGCCTTCATGGATTAATCTGCATACATGTATCTTGTGTAGTTTTCTGGATTTATAAGATGGCATTTTTGATTTAACGGAAAGAATAGTTATCTATTTTTCTGAAAGATCTCATGTTATTTTCTTAAATCTCTATCAATTTAAAGTTCAGATCTAAGTGTGCAGGAAATATTTTTAAGGTTTGAGCGTTTGAGGAAGTCTTCAGTTAGACCAGCCGACTCTCAGATAACATAAATTTGAAAAGCTCATTATTTGTTGATTTCCAAAGCTATCTTACGGAATTAGTGGTTTTGCAGAGTCTTCTAGGACTTGTGCCTCTCTTTAAAAATTTGAATTTATAAAAAATTGTGTTGAAATGGGTTTTAATCTGGCCATGAGGGCCTCCGATCTGTAAATTAGCATTGTAAATTTGTATATTTTCTCTAGGGTGTAAGGGTTTAATAATTTTTTGTGCGTAGTTTTGGATCTGTTCTGGTTTTTTGCAGGTTCGCAGGAGGTTTTTAGAATTTAAAAAAAAAGGATCTGGCCTTTGGGTCGCTTCTGTTAGCAGATCTGAATGTTCTTAAAGGTGCATCTAAAATCTGAGTACTATTGGAAAAGTTTATTTTTGCTGGATGATTTTGATACACTGGGTTTGTTTGAGGTATCTTGGCCTCATACGCTGCATAAAACGCTGCTTCCATTCCATCTTCAACGTCCTCCCTCATTCAACGCAAGCATTTTCGACTCTCTCCATTTGCTTTTTCCGCCCTCTGCAGCGCTCATCCTCAAGCCATCGCCTTCCTTGCCGCCCGATCTTTTTCTCCGCCATCGAGCCGTCAAGCTTCTCTGTCGTCCGCGTTTATTCCGCTCCCTTAGCTGCTGCCTCGACCTGCAGAGTTTCTTTGCCGTCCTCCTTAATCCTCCTCTGCCGTTGACTTCCTGTCTGTTGCCGTCCAGCCTTCAACTCCTCCATTGCCGTCGAACTCTCCTTCTCTACCGTCAACGTCCTACCCGTCCGCGTCCCTTTGCCCCTCACTGCGTTATCCCTCCTCCTTTGCGTCGACCCTCTCCTCACCTTGCTGTTCGTCGTGCTTTCGTCGCCCAACCTGCAAACAAAAAATAAAATCACGCATATGATAAACCCGCGTTTTATTTTTATTTTATTTTTGGTTCGGATTCATTTTTGTATTAGATAGGTTTAGTATTAGATTCGATTTTCGTTATTTAACTTTTAGTTTTAATATCGTTAGTTGTAGATTTTATTTTTGTTAGATTTTAGTTTTAGGTTTTAATTTAAATTCGATTTTGTTAGTGTTAGTTAGTTTAGGGTAGCGTTAGTTCTTTAGAGGTTTTAGATTTAATTTGTAGATTTTAATTTGATTTGTTTTTAGCTTTTAGTTTTATTTTTTTTATATGTTAGATTTAAGTTTGTTTGGTTAGTTTTGTTTTGTTTTAATTTGTTTTTAGTTTTAGATTTAAATTTAGATTTTTAATTCATAATCTTAGTTTCATTTGTGTATATATATATATATTTTGTTTAAAAAATGATAAAAAATAAAAAGTATAAAAATTCTAAGAATTTAAAAAAAATTTCTTTTATAGTCAAATGAGCTTTTAAATTTTTTATCCTAAGTTGACTATATAATTTTTTTATTTTTTATTTTTTATTCTATTTTATTATTATTATTATTATTTTTTTAATTATAATTTCTGGATTGGGTCATTTAGAACATCATAAATTCAGAAATATTGCAATGATCTGACATTTCAATTTGATAGTCATTTCATGATAGCATCGCTGTGGATTCAGATTATTTTAATGCATAGTTGTGGTGCGTCCTATTGAATATCATTGTGGTCATTTGTGTTTCATAGCAGCAATTATACATCAATTACTTGGCTTTAATTGTATAACGGGATCTTTTAATTCCATAAGGCACTGGTTTTAATATAATTGGATCTGTGAAATTTCGTTTATCTCATCAAGTACTTGGTTATTTCACTGTGTCTTCTAAGTTGGTTGACTTGCAACCAATTCTATTTCTTCATTTCTATTAGGGTCTACATCCCTTAGCTTGCAAGGAGACAACTTAGATAGAGAGATTGGGGATTAGGGTGACAGCCCCCGATCTGAGCCGTTGTCACGGTGCCTAGACATTTTGTGTGACAACAGGGCTAATGAATGACGAGAAAAAAGATTATAAAATGTCATTGAGACCAAGGTCAAAAAAACTCTATCCCTGGCAACGGTGCCAAAAAATGTTATCGCATAGAATGTCTAGGCACCACGACAACGGGTCAGATTGGGGGCTGTCACTCTGATCTCCAATCTCTCTGTTTAAGCTGTCTCCTTATAATAGACTAAGGGGGGTAGACCCTATGGAAATGGAATGAAGAAAAATTAGTTGGGAACCAAACATTTTGGGAGATACAGTTAAACGACCAAATACCTGTAAAAGATCTAGCAAGATTAAATGATTTGATTGAATTTGAATGATTGATACTAGTGCCTTATGGAGTCAACTATCTTGCTAAGAAAATTACAACCAAGTACTTGATGAGAAACTGTTGCTTGAATGAAAAACTATCCTATATGCAGTGCTAACTTAGAATGCAGAATGCAAGGAAAATGATTTGAAGGAGTGAGATGAAACAAGCTCCAAAGATGAGAGGTGACGTTAAAAGCCTAAAGAATTTAGATTACAAATAATTTGATCTAACCATTAAGTGCTTAAGCGAGAGTGCCAATTATGATGATGCCAAAAATTACTCAATTAAAAGATATACAATTTGTCTTAGATCCACAATAGAGCTCTGAAAAATATTGATCACAATTACTTGAGAGATTTTCCAAACTTAAACATTCAAAATAGATCCAATAATTCAAGTAAATGAAACAAAAGTTAATTAAACAATAAGTGATTTTAATTGATAGCAAACATTTAAAATCCCATCAAACTCAACTGAAGGATATGAAAGTAATTAGCATTTAAATCTCAATAATTAATCATCAAAAAATACCATGAAATTTAGATGCTAAATAAACACTTCATCAAGTAATTTATGGATTAAACGATATTAAAAAATAATGCAAATCCAGTAAAAATTCTTATTTTTTTCCTATACTCAAACTTAGGATATATTCTTCAGCAAGATTTTAGATCTGAAGTATTAATTGCAGCAGTAATTTAAATCATAGATCAACAAACAAACAATAATAGAACCAATGCCCAAAATGACTAAAAATAGTAAAAATTATTGAACTTGAAAAAATCAATTTTTAGGGCTTGATTAAGAGAAACTTCAGATTTGATATTTTTATTTCAGCAGTGAAACAATGACAGATCAGCGAGATAAAACTGAAAAAAATAGTTGCCAAATACTTCCAGAAATAACAAAAAATGTATTAAAACTTGAAAATTTCAGTTTTAAGGCTTTAAGAGAGTTTGATTCAGTAATTTTCAGAACTGATAAGTTTATAACAACAATAAATTGATAACATATCAACAAACTGAAAATACTGAAAATGATCCCCACAATGTCTAAAAATAGTAAGTTTTGCCAAAAAAATGAAAATTCAAATTTTTTGGACCTTATTTAGGATATGTAATAAATGTTCAGATCTGATTTTTCATAGTTATGCAGTAATTTCCAGCAAGCTTCAAAGTCAGATATAGGCAAAATTAAAGATACCCAAATGACAAAAAATTATGAAAATGAAGATTTTGCAATTCTAAACAATTTAAACCATATAAAATGTGTTTTTAGGGCCTAATTATTTGTGATTTGATTGCTGTAATAAAATTTGCAGAAAATAAAGGTTTAGAGATCAAACCCTTAGCACAAGGCTTTGAAGATCCCATCGTTGAAAATCGATGAAATTTTGTGATAATGTTGCCGCTTGAAAATTAGAATTTTAGAGACGAAAATCCTGCAAAAATAGTCTCAAAAGCCTATACGTCCTCAAGGGTCTAAATTTGGTTTAGATCTGAAGATTTCCTTGGTTGATTTTTCAGATTTATTCCTGCAAACCAATATTGAGCCCAGATCTTGCCCTCCAGGGTCTAGATCTGGCTCAGATCTGAAGATTTCCTTGGCTGATTTTTCAGATCTATTCCGGCAAACAAATGTTGAGCTCAGATCTTGTCCCCCAGTGTCTAGATCTGGCTCAGATTTGAAGATTTCCTTGGGCGATTTTTCAGATCCATTTTTGCACAAGTGAAAAGAGAAAAACCCAATGCTCAATATGTTCAAAAATAGAGAAAAATCCTAAAAACCCAAATGTTAGAATTCAAAATTATGTTACAAAGCTTCCGATCTACACAATTAAATTGTAGATCTATACAAATAGGTTATAGATCTATGTAATACATCTACAAATCTATGCACAAGAGTTGCAGATCTGTCAGATTTGAGGAGTATAAGTTTGACTTCGTTCCCAGATCTAAAGATCTAAAGCTCTTACTAGCCAGATCTAACTTTAAATTCAATAAAAGTTAATATGAAATTTTAATTTAGGCACAAGCTCTAAAAAAACCCTACAAAAATAAAACCCCAAAGACTTGGTTTGTATTATTCCAGAAAGTATTACATGAGAGCTTCAAGAGCAAGTACACGATCAAGAGATCAGATGAAATGATGGACAAAGACCTCTAATTTATAAGATAAAATCTCCAACGGCTAGTTCGGTTGATCCCTGTCAAAGTAATCTCGACCGTTTAAAAAGATTTAGTTATCTTTTAATCTTGTCTGTCGAAATTATAATTTTTGAGGAAATTCGAATTTATCATTTAATTCTCTTTTAATTACCTCAAAAATTTGAATTTGACTTAACCATCAAGGCCCAAGGGTCCAAAATTTTTCAAAATTCTCAAAATTCTCTTGGCCTGGGACCTTTACAATTTTTTTTTAGGGACTCACGAATATGCCTTTGAAGAATTTTAATTTACCTAGGACGTAAAATTAATTAAATTTCTAGCGTAGGATTTTTAATTTAATTTGACCAGAAAATTTAATTAATTGACTAATGAGGGGAATAATTATTTTTTCCAACCTTCTAATATTTTAGCCATGGTGTCTAACTGTGAGGGACCATGCACTAAAATATTTTACATCAAGATATTGCAATTTGGCACATGAAATGGGAAAACCCATTCGGAATAGACCCTCAAAAGCTACTCAATTTTGCGACTCAAAACATGATCCAGTAGACCAAGTAATTTGTAATAAAATAATCTAGCCAATTAGCTAGGATTATTCCCAAATTACTTTTACAAAGACTCGATAGAAAACACTAAGACTCACTTAGTATCTTGAGGACAAAATCCACCCTAGCTTTGGGGTGAAGCTGGAGGGGAAAACTTTGGCGATCATTCGTGTTGAGAAACACAAATGAATCAGTGAAACGAAAAACCTCCTAGGATAGAAATCGTCACCAAAATACTAGGCTTACCTAGGTTGTTACATACATGATGGTCTTTCTTAAACCATTTACATCATAAACATGCAGAATGGGTTTACATCATTTATAAAATTGTTGATTGACGATGAAATTTGAATGGCATGAACACTCAAACATTATAGATCCCTTTTGCAAAAAAAGGGTGTATTACTATGGGGTCGTTGACACAGAGTGGTCAACACATCCCAAAAATCCTTGAAAACAATGCCCACTTTGCCTCGATTTTCATGCCCACTTAAAGCTGAAAATGTACTGTATGGACGTAGACTATACTGTACAAATTCTGCACGGATTGTATGTATTTTCGTACTGCTGTATGAAATGTACGGATTTTTTCCATTTTTTTTATTTGCAAAAAACTTCTCTCGAACTGTGTGGAGCTCATAGCATTAAATAATGTTTGTACTGTACCTTCTACTGTCTTCTATGCCTCGATTTTCGTGCCCAACTTGCCTAGAAATCACTCCTTCAACTTACTGCAACAAATTTCTCTTTTAGAACTTTTCTCCAACTCTTAACCTCCTTTCTCCAATCTGTTCATGAAGAACGAATGAATGCAGTCTCTCTTTTCTTTTCTCCCATTTGTTTCCCTAAATAACTTTTGGGTAACCCTAAGATCTAATGGCTCATATTCATTTAGATCAAGGGATTAGAATAATTGTGCATTTAATTCTCACTTTCTATTTTTTAGCTCACCCATTAAATAAAGTACCCACATTGTACTTTATGTCGAAAGTCACTTTTCACTTTATAAGTTAACATTGACGTTACCACTTATAAAGTCACTTTCACTTTATAATTTAATATGGACTTTACCACTGATAAAGTTATTTTCATTTTATAAAGTCACACTTTGGAAAATAATTATTCTGGACACTTTTCTCTAGGTAGAGACTAACCCATGGGAAACCACTTGTCTAAGGTACATTAAAAATCAACACTCCCTCTTACCGAGGAAAGTGTTTCACACCACACACATCTTGTTCCTGAAATGGAGATGCTTGCCTCTTGGCAAGGACTTCATGAGAACATCGACCACCTGCTCATTTGTCGATATATACTCCAACTTCACTGTTGCCCTCTGAACATACTCCCTGATGAAATGATATCTAATGTCAATGTGTTTTGACCTGTCATGAAACACTGGATTCTTCGTGAGTTTAATGCAACTTTGATTATCACAGTGAATAACCGTTGGTCTCAACTCTTTATCAAATAGGCCATACAATTACTTGCGAAGCCAAATGGCCTCACAACTAGGCTAACTAGCGGCCATATACTCAACCTCAGAAGAGCTCAAAGCAACTGACTTTTGCTTTTGACTGAACCACGACACAATTGCCGAACCCAATTTGAAGCAACACCGTGAAGTGCTTTTCCTATCAGAAGCACTCCCTGCCCAATTTGAATCTGTATAACCTGCCAACCTCACTCCATCTCCCCGCCTATAGTCCAGACCATAATCAACAGTCCCTTGCATGTAGCGAAGAATGTGCTTTGCAGCTACCCAGTGCACCCTCTTGGGCTCAACCATGAACTAGCTAAGTGTGTTCACTGCAAAGCATATATTTGGCCTAGTGTTGATTAGATACATCAAGGACCCAATAAGCTGCCTACACAATGTGGGATCTACCAAACTAGAATCTGAAGCATGAAGCTTCTTCAAGTTGGTGATCATAGGTGTAGACATGGGTCTATAGTTTGACATGTGAAATCTGCTCAACACATCCACAACATATTGCCCCTGCCCCAGAAAGATATGCCCCTCCTCCTTCCACACCTCAGGCCCCAAAAAGTAATGCATTAGCCCATCTCGAGCTCCATAGCAAGATCCTCCTTGCAACCACTCTCTGTCATCAACATATAGCACAAGAATGAGCGGATCATCCCCTACAATAATGTAGTATAGGTTCGGATCTGCATCACTCTTCGTGAAACCCATCTGCTGCAAGTAAGTATCAATCCTCGAATACCAAGCTCTTGGAGCTTGCTTAAGTCCGTAGAGTGCTCGCCTCAACCGAAATACATGGGTCCCCGCCCAAGTACCTCAAAGCCCTGTGGCTGCTCAACATACACCTCCTCCTCTATAACTCCGTTCAGAAATGTGTTCTTCACACCATCTGATGGATCTGCCAACCCATTTCTGCATCAACGGAAATAAGGGACCGGATAGAAGTGTATCGAGTTACGGAGCGAAGGTCTCATTATAGTCAACTCCCTCTATCTGTGAGAATCCTCTAACCACAAACCTCGCCTTGAACTTCTCAATATTGCCATCTGTAACATGCTTGATCTTGTAGAGCCACCTAGAAGTCACAACTGATTTTCCCTCAGGCCTGGGCACCACCTCCCATAAATTGTTATTAATGATAGAGGCATACTCCTCCACCATAGCCTCTCTCCATACCTCCTGGTTGGCAGCATCCTCATCGCTAGTAGGCTTAGAGTCAACAATGCTGGTAGCCTTCGCTACATAACTGCGAAACTGCTTAGGTGGCACACTCTCCCTGTTCACCCTCTTCGAAGGACCAACAGACTCTGCTTCCTTCAAGGTGTCTTGAAGCGACTTGGGCCTCCTCTTCCCTGAAGAAGCTTCCCCATAGGGAACCTCATCCTCTGCACCCCAGTCTAGTGAACTTGAAGGTCTGCCAGCTGACCCTGGTGTGCTTGTACCAACACCTGTCCTCAAAGAACCTGTGCTCATGTCAGCTGAAGTGCCATGTGAACTCTGTACTAGTGGACTCCCTAAAGAAGTGCTCGATGAACTCACCACTGGTACCCTAGATGTCACTGAAATTGAAGTACCTCTTGTACCAGTGGATTCAGAACCCTGAGTTCCTACTCCCTGTACTTGACCTCCCTGCTGAGGAGAAGTTTGTGACTCTCTCATCATACTTTCGTGATCTCCTATAGGCCCTCTCCTCAAACTTCACATCCCTCCTTATCTCCACTCTCCATTTAGCAGGAATGAAGATGCGAGAGGCCTTCGAAGTCTCGCTGTAACACATAAGGATACCCTTCTCTGCCATGGGTTCTAGCTTTGTCCTTTGCTGCTCCTTGGGGATATAAGAATATGTGAGACATCCAAAGATACGAAGATGCCCACATAAGGCTTCTCTCTAGTGAAGGCCTCCTCCGGAGCCATATTCCCCAATACTCTGTGAGGACTCTTGTTCTGAAGATAGACAACAGTGTTGCAGGCCTATAGACAACAGTGTTGCAGGCCTCAACCTGCAAAAACAAAGGCAACCCCTGATCATGAATCATTGCTCTAGCAGCGCCAACAATAGCTTTGTTCTTCCTTTTAGACACCCCATTCTGCTGAGTGTTGTAAGGAACCGTGAACTCTCTCTTAATGCCCTCCTGTGCACAAAAGTCAGAAAACCCACCATCGATGTACTCACCACCATTGTTTGACCTCAAGACTTGAATCTTCCTACCAATCTACTTTTCCATAAGAGCTTTGAACTCTTTAAAGTGACTGAAGGCCTCACCCTTGGTCTTCAGGAAATATATCCAAGTCCTCCTAGAGTAGTCATCAATGAATATAACATAATACTCATAACCACCCAAAGACACATGAGACATACAACCACTAACATCAGTATGAATCAAGTATACCTGTAGATTTGCTGTCGCTCACTGGGAATGGTAACTTGGTGTACTTGCCCAAAGCACACCCTCTGCAGACCTCATAATGCTCGACACTGAAATCAAGAACTCCAGTAGTGATCTCCCTCAGAACTCTCAAAGCTCCATGATGCATATGCGCCATCCTCCGGTGCCATTACTCGCACAAGTCTCTACTGTTGGTGGTACTAGTGTGAGTGCTACTAGATGTGCTCTCACCAATGCTCTTGCTGACTGAAAACTGAACCTTTATAGTTTCCCAAAGCGTACTCCAATCACTTTGGCTGAAGTGATGGAAGCTCCCCTGGGATGCATCAATACCTGCCCTCCCGAGAAAGTGATGTCAAACCCCTTCTCCATAGCAGACACTGAAATCAAGTTCTTCTTCATCCCCAGAACATACAAAACATCCATGACCTTCAAAGGAGGCAAAGACTCCCTCTCAAAGGTTATAGTCCCCACACCAACAACTCTCCTAGTGCGGTCATCTCCTAGTACAATCTCAATATCAGGTGCCCTCTCTGCAAGCTCTAAAAAGATCTCCTGTGCCCCTGTCATATGGCGGGAAGCCCCGCTGTCTATGTACCACACATCGGATGATGTACTCCTACTAGATGTAGAAGTAATAAATGCAATGTCCCTGTCAAACTGTGAAGCAAATTGCTCCACCTCTGCTAAAGCTGCAACACCCTTCTTCCCCTTGTTTTTCCTCTCAGGACACGTAGCAACATAGTGTCCCATCTTATGACATGACCAACGTTTGACTTTGAACATATCCGTATCTTTCTTCTTCTTCTTCTCCTTTCCCTTAGTCCCATCTGATGAGACCCCTTTCTTGGCCTTCCCTTTGTTCTTCCCCTTGGCTGTCAAGGCTACATCCTCGTCATCTGCTATCTTCACCCCACCACTGCCAGTCTTCCGTATCTCATGCTGCACACAATCATCTCAAAATCTGTCCCAATTGGGAAGATTCTCTCTAGAGGTAACAGTATCTCCAAAGACCTCCCAAGACTTAGGAAGTCTCGCTACAACTATCCTGACTAACTCTGTGGGTGCAACTACTTCACCAATAGCAGTGAAATCATCACGTATCTGTTTGACCCTGCCAAGATAATGAACTACACTTTCAGCCTTTGTCATCTTGATGTTCTTCAATTGTTCTTTGAGTACCATCTTCCTGCTCTCATTGGTACTCTGATAGAGAGTGGTTAGCGCTGTCCACATTTGATATGCATATGTATTTCCTCTCACCTGAGGAACCACATGGTTCTTCAGATTGTCCATCAAAATCCTTTTAGCCTTTGCATTACTTTTTTTGAATTCAGCAAGTTGATTTGCAGCAATAGGAGGTACAACCTCTTGCCACACTATGTCCCAAACTGTTGCCTCCTCAAACACTATCTGAATTCTGTCCTTCCAAACAACATATTTGGATATCCCATCCAATTTGTCCTCTATCCTTAAGAACATGGCTATGACTGTTGTCCAAAATTTCAAAACCAAGAAAATGGAGAAATGAACTTTCCAGCACACCTTGTTGTCCCAAAAGTTTAGTCTGTGTGAAATTTCACCTTGCTGTCCAAAAATTGGGTTTGCTGTCCAAATCACTGTTTGCTGTCCCAAAGTACTGTTTGCTGTTCAAACTACAATTTTAAGCTTGTAGCTCTGTTACCATGTTGAAAGTTGATGACTAAAAAAAGTTTCCTACAATCCCAAACCGGTTTTAATTTCACCTTATCACTCCCATTCAGTTAAATGCCCTTTCCCATAAACTTACATTCAACATTTGGAATTCTGGAAATGAAATTTTCAGATTAAAACACATGGGACTGTCAACACACACTGAAAATAAATATGGACATAAACAGACCAACAACACATGAAAAAACACAGATTTTTGGTCAACTTAGACCCAGACAAAACCCCTTCAATCTTCTTTGAGGAAAACTTGTTAGAGAGCTCTTCAAATTTATTTATCTTTCAAGTTCAAGAAAAACATATTTGCAGACAAAACAAAACAACAAAATACAACTTATCTCTTTTGCCCAAAACTCCTTGAAAATCGTGCCCACTTTGCCTCGATTTTCATGTCAACTTGAAGCTGAAAATGTACTGTACGGACACAGACTGTACTGTACGAATTTCGTACGAACTGTACGCAACTCACATCATTAAATGTTGTTCATACTATACATTCTGGTGTTTTCTATGCCTTGATTTCCATGCCCAACTTTCTCTAGAATTCACTCCTTCAACTTGCTACAACAAATTTCTCTTTTAGAACTTTTCTCCAGCTCTCAGCCTCCTTTCTCCAATCTGCTCATGAAGAATGCATTACTGCTCATGAAGAATGAATGAATGCAGTCTCTCTTTTTTTTCCCCCCTTTTGTTTCCCTAAATGACTTTTGGACAACCATAAGATCTAATGGCTCAAATTCATTTAGATCAAGGGATGAGAATAAATGTGCATTTAATTCTCACTTTCTATTTTTAACTCACCCATTAAATAAAATACCCACATTGTACTTTATGTCTAAAGTCACTTTTCACTTTAACATTGACTTTACTACTTATAAAGTCACTTTCACTTTATAGTTTAATATTGACTTTACCACTTATAAAGTCACTTTCACTTTATAAAGTCACACTTAGGTAAATAATTATTTTGGACACTTTTCCCTAGGTAGAGACTAACCCATGGGAAACCACTTGTCCAAGGTACATTAAAAATCAACACTTGAAATCTTCTTTCAATTTTTTTTTTTTCCTTTTGTTTTTTGTTTTTATTTTTAATATTATAAACCTTGAATTTTATTAATTTTCCCTTTGGTGCTTCAAACTTATATATATATACATTTTTTTTTTAATAAAATGATTTTTTACCTTACACCTTAAGTACCCGATGGATTTAAAATATAATAAAATATTTTTATTTTTACTTGTAAGTTAATACTTTTAAAATTTTATAGCTTAAAGTAATCTCTTCTAATTCTTTTATGCCTTTTCAGAATAAGGTACAAATATTTCGTGAGACGCGATTGTAGAGATGGGTGGGATTGTGACACAATGAACTAATATGCTGGAATTCTTAATTGTGGTTCAAATAATTGATCGAATGATTGATTAATTGTTATATAGGTTGATGGTTGTATGGATTTCTTGTGATCTGCGAATTAGAAGAATGTCTAAATTGTTAATTGAACTAATTGAAGTTGTTTGTGGGATGCAACTGAATGTGGTGAATGGTGTGTAGTTGTTATGGCGACATTTGGGATGGCAACGATGATAGATAGACAACGAGCGGGATTCGATGACAATGCAGAACAAAAGGGTTTGGCGGTAGCAATGGTCGTGGTAAGGTTTGGATGGAAGAACGAATTGTGGCAATGAAGGTCGCTGTTGGGGCCACTAGGATGACTGGAAAATGCTGTAGGCGGTGGAGAAGCTGTTGGACAACGAGGTTGATGTAAGCAACGACAACTGAAGACATGGTGTTTCACCAACAGGGTGGGGTGGCACGAGCGGGTGCTGTGAACAAATAGTGGCAACAATTGCTAGTTTGCGGCGATGGCAGTCTAGCATTGCAGGCTATGTACGATGGTTGAAGAGTGTTGGTTGACTAAGTTTTTCTTTTGTTTTTTTTAAATAAATTTTTAATTTTTTTTTATCTGAACCCTTTTGCAATTTTTTTTAATGAATTATATACTCTTTTTTTTAAAATATATTTTGACTTTTTTTATAGGCCCTTTTTTATTTTTTATTTTTTTAATGGCTAAAGGCTTGGTGGTAAAATGGAGAACCTCCAAAAGTCGTGTAGCGAAATGCGTCAAATATGATGGCAACGAAGTTGATGACAGGTTGATGGCCAAAGGCCAGATCAGATTGGCTCTGTGCAGTGGTTGAGCGGCCACATGATCGAACAACTTTGATACCAATTTTATGAACAAAGTTCATAAACACAACAAAATATTTAGAAGATATGATATACATAAATATCCATGATGGGACAAATATATTTATATAAAAATGTATAAAAGATGATGATTAATGTTACATATGAGGGCCCGCTTATATACCTAGGCAAGTGCTCCTTCATGAATGTGCATGTCCTTGGAGACATGCCTCTTCTATGCTAATCACTAATTAATCATTATATATGATTAATCCTCCATGTTCTCGGATTTGCAGCTTCTACTCTCGATTGTGATTCCGAGAAGCAATTGGGAGCTTATGATCAAGCATTAAGATAACCAAATAAGGAAATACCCAAATCTAAGCGAAGGGACCATTGACGACGACTGGAGGCTAGAATTTTTATAATTCCTCATATATAATGCAATGTAGGAGTTGACCCAATAAAGAAGTTAAAGTTGAATGCAGATGATAACTATAGCCAGATTGATAGGAACAATGAAAGATAAGTACCTTCCTTTCCGCAACAGACCCGAATTGGCAAGAAAAATGATCCACGACAACTTCCATCCGATGCAGCCCCCGCTATCATAAAAGAGAATGATAGGTGTGCAGGGTGGGAGGGAGACTTGAATTTCCTACGTCTAGAGAGCCACCAACGAACTAAAAGGCAACAATACCCGTTTCCAATCCAAGCAATAGAAAGATTCCCAGGCATAATTACTTAGAGGAAACGCTGAGAGTGAGTGCTAGCAGGAGCTGAAAGAGGCATAATTGAAGACTTGAATCGAGAGACCGACACCAATTCTTAAATTTCCTAGACCACCAGAAAGATTGGAAACAGAGGAGGAGCCCAAGTGTTTAATCAGAGAGATCAAGCAGCTAATTCGACACCAGAGGCCCGTAGTTTGCATCTTCAACTTATGGCCAAACTCCATGAATATAAGCCTAAAACCAAAGGACACACACACTACACAGATCAAATTGCGCTTATGATACATTAACTCCCGTAGTCTTGTAGCCATGAGTGAATCGGGTATTATGCTATGGAAATAAATGGAATAGTGATTGCCCGCAGATTTCGCCTTTAGGCATGGAGCGTGGAGTTGCATGGCATGCAATGCCGCAGCCTGTCACCTCAACCTTGTTAACAGTTCTGTACACTCAATCTTAATAAACTCGTATTCCGCAGCCCGCTTGCATAATGGGTTATATAACAAATGAGAAAGGGCCCTAGACCCTCACCCAAAATATATTCTAATGATCTTAATCTGAAGAGAAGCCATGGAGATGAGAGAATTAAGGACCTTCATTGAGTTTATCAGGTGATAGTTTTCCACCCGAGTTTGCCATTGACTTCACTTTGTCCTGCCTCCAATCTGCAAGATAGGTTTGCCTGTTTGTCCGCCTTCTTGTTTTGATTCCGTAAGATGTGGAAGAAACCCTTGCTAGAGAAGGAATCTAAAATGCTCAAGATTCTTTGAAGAAGAAGACTCTCTTATTCTTTGGAAGAGAACCCTTGTGCAAATGCTGGATGGTCATAAGGGAATTTCCAAGAATTGCGATCTTGGAGAGTTTCCTGTCCTTTGCTATTTGGAGACCAAATAGAAGGCCATTCATTTCGTCCATGTTATTTCTTCCTCTGCCAAGAACCCAGGCATACTTTAGTACTTGGTGCTCCTCGGGATTCAAGAGAATCCCTCCTCCTCTTGCCACCCCGTCCTCATTCAGATTTTGATGGCCAGGCAAACCACAGAAATTCACTCCTTGCTTGCCAAACCAGACCAGAGATGCTCCAAAAGATTATGGCTGTAATAGAGTAAAGAGGGAGGGGGATTAGCTAGGGTGGGATTACCCTCGGAAACATGTTTCAGATGTACAAAATGCATTTCCCACACATTGGATGTTGTGTATGGTCTGAAATGCGTTTTCCAGGCTGCACCACATGTGTTTCCACGTTTACAGACAGTATTTTATGAGGTGTGACCCTCCCTTGTGCGTTTCCTGCAACACAGCCTTAAATGAATTCTTCTGGTGTTGCTAGTTCCTCCTATCAGTCATCTATAATGAGTTTCTTCACTATGGCATCAGATTTTAGGAGAGATACCAGTACAAATACTAGGACTTTTGACTCGGGCGAGGGAAGCTGTGCCTCCCTTTCTTCATTTTTACCAGATAGCATTGTGAGACATTGATCTGTGTCTCGTAGACATCTCAATAGGAGTTTTGGGTTCTTAGAAGTTCATGCATGTATCTGCATTTCGGCACTGTTTTCTGCTCCATGATCATAGACTTTAGGTCTTACTTAGCGTAGACTAGATCTGTTTTCCCAGCTTTTATAGGAGCAGCCCATGCCTTCCCACTTTTGACTACTCACTGTTGTACTTAGCAGTCTCATTGCCCTATGTGTGATCATTTGTTGGACATTAATAACATTGTGTTATCTACATTTTTTCTAGGTTTATGCTCCTCTGGTGTGATATCTCTTCAGGCGTTGTGCTGCCCTACTGCTGGTTGGTTTTCACAATTTTGCAAAATTAGTGTTTGTGTTTGTTCTGTTTGATTCTCTGTCTATCTCTTGTGAATTTCAACACATATTGGGTATTAGTCCTTGGAAGAAATTAGAGTAGAGAGTGGCTAAGTATACCAAAGTCAAAATATATTTATTGTGATTTAAAATTATAGAATTCTCAAATATCTCTATTTTGGGTCTTTCCAAGCTGTGTGTGAAATAATTGAACTTAGTTTTTGGGTAGGTATTTTAAAGGATTCTGACACTGATTTCCATAATTTGATTTCGTTATTGTTGAGATTTTGCCTAGGTTGGCTTTACAATTTATTATTAAGTTTCCAATAATTCTGTAAGTTTATCCAAACTGTTTGGCCTTTATGATTAGATTAACTCAATATATATTAATTAAGACTAAGAAATAACTTCTTTCTTAATTTCCATCCATCTGCCGTATATATATTGACAAGTCCATGCTATGGGTATTAGTTTTAGTAAGGCTAGAGGAATTCCCAAATATAGAAATTGCAAAAGGCAGTTATTGTGTATATCTGTGGAACACTCAAATATATTCAATCCCTCCGATGGTGGCACATTCCAGTGATAGGATTTCATTCCATATTAATAGTGCCCCACAATCCTATATAGGGTACTAGTTCTTGAAAAAAGTAGAGGAAATGGTCAAAGATATAATAGGAGATATATCTGGATGTTCTTCATATGATGATTTTGCAATTCACTATTGTTTGTGTGTTCTTTTCTTTTTTCATATATTTATATTTAAAGAAAGAAAGAAAGAAAGAATTTTTAAAGTCCACGAGGCTAAAAATAGCCTATGGGACAGATTGCTTCTCTATCTGACTCTTGTATTCGGCCCTTTTCCTGTGAAGTTTTACAATGACCACTCCCAGCTTATCGACCAACTCTTCGCTGAATAAATTATCCCAAGAATTAGCTACCAAAATACCTGCATAGTTTTCCCTGATGTCTTTGAAGGCCTCACATTCTAGAATGAAATGTTTTTCTGTTTCCACTTTTCCGAAGGAGCAAAAAATACATACTCTTTCTTCCCACAGTTCTTTTGGCCTTTTCCAGCGCCCTGTTTCACAACGGAGTTGATGAGAATTAGTCCTTAATTGAGCAATAAGAATTTTAGATCTCCAAGAAATATTAGCCCCTATGTACGCCTTTTGTTGATGGTTATGTGTGAGGTTAAACTCTTCAATGTAGTACTTCTTCTTTCTCTCTAGCTCTTTCATCCAAGTATGTTTGTGGAATTTATCCATAACAAAAGTTTTTATCTCTTTACTGTTTGTAGGACACATGCTCAAGCAAATACCCCATTTACTAAACCATTTGTTATTTTGCCGCATCCAAGTCTTCTATCTTTTGCACAATCTATCACTAAGCACAACCTTAGGCCATCTACCCTCTTCCATTTGCTCAATTTTTTTCAGATACCTTATGACTCGCGCCATAGCAATTGCTTCAATAGGAGCAGCCCCTGTTTCACTTAGCAGGATAGCATAAGGAACTGCACTTTTAATTTTGAATTTGTTTGTAATCAAATGTTTCTAAATTTTCTCAATTTGTTTCCACTGCATCTTGGTTGTGCTGCTGGCCCACAGTTCACAACCGTAGAGAATCACCGGAATCACTAGAAGCCCAAAAAGAGTTAGAGTGGTTTTCCAGTCCCACAGCTCTGCCTCTCTACACCTGTTTTGAAGAGCATAAAGTGCCTTCCAACCCCCTAAAGTTCTTTTCTTTCTACAACCAGCCCAACTTAAATTTCTGTTGAAGTCAATTCCGAGGTATTTGTATTCTGCAACTTCTTCCAGAATGCTGCCTTCAAAATAGAACTTATGTTGGTTATGCTTTCTTTTGTTAGAGAAAACCACTACTTTCGTTTTGCTAATATTGACTTGCATCCCAACCCTTCTACAAAAATGTTCAAGGGAACGTAAATGCTCTTGCAAACCAAGAGCCGATTTAGCAATCAATATAAGGTCATCTGCGTACAAAAGAAGCCTGATAACGAACTTGCCCAAATGGATACCGTCACCCCCTTGCGAATTTAGCCACTCTTCAAGCTTGTCAATATATAACCCAAAAAGGGTAGGAGATAATGGGCAACCTTGCTTGACCCTAATATCGCTTCTAAAACTTTTAGAAATGCCAGCTGAAGTTCTGATTTTGACTTTCACCTCTTCATACAACCTATGCACAGCTGCTCTCAAATGCTTGGGAACCCCGAGTTCCTCCATTCTGCCCCAAAGCTTATCCCTAGGAACCGTGTCAAAGGCTTTTCTGAAATCAACAAAGCAACAAAAAACTTCTTCCTTTTTTTCCCAAACTTTTTCGATGATGTGCCTTAAAGTTATACAATGATCAACTGTGGAATGCTTAGGTCTAAAACCCGCTTGCCCTTTAGCACGTTTATCTCTTTCTTCTGCCCACTTGCTGATTTTCTTTTCTAACATGCTTCCAA
The DNA here is from genome assembly GCA_034641835.2 of Pinus albicaulis. Classification (NCBI taxonomy): domain Eukaryota; kingdom Viridiplantae; phylum Streptophyta; class Pinopsida; order Pinales; family Pinaceae; genus Pinus; species Pinus albicaulis. The sequence continues at coordinate 27,749,635 of MU968551.1, forward strand.
ATAAATTTGCAAACAAGGGTTTATCATTATGGTTCTATAGTTGGAGGGATTATTGACGTCACCGCTCTTGAAAAGAGGTATTGCCATACTAGTTGTCCAATCTGTGGGGAACCCCTACTGTAAGATGTTGTTGAAAATTTTTGTGATGTGAGGTGAAAGAATTTTTAAGCCCCACTTTAGATACTCTGCTTGGAGTTCATCTAAGTCTTTTGCTTTTCCAACGCTCAACTTCTTGATACCCATCTCTACTTCTTGCACCGTGAAGAGTTTTGTGTCTGTGTTGACCAAGGGAGGAGGGTCAACCTTGGGATCCTGCTCATAAAGTTGTCTTGCATAGTCAAACCATTTAGAAGCTGTAATGTTGTTTTCGGTTTGCACCTTTTTCGATTGGAGCTCCTTCCAAAATAATTTGGGGTTATTTTTCCCGAGGAAGATTAGTTCTTCTCTCCTTGAAACCATGAAATCAGCTTTTTTCTCTTTTACTGTCTGCTTGTAAGCTTTGAGCTTTATGCTATCCGTGTTTGATTCCTTCCACCTTCTCCTTGCCTTTTTGCATTCCTCGTCAAACCAAGCATTAACCGGAAAACAATTTGTTTCAGACTTCTTAATTTTTGCTCTTTTGCACTCTGCAAGTTCTCTTTGAATTAAATGTGTTAATCTGTGACTATGAAGGCCATGAGATGGGATTTCCTCCTTCTTGAAGAGCCTCTCTAGCATTATTTTGAAGGTATTACAATTCTCTGGATTCAAAAGAATTTTGCCCTTTGGGGGATTTTGTTGAACACACTGATTTTTTGACCCTAATTGCTTCTTTCCGGTCCAAGAGAAACTTAAATAGATTGGCTTGTGATCTAATTTTAAATCCCAAATTTGATCTCCAATCAACACTTCCTCCATTTTCTCACACAAACTATGCGAGCAAATTACATAATCTACTACACTTGCTCCATTGTAAGTATTGCAAGTGAAATTACCGGACTTTTCCCATCTAGTCAAACCATTACAAATGACTAAATCGAAGGCCCCACATAGCATAAGCAGTTGTTCTCCAAAGAGATTGCGGTCTTTATCCTATGAAATTTATTCCCACTGATGATTACTCTCTTCTGTAAGCCAAATAGAGTCACTGTCTTCTTTACAACAAAGAATGCTAGCTTGTTCACTTGCAGTTCTAGCATTGAAATCCCCCACTATAAGGACTTCACATAGCTGAGAATATATTGCAATATCTGTTTTTAGGGTTGCAAAGGGATCTTTGTGGTCAAGCCCTCTACTTTTGTAGATTTTTGAAACTTGTGGCGCAAAATAGCATGCTGCAATTCTAATGTGATTTCCATTTTCTGATATTTTAAGCCAAACAAATTGCTTATTTGGGTCTTCTTTTTCTAGCTGAATGAAACGACCTTCTTTTTCTCTTACTAATACCATGATACCCCCGTGCCCTTCGCCATTCCCTGCTGCTCTGTTCCACACTGCTATCTTCCAGTACCCTTCAAACAAAGGTGTCTTACACCCTTCATGCTCATGTGTTTCTATGAGGCAAATTATGTCTCTACCTTCCGCAATAGGCCCTAACCCAGGTTCTCGTCTCCATGGGTAACCCTTGCAGTTCCAACAAACTAATCTTAAGGAAACTTGGGTAAGACTTGATTGCTATTTGTTTTGACATGCAAGACTCACAGTGGAGTCTTTGTCCCTGTTTGCCCATAATGATCTTGCTTCCTCATTTCTTGCTAAAGAGTTTGCTGCCTCTTCTTTGTTATCATTTTGCTGCCTTGTTTTGGAAGGAGGTCCAAATTGCGCAATCACGGCTTTACCTTTATAAATCCATGCTCTTTTTCCCTCATCTCTTGCTACCCTAACTTTTGTCATTTCATCCCTCCTTTCCTCTTGTTGTTTTACAGTTAAATCTTCTTCTAGAAAAAACCGAGAATCCCTTAAGAGTTGCTTCTTGCTTAGAATGATATCTTTATCACGCAAGTTGGGCATGATGACTTTTATGGGCCTGGCTCTCTCACCGTTAAGCTTACCTACTCTCCATGCTTGACATATCTGTCCTTGCCATTGGAGTTTGTCTTTCAAGAAGTCTCTTGCAAGGTCAAGAGTACATTCATTTTTCCCATACTCTTTCACCTCTTTAATAATTATGTTTGTTGCTCTATCCAGTCTTTCCTTGCTTTCTCTCTCTTCTCTATCTTGCATGTTGTTAACCTGAATGTTTGTTTCTTCTTCCCTCTTAGCAGAATTGCTAATAACTTGAGCCCAAGTTTTGGAAAGTTTTGTGGGATCTCCTTTCCTCCCTTCTCTTGATGTTTCTTCATTGTTGTCTATTTGAGCAACTACTTTCCCCATATCCTGGGATGGCTTCGCATTCATCACCTCTGTATTCTCCCCTGCAAATTTCTTCATGTTTTGCACTTCCGCTTTCATGCGTTGCCATTATGTTTTCCCTATTCGGAGAGCTTCCTGCAGTAATGCCACTTGTTCCTTCAAAACTTTGTTGCTTTCTGCTAAAGCCTAATTTTCAGCGGTTATTATATGGATTGTACAATCTCTTTCCAGCTCTTTAGCTTCTACTGCTTCCAACCTTTCTTTTACATTTAAGAGTTCTTTCACATCAAGATCAGATGACCAAGTGAGAGGTGTGGATGTGGGACTATATAAAGCATAATCATCACTAATTTTTTCTTTTCCTTTGGACTTGTTGCCACATGTTTGCGAAGAAGATTTGTTTGAATGTTGTTTCTTGCGAACAATACTCTCCCTTTGAGACCTTTTTTTCCTTGTCTGCTCTCATTTTAGACGAGCTAGTCTCCTTTTTAAAATGCCCTGATATTGTTTGGCATTGACCCAAACCCACTTCCCGGTTTTCGTTGATGAGGCAATTTTCACTTGCCCTATATCATTTGTTTCCACGGGTTCTAAAGTTTCTTGTCCCATTATCATGATGATATTAAGGGAAATCAAAATCTCTGCCCAAAACTGACCCTTTGTTTTATGCTTAACTCTTCAATATCTGTTGGTCTGACCACTGAAAACTTGCTGCTCTGCCCACTGTCCACTGAAAACTAGCTGCTTTGCCCACTGTCCCTGTCCTCTGTGCTGCTCTCTCCACTGTCCACTACTGTCTTATGTGCTGCTTTTCTGGTGCTCTGAAGAACCTCTCTCTCAAACTGTCTCTTGAGAGAAATTGCCATTACTTACAATTGCCACTTGCGGAAATCCCTGGAGCATTCCAAGGGTATCTAAATTGTCCATAACAATCAGATTCCGTATCGCTTTATGACCCGTAACAATGTATCAGATTAAATGAAAGGAAGATGGTATTCCCGGATTAAGTCAAGCCTGCTGTTTGTTAAACTCGTTTTGGAAACCAGAATTTAGTTTTTTTTCTCAATATCCGTTCTAGAAAACAGCTAGATTTAACAGTTGTCGAGTTTTATGGCGAGGTCTCTTTGAAACACACATATAACCAGCCAAACTGAAGTTATTTGACAGCAGACTCTTTGTCAGGCCTCGCCTGGTCAGAAATTCCAAACGTGTTCGCGAGGTGCTAGAGTCTGGAGATACGAACTTGCCCCCTTTCAAAATGTGATCCAATGCATTTTTAGGGTCTCTGAAACAACTCATAACATCAAATCTGGATCAACCAATATCAGAACTGCAATTTCTGCAACGGATTGTTTCTGCAATTTCTGCAATTTCGATGTTTTACAAAATAAATATCACATAAGCACAGTGTACCATCGTCCCGACTCCCATCTGCTGCACAATATACCTTCTCATAAACAATCTTTCCAGAAACTACATAGTCAGAGCGCAGTTTGTGCCTGGACACAAAATGATATATTAATCGACCTTCTAGCAAAAACTCACAATCCTTTACTTCCTTCTGCAACGTTTTCAATCAAATTCTTGAAACGTGGTGGTTATCTGGAATTGGGGAGGACAAAAGATCTGGTGCAGTATGATTAGGATGAGCTTTTAGGAGTGCTTCTAAATCGAGCTGGAACATGAGACTATTTTAATATGATAATATACAAGAGTTCATCTGCTCAAGTCGCTGTGGACTGCTTCACCCAAAACACATTACAGAAATACAATGGTATTTTAGGTGTGCATATCATCAATGAAACATAATGATTCTTTATAGTTAAGTTTATCCCAGTTGTTTTTGCTTTTTGCTTCTTGTGGCTGGCTGGATGGCTGGTTGGCATCTTGTAATATTGGAAGCCCTGGTTTCCTATTAGCTGGAATATTTATGGTGTAGGAATCATGCTTTTTGCGAGGACAGGCTCTAACCACTGAATTTATTTGTTTTGGATCACAGTATGGGGAAGTAGATATAGATGGATCATTAGTCGCCAGTCAAACTTCAGCTGCTGAGGACATTGTTATGCTCAACAATGGATGCCTATGCTGTACAGTAAGAGGTGATTTGGTTCGGATGCTTGCAGAACTAGTTAAAACAAAGAGAGACAAGTTTGATCATATTGTTATAGAGACAACAGGTGAGCTACGTTGCACCTTGCTAGATGGTTTCTTGCAGTTATTGTGGTTTTTGAAAATGTTAATATGGCAATCCTCATCAGGTTATAATGTTGTTCTGGGGAACTAAGAACAAGGAATTCAGTGAGTTAAAAATGATGACTCATTTTGTACTTTGTTTGACTGGTCTTCAGTGGTATCATCAGGTGGTTTGGAATTGTTGTAAATTGTTCATATGTGAAATGGGAAAGTAGTTAAAGGAGCTTAGTGTGTTTACAACATTGCTTAATAGTAGTGTTATTTACTGTTGTAAATCTTGACTGTAGTGGAAGAATAATGAGATCCTTAGATACATCTGTGTAAAGTAATAGGCAGGAGCTTTTATAAAATTTTTACATGATCCAGAGAGCATTTGTGCTTACCTTCGGTTCCTGTTTTATGTGAATGGTAACATGGTTACACAGTACGGAAAATGAGAAATATGAACCATTTAAAAAGTTGGATTTTGGATGTGTAGTGCCTGCTGGCTTCATTACGTCTATTTGGAGAAAATGTTTGCAAAGAAAGGCCTGATTTAAGGCACTTTCGATTTTTCTGATCTAATTATGGAATTTAATAGGGTTCCGGGGACCACGACATTTCCTGTTTTCTTGCAATGTTGACTTTGTCTTCAGTCTGTCTAGAATAACAATAACCATCCTCAAAACTAAAGTACATTGCATCTTCTTCAGATCATTGTTACTTGACAACTGTCAAATTTGAACTTCTTGGTTGGCCAAACATTATTAAATTTTTCATAAGTAAGAGATAAATCATAGCTTATTCTGTATAAACCCACCCATCAAAAGGTTTTGGCTTTGGTAAAACTATTGCTTGTGTACTTCACACTCTTTAAGCTAAGTTGCCAGAATACTTGGGTTCAGGGATGAAACTTTTTGAAACAGGGGCCTCGGAGATTTCATGAAGAAGGAAAATGTGGAAATGTAACTTCTGCAATGAATTTGCTTGAAATGCTGAGAAAATACCCTTGCAATGGGATATTTGATGCCTGAAGGCAGCTGTCCACTTCACCATGTTGCTATCCACAAATTTGCAGCAAGAAATTAGTCAGAAAATCCCTCATTGCCGGACTATTTCTCTCCACTGTTGGAAATGAAATGGTAAAAATGAAAATTTATTTGTGTATTTTTTCTTCATATCTAGAGGAATTGGCAACTGGCCCAGTCTCGTGTTTGGGGTTCAATTCCAACTGCTACCACTATAATCCCTAGGTTAACTGCGCCACCCCCAGCACACGGCCACGGTTAAGCAACTGGGGATTTGAACATAGAATCTCATACCCACATTTGCTTTACATTTTCACGGGCTTGTCAAGTGAGCTCCCTGGGGGGAGCTAATTTGTTTTGTATTTTGCGTGTATGAGAGTTTTTTAATTTTAATTTTATATGTATGATTAGGACTGCGGGAATCTCACCCACATGACACAGGGTCTAACTCGTTGGGCTGCCACTATAACCCTCACTTTTTATACACAGCCCACAATCACGTGTTGAGATTAACCAGGAGATTTGAACCAGGATGGACAGCATTAACACTTTTAGTCTCAAGTTCCAACTATCACAAGGTCTATCCCTGATGGGCTGAGTGCATGAGTGTTAGGCAAAGGAGTGATTAGGGTTTGGAGGAGGGTCTTGACCTATCCTTGCTATTTTGGCAATTTTTTACTTTAAATAATTATATTAGTAGTGGAGGTCATGCCCTCGAAACACTTGATTACCCATTGGTGGGGTTCGTGTACCCAATTCTCGCTGTTCTCCCTGAAACCTGGCTGGAAATCACTCTACCGAACTTGGGCATGCCCCTGTTCCCAAACATGGTACAGGAGACAAGTACCCAGGATGGTTGCAGGTACCTTGGCAACTGAGCCTTCAAGTTTTGGTTTTGTTACCTCATGCCTTTGTGCATGTGGAATCCATTATAAATATTGGTGAGGAATTACATTGAAGTCATCTCCGATTCCCAGTTTGACTGTGTGGGTTATCATCTCTTACATAGTTACATATTTATTGAGATTTATGAATGAGGCACTCTAACTGGTATCATAAAGTATCATTGCCAAATTTCAAACATATAAATGAACAGTGAACAAGGGAAATATGTTGCTCAAGAGATTGCAAATTAGTTGATATGCTACTTTCCCATTGCATACTTGAATAGGATGAATCTGAACCAAGACTCTGGCCATTTTCCAGGTCTTGCAAATCCAGCACCTGTAATCCAAACGTTTTATATGGATCATAAGGTTGCACACCATGTGAGGCTCGATGGAGTAGTTACTTTGGTTGATTCAAAGCATGCTATGCAACATTTGGAGGAAGTCAAGCCAGAAGGGACAGTAAATGAGGCAGTTGAGCAAATTGCATATGCTGATCGTCTTATTTTGAACAAGGTTTGATAAGCCATCATGGTAGTTTTTGCTTTTTCTTATTTGATTTTAGGTCTGCATTTTTGAGTGTCCTTAGTTTGTTAGTTTTGTAGTGTTTCCATCAAGGTTATTAGTAGCATGACAATAATGTTGGTGGTTGCTTTCAAGTATATTTGAAGACTTGCAGAGTACTTGCTCTTAATTGGTATGTGTGTATGTTTTGTCTGTTCTAGATTGACTTGGTTGGTGAAGAAGAATTGCAAGCCTTGACACAAAAGATTAAGGTAAGGGATACATCAATTACATTTATTTGCCATCTATAAGTATGGGATGTGGCAGTGCATGATCTGTTTGAAAATTATATGTTTTGGTGAGTAAGGTATCCATTACTGTAAAGTTAAAAGAATCCTAGATATGGTTGGCATGATACAATAAGCTAGTTGAATTTTTCTTTCTCGACATGGGAGTATGATACTAATTTATTGATATCTTAAAAATGTTTTGCTTGATTAAAATCTATGCTACATTTTGGTGAATAACACAAGGAGTCCTCAAAATTCTTTGCATGAGACAATAAACTAGTTGAATTTTTCCTTCTTGATGGGGGAATATGATATCACTTTATTGATATCTTAAAAATGTTTGCTTGATTAAGTGCTTATTTAAAGCAGCTTGCATTTTTGCTTGCACATGACTACTTATTTGACAAAATCTGTATTTGATAGCGCATCAATGGGATGGCTCAAATAAAGCAAACTACATTCGGAAAAGTTGATATTGATTATGTCCTTGGCGTTGGGGGCTTTGATTTAGATAGGTTTGTTATCTAGCCTTTTCTGATCTTTGTTTTTCTTATTTAACTCTATCATATTGTGGTGTAAGAGTTACGTGAGGTTCTTACCATGCTTATATTTTAATTGAAGATACTGTTGACATTTTTTAATGGGTTACATTCTACAGGATTGAGTCTGACGTCCAATCTGAAAGCTCAACTAAAGATCACCATGACCACCATGACCACCATGAGCATGGTAAAAATCATAGATTTCATGATTTTGTTAATTTCGTGATTGACTCCTAGTAAATCATTTCGTTTTTCCATGTGACATGTATAGAAACACTGGGTTTCTGTAAAATCCCTAAATCATTGCATATGAGAATTTAGAAGTTAGAACTACATATCAAACATTAGAAAACAAAAGGAAATAATGTTCAAGTTTGAATTTGTTACAATAAATAGCATCATTGTGCTGCTTTCAGAGAATGTTAAATTGTATGCCTATTCTTGAAATTCCTGTTGGTAACAGGCATTCTTATTTCTTATCTGTGTTCATTTTCCAAAGCTTTTGGAATTCCATGTCTAAAGGTCATGAGAGATGTACCTCCCAAATCTCATTAAGTACGACATTATCATACTGAACTTGTCTGCTGAGGCTTTCCTGAACAGCAAAGGGTTACTATTTTCTGCATATAATCTCTCAAAGGACAGGCTATTGTGTCTCGATTCTGGATTCTCTCTCTCTTTCATCACATCCTCTTGTGGGTTTCTTTTGTTGTTATCTTTAATTTCTCTTTATTAATGAGGCTTCCTTTTAGGCTAAAATGCGATATTCTCTTTTTGGAAAGAACAGGAATGAAATTTCCCTGTAGGAATGAAGTTCTATAAAGCTACACTTGTTAATATATATTTGTGTATTGGACGAGCTTTGTCACAGCCTTGACAATTGCATATTGTCTATCGAGCATTGGCATGTATTTTTGGTTCCAATTGTTTAAGGCTTGCTTGTCTAACTTTTATGATTTATCCCTTGGTATACCTTTCCATTGTTAAAGTATGTGGAATGTGCAAAAATAATTAAATAACACAAAAATAATTAAATAAACAAGGTCATTTTTTTTGCTGCTCACACCAGTGTATATAGGTCATGAGCATGAACAAACAGGGCCTTAGTTTATTAATCATTAATTATGATTATTATTGTTTACATTATTTTTTTTATTAATTTTCTATAAATTATATTCATAACAGAATGGGGTAAGTAAGATGCTTAGGCAAAATCAGATTTTAAGGTTTATATATGTCAAATTAATATTTTAGATTTACGCTCATATTTAATTAATCTATCAATAAGGGTACAAAACACCAAGATAAATTATCAAATTGTAGCAAATTAAGAGAGAAATTAGTGCTGGAAATTAGGGATTTGCATTCAGAAATTTCAAGTAAATATTTAGGATGGTTAATTAGGGTTTGTTTGACTTGAACAATAATATGGAATATGAATTTTATGTGCGGTTAATTTTGAGATTGCCAAACAGAAATAAGACTTGCTTCACTCTCAAGAAGAATCCTATTTACATACATGTTGGGTGAATTGCCCAAGTGACTAATAATGTAATGAGCTAGAGCAATTTTTTCACTTAGGGTTTTCTCAGAAAACGAGGGTTTCAATAATTTCCTGTACTGTTAGAGTTATTATAGTCTATCCCTTACAATTATAATAAACATGACTAATATTTTAAATTTTAATACACAATAAATCATACAATGCAAGGATACTACTTAATCAATCATCAATTCAGTTTTACTTCATCTGTCCAAGCATTAATCTCAGTGAATAATCTGCCCAACCTTCAAGGCGACTCGACCTTAGGAAGACGCGGATCTGCTACAAGTGGCCTGAGAACAAACCTTGATTTGCTCTAATAGTGATGTCTGGCGTAAGTGTTTCTCAACCTGACTCAGTTTGTGGTTTTCTCCTCAGGGAGAGAGCAATTTGCTTCTGGAATCCACTGCAGCTTTAGCCTGAGATGATACATCTATCTTCAGGAATACTTCACTCTATCCACCTTAGGGATTGCGGCTTGCTACAAATGGGTTTTCACAATGGTTTGGCCATAGAGATCTTGCTCTGTCTCAGGCAATTAACAACAAGCAATTTTGTTCGATCTTTGCCTTGGAAGGGCCGCTGTGGTTCCACATAAAACCTTTGCATGTCTCAAGGATTTGTCTTGCTTCAAAACTTCCACCACAACCTCTCTGCTCCTTGGATAATTACATTCCCTGTGCCAGAACAAACAAAAGTGCCAAATTCAGAAACCAAGCCAGAGTTATCCCCAACAACCTGTGCCAGAACAAGAGAATGTTGACTGGGTAGGGTGGGATCACCTCCACTGAAACTAGTAAAAGAGTAAAAGGGGTCTTGACTCTTAAACCCTTAAAGTCTCAGACTCAAAGAAGAATAAAGAAAAAATGGTCTAATCCAATGATGACTCAAGTGCTTCTAAGCCTCTTGTATTTATATATTTTCATGGGGGGGGGGGGTTTTCTTTAATTAATTGAGTGATATTCACACCAAGACCCCAACTTTGGGCTATTTTGCCCCAACTCCCCCAAAACTTCCCCAACATTGGGTATTTTGGGGTTTTCCCCTTTATCTAGGACTATAGCCTACAAACTTCATCCCTTGGGCCAATTAATCCCTTAGGGACATTATAGTCTCCCTTCTCGACATTGCTTGTGCCCAACCATTAACAAATATGAGTGCTTCCACTTTTTCTTATCAACCCTTGAACATGAAAAATTTCCTTTAAAATTCACAATTACCATTTCGAACATACCAACACTGCGAGATGTTATTTAGTCCATTATAGGTTGCACTGTATTGCCTGCGCCCATGTCTTCAATAGTTATTCGAAGATGGTGACCCTTGCATGCTTCAACCTCTATACTTTCATTTGGCACAAACATCATGGGTTCCAATCTGCTGAATTTATGTTGCCAATATACAATCCAGTTGATTCCTCCATTAGAGATTTCAACAATGTGCAAGCTGCATCATTCTCCCTATTTTGTTGTAGACAATTGACACATTAGGCTTCCAGCTTGCTCCACAATTTCCAAGAACATCCTCCAACATAATGTCTTTGAAATTTTCGCCTAATCATCTCCCAAGTGGTTTAGGGACAAGAAAAATTAGTTTTGAATTTAGATGACAACCACTATCCTCAACCCCCTACATTATATTCTACATTGTGCCCTTAGTCTGCAATCATGCCTGATAAAGACACTGCAGTCTTATTTGACCTTGTCCAACAACGGTCCAGTCTACATATGCAACATTGGTGTCGGATGAATACCGTGTCTTCAAGCCAATTTGACTTGTGTGCCTTTCTTCCCTTGCTGTTGTACTTAATTTCTGTCGGATGAATACCATGTCTTCATGCCAATTTGACTTGTGTGCCTTTTTTCCCTTGCTATTGTAATTAATTTCTTAGTGACTTCAGTTGGTTTGCTATGTGTAGCTCTAACAAGGTTTTCCTTGAGCTTAGATTCAGGGACAAAATATATCTCATCTTTATGGAAGATGATATCGTCTTCCACCTTATGGCTATCATCATGAATGAGTCCATCCAATTTTTCTCAAGAAAATTTATTCTTGGAGTACTCTACTAAGAGATGGGATTCCCAATCTCTCAAGAATGTGTCATGTTTCACATGCCTGACCTCATTGCAATGTAGGCTGTGACGTGTAGTTCTACAAGTTGACATGCGAGTGACCTCTCCTTGTCTGGGTATAACCTCCATTGGTTGAGTTGTGACAATGCGGGGACCACCATTGGTCATGCCTCTTGGAACTACCTTGCTGTCCTTTGGGTCTCGGAATTCCATTTCCATTGTTTGGTGGTTCATCACATTTTTTCCCAGCGAGTATAACTACTGAACTCCCAACAACATCTCAGTATCTGCATAAAATCATTAGTAAGCATATGCTTACCAAGAGTGACGCTCAACCGTGGAGCTATTAGGGTGCATGTCATATGATATCCATTGGTTGCCTTCACTTTGATGACCTTAAATTCTTGACGGGAATGCCTCTCCTTACCACTATGGTTGCATCAATAAAGTTGTATGTTGCTTCACCATATATCAATGCTATGACACGCTACACTTGTATAGCACCCTTGATTTTGATTCTTGAATGTGTGATATTTATGTACTCTTGAGAGAGTGGCAATAATACCCCCTTCAATTCTTGGCAGTGACTTCCTCACTACTTTTGGGGGTGGTGCTTTTTCATAGATGCTAAGATCCTTGTTCGGTGGCTGTGATGTCTCACTCTCATTGTCGCTATTGGGCAGTACTTCAATGTAGTGAATCTTACCTTTTCCAAAACATTGGTGACTTGGTTCCCATGGCTCTTTACAAGTGAAACAAAGCTTCTTTCTTCTAAGCTCGTTTAGAGTCTCTTCATCTAGCCAATCCTTCTTGGTTTCGTTGTCCAGGGATATCTTCTTGGCTTTGTGATCTAGACTTGATCTAGGATCTTTTAAAGTGACTTGGGTTGTAAAAATATTCAAGCGTGAATGATAAAACTTAAATCAAGCATGAAATATTTTAAATGAAGTTGCAATTTAAAACGAAATATAAAAGATTGAGACAAGAAGAAAACAAGGAAAAAACCAATTGATAACGAAATTCATCCAATGTGGACTACATCTCCGAGTCTTGCCTCCAAGGGAGTGGCTTCTTTTATTTACATGATGTTAAGCCTCAAATGCTTTATTACATCACCAAAATGCCTCCTAAAACGTGTTACAAAATTGAGCTATCTGCTACTAAATTGAGCTTTTTGCTACCAAAACTCCTTTGGTTGCTACAAAATCGAGCTCCCACTTGCTTTGTTTACAAAAAATATGCAGGCTCAAAAACTAAGCTTAAACACTCTCAGCACTATCAAAATGTTGCCACTGAAAAACTTGTCCAAAGCTCTTGTCGCAATGGCAAGCATATATATAACATTTGGTGGACTAACATTCGAGCCCACAGGCTACCGAAATATGCACATGGTTATTCTAAATATAAATATTATTTTATAACAAATTACAAATATATTTATATTTATGGCATGTTGTTGGAACAACCAAAACATTTTTATAATCGACAGAGTATTAGACCAATATTATATGACCACGTTTTTTTTTTGTTTCGGTGGCTGTCGGGTATGTGATAAGATGGTGCTTTGGTTAATATAACCGTTGGTTATATATGGCATACATATTAAATTCATATAACCATATGGCATGAACCATATTACAAATATGGTATATTGTTATACCAATGACCATAATATATATTGATGCTCCAATAAATATCGATAACCATATTAAACACTTTGCCTATAATATCCAGTTGGCTTGAAGCGACTCGATTGCATGTGAACATTTGCTATCCATTGATGGCAGGTTGTCGGAGCCGCTAGATTTGGCGTGCTCTGCCCACCCTTTTTCCGCCATACACCATTAACATAATTTAAAACAAATTAATCTGCCATCATATTACATCTCTTCCAGTTGTGGCTTGTTGGTTAAGTCATTGAGTTGTTGTTTCACAAGTCGCGTGTTCAAACCCTATTGATGCCAACTGTTAACAAAATTTTGAATGCTGACCCAGGGCCATGTGGCACCCATCTAGTGGGCCACAGGGTGATACCATACCTTTCCACATCATTTGTAAGAAGTTAGCGAAGCCATGTCAGTCGCCACGTGTCAAGCTCTGGTTCACGCACGTCATCAATTTGTACATGCCACGTGTCAGCTCCAGGGTATGCCATGTGTAACCTTTGACTTTGACTTTTTGCATGTTGTCGCAAAACGCCAAACTGCGATAAATTTCACATAGAGACTTAGATTTATGTGATTCAAGTTGTGTTGAAACGTCTCATCGAGCTCTTCGACATGGCTATATTTCCTTTAAATTTTGGAGAATTTGAATTTTAGGCCTTTTTAGGATCCTCTCGGATCAATCCTCCCCATTGGGAAGCTTTTGGAACTCCAAAAGGTTCTTATTCATATAGATAGTGAAGGAAATACCTCCCCACTTGTCCAGTATCTGTCCACCCTGTTTTGTGTACCCTGCTCATCACAATTGGTTGTACAACAATTATAAAAATTGAAGCCATATTGCTACCCATTTGCATTTTCCCACATCCTTTTGATTCATTACTCCAACCACTAACCATGTACAACACATTAACATCATTAACAAATACAAGGATATTAATGAAAATGAACTAACAATAGTTTTTTTCCTCTTATAGGTTCCCATGACAAATTCCCATGCTACGGTGTCGTTTCTTGAAACACATGATGGTTAGACTTTCATGTAACTACTTCATTTCCATGCTTCACATCACCTTCTTTTGCCTCCTTTGCAGTCATGAACGAAGAGGTTTTGCTCACATACATGAGGCTCTTCAGTTGCCCTGTATTTACTAGCAAGAAATCAACTTCAATATTCTTGTCAATCTTCTTGTTCTTCTTCGGACAAAGCTCCGGATGGAGTTTCCAACATGTAGCTTCCGGGTGTCCACCTTTCTTGTAGTAAGTGCAAAGAATCTTTAACATCCAACCTTTCTTTTCCTTCACTTTCTTCTGATGTGGAGATGGGTCTTTATGTTATGTTCCTTTCCGGGACGACATAACTTTCCTGTACAAAGCCATCCTTTTCCAACACTTGGCAACACTATGGTTATTTAACCCAAAAAATGTGCATGGTTTCCTATAGTAATACCTCAAATTTACATTTCCAATCTTCTTATAATCAAAAGGAACTTTGGAATAATTGGCTTTATTGTACCTTCGATGGTTCTCTTTGGTGCATGCTTGCTAAGGAGAATCTTTCTTTGTTCTTCTCTTGGACATCTTGCATGCTTTATCATTGCTCGAAAGTGATGTGCCTTCGCCTGTCACAGGTTGTTCTTGTAATGGTTTATCCTTTAGAGGATTCCTTGCTTCCATTGCCTTGCAGCATTCCCCTTAACCATACCCGAATCTTGCATAACGAAGTCTTAGGTTGAATTATACATTGGCCACAAATTCCGTTGCCTTTTCCCTCATAACCCATCTTGGTTAACAACCTCAATCCAACACTTTTGAGATTGATTCTCAAACCACCAAGAGAACGAGGAGAAGAGTGAGAAGAATGGGGAGCCATTTCTAAGTCTGGCGAGCTTCCTTTTCCAAACTTTTTCCATTCTCGATACATTTCGTCAACCATGGCCTTCATCACGATGAAAGCTTCACAAAATTCTTTCTCGGATCCAAAAGGATTCACTTCTCCCTCGTGTGATGACATTTCTCTTCTTCGAATAAAGCTTCTCGATCCAGTTTCCAGATTGCCTTGAATAAGTGTTCCTTCACCTTGCTTGAATTTGCTCATGGTTATCATGCACACTCACAAACCACCATCAAACTTGCTCTGATACGACTTGATCTAAACTTGATCTAGGATATTTTAAAGTGACTTGGCTTGTAAAAATATTCAAGCATGAATGATGAAACTTAAACCAACAATTAACTTAATTCAAGTATGAATGATGAAATTTAAACCAACAATTAACTTAAATCAAGCATGAAATACTTTAAATGAAGCTGCAATTAAAACGAAATATAAGATATTGAGACAAGAAGAAAACAAGGACAAAGCCAATTGACAACGAAGTTCGTCTAGTGTGGACTATGTCTCCGGGTCTAGCGTCCAAGAGAGAGCTCTTTTATTTATATGATGCTAAGCCTCAAATGCTTTATTACATCACCAAAATGCCTCCCAAAGCCTGCTACAAAACTGAGCTATCTTCTACTAAATTGAGCTTTTTGTTACCAAAACTCCTTTGTTTGCTACAAAATCAAGCTCCCACTCGCTTTGTTTACAAAAAAATATTCACGCTTAAAAACTAAGCTTAAACACTCTAGGCACTATCAAAATGTCACCACTCAAGGACTTGTCCAAAGATCTCTCCAAATCTCTTGTCACAATGGCAAGCATATATATAACATATGGTGGACTAAGACTCGAGCCCATGGGTTGTCGGAATATGCGCATAGTTATTCTAAATTTAAACATTGTTTTACAACAAATTACAACAATATTTATATATATGGCATGTCGTTGCAACGACCAAAACATTGTTACAACCGCTAGAGTATATGACCGTATCCTTTTTGTTTCGGTGGCTGTCAGGTATGTGATAACGTGGTGCATTGGTTAATATAACCGTTGGTTATATATGGCATATACATTAAATTCAAATAACCATATGGCATGAACCATATTACAAATCTGGTATATTGTTATACCAATAAGCATAATATATACTGATGCTCCAATAAAAATCGATAACGATATTAAACACTTCGCCAATAATATCACGCTGACTTGACGCCCCAATTGCATGTGAACATGTGGTATCCATTGTTGGCAGGTTGTTAGAGTTGTTAATATGTTGGAAGGGCTGTCAGACTTGGTGGGCTCCGCCCAGCCTTTTTTGCCATTTGTTATTACCATAATTTAAAATAAATTAATCTACCATCATATTACATGTTCCATTTGTGGCTTGTTGGTTAAGTCGTTGAGTTGTCATTTCACAAGTAGTGGGTTCAAATCTCGTCGATGCCAATTTTTAACAAATTTTTAACTGCTGACCTAGGGCCACGTGGCGCCGATTCATTGGGCCACATGTTGCCCATTCAGGTGGCTGTGTTGATACCGTATCTTGTCACGTCATCTTCCACTAGTTAGCCAAGCTACATCAGTTGCCACATGTCGAGCTCTGATTCGCCCACATCATCAATCCGTACATGCTACGTGTCAGCGCTAGGGTATGCCACGTGTCACCTTTGACTTTGACATTTTACCAGTTGTCGCAAAACTTCTAACAGCGATAATTTTCACATACAAATTCAAATTGATGTGATTCAAGTTGCGTTGGAATCGTCTCGTCGAGCTCTTAAACATGGCAATATTTCCATTAAATTTTGGGGACTTTGAATTTTAGGCCTTTTTAGGATCCTCTTGAATCACTTAGTCCTTTGGAATGGTTGGTGGCATGGGTGGAGCCTTCACTTTTGGTGCTACACCTCCCATATTTCGAGTCTTCTTGATGGCATCTTGAAGGGTTGTGGGATTGAATGCCTTAACCTAGCCTTGTACGGTTTCAGCGAACGCCTCCATGAAAAGCATGACTAGTCATTCTTCAGATATGTTTGTCATCATGTCTGCGATTCGCTCGAATTCTGCGATAAATTCTTCATGCGATCGGTTTGCTTGAGTTGTGCCAACTATATAAAGTGTATAGCTAGATTCTTTCGATTAAATCTATCTATCAACCTCTATCTATCAACCTCTGCATAAAGTCTACATAAGAAGTGATGCTTGTATGTCCCAATGTAGCTAGTCCATGATACCACCAATCATGTGCATCTCCTTCTAAGTGTAGCGTGACAAATTGAATAACTCCTGTTTCCTGCATGGGATTGAGTTGGAAATAGGTGTCCAACTTTTGCACCCAACCCTGGTTGAACATTTTGATGACCCATCAAAAGAGGGAATGGGCAACTAACCTACCTTTCGCACCAAATTCGGATTCCGTTGTTCCCTAGGTCTATTATGATATTTGTTGTTGCTATATTCTTGGAAGTGTTCTCTTCTAGTGTTGTATACTCCCGAAAGCATTTATCGAAGAGCCTATTCTGCTCTGCTTCTTGGGTTGCTGTTTGCTGTTGGTTTAACTTGAGGGAGTAAAGGTTTGTGACTCCTTCCACTGGTTGTCCTGTGGTTTGTTTGAGGAACAACATTGAAGAAACCAGGGTTATGGCTGCTGCTTCCTTCTGTACCAACCTTTTTATCTGCATTCAACACTCTATTATTGATATTATTGATGGCCTGGACAATAACCCGAGCCATCTATTGCTGTCCTTCCAGTGGCATGTTGGTCATTTGTTGTTGCTGTTGGAGTATCATATTTAGTAGGATACTAGGATCCTGATCCCCTTGTTGTGTCCGATCACCTATAGCGGGCTGATGGTTTTTCCTCTTTTTTTTCTAACAATGACATTGCTCATATCCTTCAGAAGCATGCAAAGCTCATGCACTCACAGGTGGCAGGATGTTTGTGCTCTGTTACTACTCTAATGAGCTAGAACAATTATTGCACTTAGGGTTTTCTCAGAAAACAAGGGTTTCAACAATTTCTTGTACTATGAAAGTTTTATAATCTATCCCTTACAATTATAATATACAAGACTACTCTTTTAATACACAATAAATCATATAGTGCAAGGATACTACTTAATCATTCATCGATTCAGTAATACTTCAACAACCTAGTAAAACAATGCCACAGTAACTCCACAGTCGAGTGATTCAATATTGCACTACAATTCTGATTAGTGCCAATCTGGTTCTGATTTTACTAGAGTTTGTGTTACTGGCCTATTTATGGTCCAATTTGTTGAGAATTCTGTGGGGCAATGTTTAATTCAAATTCTCTTCTTCATAACTGCTTGTGTTATGCTTTAGCCTCTTTATCTTTGATTATTGTTAATATGATTAGAGATACATCAAACAACTATCAAATCGGTAAGAACAGTGACACAATATGTAGGCTGTAAGCCAGGGCCAAAAACCCCTCCTCTTGAGGGGAAAACCCTCAAATCTCTTCTTATAGATACTTCAATTGACGAAGACCAAGACCCCTGACAAAGACACTTAATTTAAGATTTCCTCCAAGACACTTGTCACTATTTCTTGATCTCCTCAGCCTTCTCTGTTCGGTCCTCCTCTTATCCACTGTTCTGCACTTGTCACTTCAGAGAAACTCGGTCTCTGTTTTGCCTCCAACAGTCTTCTTATTACGCTCTCCAAAAGATTCCTTTCAGGACTTCTTTCTGCATCCTTAACACAGAACAACACCGAATAGCAATACTCCTGAAACAGTTCTCGCACTTCTGTGATTGCGTGAATACTATAATAGAACAAATTCTGAAATTTACAGTGATCCTTTTCACACCTTCTTCTCTCAGAATCTTGGCTATATATAACCCTGTCTCTCAGAATCTGTAATCTGCATTATGATATTCAGACTTTTCTGAAGATGTTTTCCACTCAACATATCACACTGTCCTTATATATAGTAACTGGACTTCTATTCAAGCCGACATGATACATGGAGAGCAACCGACTTCAACGAGGAGGTTTATCATCTGATTTCAGGTCGACATCAAGAAGCATAGTGACAAGAATTTTGGAGTACAACCTTTACAAGAATTTTCACGTGTAACATGACTTCATATACATGACTTCTTAATTATTTTTATGACCTAATGACACACCCTAAAGACATCAAGAATAAGTCTTTTGACCTATAAAAACTTCTTGCTCATGAAACCCATGAAGCAAGCAAATATATTTTATTCTTTTGTCATTTACATAAAACATAATTACAAGTCATTATGAAGACCTAACCTAGTTACACTTTTCAACACTCCCTCTTAACTTGGGAGGTATTCATAATGGTACTTGGTCATTTTCAATTTGAAGAGATCTCATAAGAAGAGTTAGATTTGTAACCCATCTGTTATAGCATCATATCAACCAGCATTGGCATAGTGCAAGGCCTTGACTAACAACCCCATCTCTCAATGAGACAATGGGCTACAATGCTGGCAAGACCAATGACTTATGGACACCATCGTCATTGTCTCTCCAAGGTACATACTCCACCCAGGTGTTCACCGAATATGACCTCATTGGACTATTCTTATCTTGAGTAGCCAATCCTCAAAGAATATCGGTCTACGACTACTCTCTTCTTGAATGCCCTACCACATTCTCAAAGAGTATCAGAGGCGAGACAACCAAATCCTCCATTCTTTCTTCCAGTGAAGACAAGAATAAGTGTCTCTCTCTCCCTCTCCCTCTCACACAGGGAGGACATATCCACCAAACCAAGCTTGTCTCTTAAATACCCAAGCTTCTTGTTTGGAAGTGATTTTGTCAATATATTAGCTACCTGCTCATCAGTAGGAATATACAGAAGCTGTAGCACTCCATTTTGTACTAGCTCACGTACATAGTGATACTTGTTGTTAATGTGCTTTGTCTTTCCATGAAATACTGGATCTTCAGACAAACGTATACAACTGTTGTTATCACACAATATCACAATAGGGTCCATCAGTCCTTCAAATAAGTCTGCTAACAGCTTCCTCAACCAGACTGCTTCTTTTCTCACTTCATAGGCTGCAACCATAGTTTTAAAAACCGGAACCGGTGACCGGACCGGTGGACCTAATGAACCGGGTTTCTAACCGGAACCGGTCTAACCGGGAGCGGTCAGATCTCAATGAACCAATGGTGCAATACATTAAATAATTATTTTTAATAAAAAAAAACTATTTTTAAGATTTGCAACCATGATTCCAAGCCAATAGAGACAAAATATGCAAAGTTTGCTCATTTATATACCATGCAAAGGTGAATATATCAAAATGGCACCGAGTGCAATACATATTATCGAAAAATACATAAGCAATGAAGCTCCAAATGGCCCATAAAGTCCAAAAACAATGCTACAAGCTATGAGGCCATTGGCCTAATACAAGACTACATATTAGTGATCAACAACATGATCACTCCTCATCATGATCAAAATCATCACCACTACTAGACAAGGGATCATCAACATGATCTACATAAATAATATGGCTCAGAGTTTGAGGACTCCTAAAACTTCTCTACAACTTTAGTAGTAGTAGTAGTAGTAGCAAAAATAGACATCAAAACTACAAATCACTGAGAAACATGGTCTCTCATGAAACTCATCATTGATTCATCACTACTAGAAATGGGATCATCAACAAGAGATACATAAACATCATCTAGCTCAAAGTCTTCAGACTTGGATTGCTCAACCTTATAACATGATAGAAATTGAAAAAGTTTAACATGCTTAACCAATGATTTTGGTTTGAGTGAAGGGTTCATCTCCTCAACCTTAAAATGCGGTAGAAAAAGATTAGCATGCCTAACCAGTTGTTTTCCCTTGAGTGAAGGGTACATTCTTGTTAAGGCCATGGTAGTGGAGTTCAACAATCAATACCACCAACATCAACAAAGTTCAACAATCAATGCCACCAACATCAAGGTTCTTAAATGACTTCATGCTCTTGATCAAATGCCAATCTCATACACTTACACATGATAGAAACAAATGGAAACATTGCAAACACCCAAACCATGAAACCCTGAAAACCATTAAGTCTGCTGAATTTTGAGTGAAATCTAAAATTCTAGTTTCTCCATATGAAATCCAATGAGGACGAAACCACTCTTAAACATCCTGAGTCATTTCATGGTAATGTTAAAAATTTAAGTAAAAGGATGAAAATGAAAAATAAAGAAAATGTCACTTTTACTTTAAGAATTTAACATTACCATTAATTGCCAATAGGATGGGTCAAGAAAATGAGAGGGTAGGCAAAGTCAAGTGAAGCCCCCCTTGCCCTCCTGAAATGGTAGCACAAACTTGAGCATGGGACACCTAACCGGCCGGTTAGGTCCGGTTAACCGGCCATTTTAGGTGACAGGCCTCCCTTAACCCTGTTGCTTGAGCGGTTTATACCGGTGCCTTAGCTGACCGGCCGGTTTGATCGGTTACCGGTTGAAACCGGCCGGTTTTTAAAACTATGGCTGCAACATATTCAGCCTCAGCGCTACTCAAGGCAACAATGTCTTGTTTTCTGCTTATCCATGAGATCATAGAGGACCCCAAACTAAAGCATCCACCGATAGTGCTTATTCCATCTTGCTCATTGCCTCCCCAATCGGAATCGACATATCCACTCAGTTGGACATCATTCCTTCTCTCATATTTTAGACAGTAGTTGATGGTCCCTTGAAGATATCTCAAAATATGTTTTGCTGCTATCCAACGATCTTGCCTTGGCTCCACTTGGAATTGACTGAGAACATTTACTGCAAAGCATATGTCTGGTCTTGTATTCACCAAGTACATCACTGAGCCAATTAATTGTCTATATCTGGAAGGATCCACCAGACTTGATTCTGAACTCCTAAGTCTTTTCAAGTTTGTGATCATCGGGGTGGTCATAGGTTTGCAATCCATCATGTCAAACCCTTGACCCAAGTAAATTTCATTAGGTCCTTGCCAGACTTCTAGTCCCAAATAGTAATGCATGAGTCCAAGATCCTTCATATCAAATTATGCTACTAGGTGCTTCTTGCTTTCTTCAATACGATCTTCTACACCAGTAAGGAGAAGATCATCTACATATAGAAGAATGATTACTGGTTCACCCTTTTCTACCTTGATTAATAGGTTTGAATCAACAAAAATTTTCTTGAACCCTAGCCTTTGAAGATATGCATCCATCCTAGCATACCATGCCCTTGGAGCTTGTTTGAGACCATATAATGCTTTCTTTAATTTGCATACATATGTCTCCCTTTCCTTGACTTCAAAACCCAAGGGTTGTTCTATATAGATTTCTTCATCTATTGTGCCATTAAGAAATGCAGTCTTGACATCCATTTGATGGATGTTCCATTCCTTTGATGTAGCCAGAGAGACCAGTGATCGAATTGTTGTGTATCTTGCCGTAGGAGTAAAAGTATCTTCATAATCAATGCCTTCAAGTTGAGAGAAACCTCTGGCTACAAATCTTGTTTTATATTTATCTATACTTCCATCAATAGCATGTTTGATCTTATAGATCCACTTGGAAGTAATGACAGATTTGTCCTCAGGCCTAGGTATGATCTCCCATACTCCATTCTTCATGATAGATTGGTATTCTTCATTCATGGCATTCTTCCATTCAGAGTTTAGTACGACCTCTTCGGAAGTAGTTGGTTCTGCTTCTATCAGTTTTGTCATGTATGCAGCGTACCCATAATATCTTTTGGGTCTCTTACTTTCTCTAAATGTCCCTTTGGCTGCTTCATTACCTTCTGCATAAAGCAATGTGGATTTCAACCATAGGTCTTTGTCTTGTTTTAGGAATGATCATTGGTTGAACAAGATTGCTAGGACCTTCTTCTTCATGGTTACTTTCTTCTTGGTTTACATCTTCCTTCAATATAGGAAGTTCTTCATCTTCAGAGTCTATGGGGAGATCTCTTGATTTTTTAAAAGCTATACTTTCATCAAATAAGACATCACAACTAACTTCTATGCGATGACCATCCTTCATGTAGATTCTATATGCTTTTGACGAGTTGCTATATCCAACAAAAAATCCCTTCATTCCCGAGGGATCCAATTTCTTTCTTTTGTCCTTTGGTATATGGATATATAAAGGACACCCAAAGATTCAGAGATGATCTACGGATGGCTTCTTTCCAGTAAATACTTCTTGTGTTTTATTATCAAGTGATCTGTGAGGACATCTATTTTGAATATATACTGTTGTTTTTGTTGCTTCTCCCCACATGAACTTTGGTAGATCCTGAAAATGAAGCATTGCTTTTACACTTTCTTCTCTGGATCTATTCTTTATTTCTGCAACACCATTTTATTTGGGATTGTATGGAACTACAAGCTCCCTCTTAATCCCTGATTCCTTACAGAATGCAATTAGCTCTTTGGATGTATATTCACCACCATTATCAGATCTTAAGATTTTGATCTTTCTTTTTCTGTAAGATTTTCGACTTCAGCTTTTGAATTCTTGGAATTTTGTGAAAGCTTCATCCTTGGTTTTTAATAGATAAACCGAGGTCTTCCGTGAATGATCATCTATAAAAGTGACATAATAGAGATGACCTCCAAGAGATTTATGATCCATAGGATCACACACATCATAGTGAATTAGATCAAGGATGTATTTTGACCGTGAAGCACTGCTTCCAAATGGTCTTTTGACATTTTTACCTAATGTACATCCTTTGTAGATACCTTCATGATCTTCTTTGAGATTTGGGATTCCTTCTACAATGGAATTCAGGGAGGGAAGGATTTTGAAGTGTAGATGTCCAAATCTTCGTTGCCATAGTTCACATGGACTGACTTCAATGTGAACTAGGGCTTGAACTATGGGGGATATCAATTAGTAAAGTCTTCCTTCTTGAATGCCAATAATTTTGGCTTGGTTTATATTTGAGTCTTTTCCCCAAACAACAACTTTTCCATCAATGAAAGCTACTCTATCTCCTTTGTCTTCTAACTTGAAACTGAAAACAAGTTCTTCTGTAAACCTAGAACAAATAAAGCATTGTTGATGTGTATGCTGCTTCCATCTTCAACTTTTATTGATGTAGATCCAATGCCTTTTACGGGGTACCGGTTGTTATCTCCAAGTTCCATAGAGTAGGTGGATTTTCCTTTTGATAAGGTCTTCAATTGTTGTGAATTTCCAGTCATGTATGTTGAAGTACCACTATCAATTACCTAAGCATATTTGTCTTGAAAAGATCCGGATAGAGTTGAGAAAATACCTACACCTTTTTCTATGGTGGATATCTCCTTGGAAGAGAATAGGAGATTCCAAATCTTCTTGAAACTTTCCTTTAGCTGACTTGCAATCCTTTTGATGAACTTCATGATGCCCTTGATTGACCTTAGCTCTGATACAATGTGTAACCTGACTTCATATACATGACTTCTTAATTATTTTTATGACCTAATGACATACCCTAAAGACATTAAGAAGTCTTTTGACCTATAAAAACTTCTTGCTCATGAAACCCATGAAGCAAGCATATATATTTAATTCTTTTGTCATTTACATAAAACATAATTACAAGTCATTATGTAGACCTAACCTAGTTACACTTTTCAACAGAATTATACTAGGCTGACTTCAGGGCCGAATCTATACTAAGCTCCAAGACTGAACCCTCAGTGCTGCTGGAGCTGCAACTGAATTCCAGGATATAAACTGAGTGGATGATCGAACTCTGTGATGCCTTAGGAATTCTTCAACCTCGTCACATTTCTGCCCTCAAAATTCTCTGTAGAGTGTGTTGTGAAGCCTAAAATAAGTTAATCTACCATATATATATCTCTCCAACGACAAAGTGGTTCAGGAAGACTTTGCTCTGTCCAAGCATTAGTCTCAGTCAATAATCCACCCAACCTTCAAAGTGACTCGACCTCAGGAAGACATGGATTTGGTATAGGTGGCCTTAGAATGAACCCTAATTTGCTCTAATAGTTAGGTTTGGCCTCAAAGTGTGCCTCGACCTGACTTAGTCGTTTCCACCTTAGGGAGAGTGTGATCTGCTTTAGGAATCCAATGCGGCTTTAACCTCGGATAATATGTCTATCTTCAGGAATACTTCGCTCTATCCACCTCAAGGATTGCACCCTGCTACAGATGGGTTTTCACAAGGGTTTGTCCACATAGATCTCGCTTTGCCTCAGGTGATTAATCATCGGCAATTTTGTTCAATCTTTGCCTCAAAAGGGGCTGCAACCACCGCATAAAACTTCGACTTGTCTCAAGGATCCGTCTTGCTTTAGAACTTCCACCACAATCTCGTTGCTCCTTGGATAATTACTTTCCCTATGCTAGAACAAACAAAAGTGCCAAATTCACAGACCAAACCAGAGTTATCCCCGACAACCTGTGCCAGAACAGGAGAACGATGATTAGGTAGGGTGGGATCACCTCCACCAAAACTAGTGGAAGAGTAAAAGGGGTCTTAAACCGTCAAAGCCTCAGGCTCAAACAAGAATAGAGACAAAATGATCCAATCCAATGATGCCTCAAGTGTTTCAAAGCCTCTTGTATTTATAGATTTTTATTAGGGGGTTTTATCTTTAATTAATTAGGTGTTGTTCACACCAAGTCCCAACTGCCCCAAAACTTGCCCAACATTTGGTATTTTGGGGTTTTCCCTTTTAGTGAGGACTATAGCCTACGATGATCGATAGGCTACTTCGTCCCTTGGGCCAATTAATCTGTCGGGGACATTACAAATAAGGGGCTCTAAATGCTCAAGTTGCATATGCATTTTTATTAAAGTTGAATCCAAACATTATCATTGCTGGTAATGTTATATTAGTTAGTGATGAGTAGTCTTTGTTGTTTAATATTGTGCTTTGATATTGTTATGAAATTAATGGTTTCTCTCTTTGTTTAAGAAAATGCACTAAGATAAAATGATATGATATTGCTGTGAAATCATTTCAACAAAGAGAAAATGCAAATATATAAAGTTTAAACAAGTTATACCTCCTCGACTCTTTTCTCCTTCAATGTGAGATGATCATTTGAGATGCTTAGGATGAAAATCAATTTTCTTTAAAACCCATGAAGCATCTGCCAATAGAATGAAAATGAGCACACTAGATAAATAGTATAAAAGACTTGATATTTCTCGAACGAGTAAAATTGAGTTAGAGCAACCTCTTTTATAGGAGAAGAGGTGCTTCAAAATTATCTTTGAATACAATGTGCTTTAAAATACCATGTATTTGTTACAAGTGGTATTTTAAGAAACTCCTCATTCCTCTTTGATTTGGTCAAACTAGTGGAACACTCCTGTCCTGTGGTGAAATGCCACATGTGTGGATGTTAAGTGGTCAAGAGTCAAGACACATGATAATTACCACACAACAATTCTTTTAATAATGTAACTTGGTCAGTTTTTACCATATTTTCTATTATGACCCCATTTCGAAAATCTCGTGGCCATTCTACATCCAATGGAGTAATAGCACACAATCAACTTTATCCTGTTGCCATAATGTAGTGTTGTTGATGTCATGTTGGAGAAGAAATAAACAAGGGTCTAGAAAAGCAAAAAACGTAAAAAATGGGAAAAAATGGGTAAAAATTGGAATAATCAGTAAAATTTTAAAAAATACACAAGTATTTTTTATTTTTTCTGAATACATCTAAAGCAACAACAACATCAAAAAAATGTATTGCCACATAAATATGAAAGCAAAAGTAATATATAAGATGTCTAGTGCTACTTCACACATCAACACTGGATCATGTCTTGATTGCTAAGTCTCGACCCGACCTCAAAATATCAACAAAAAATTTACTAAATTATATCATCATAATGAGTCATTCACAATGAAATCGGATACACAAGTTGGTTATTTTGTTTGCCTATTTTATGGGCAAAGGTAATGGCTTTTCTTTAGAGAAATAAGGCCTTGGTGTTGGCATTGGACTTTGATGTCCTCTAGAAGTAGAAGTTAAATTTTGACGTCCTGTATTGGTTCCTGTGCTAATGCTAAAGACCGATTCACTCTATCCGAGTCCTTGAAGGTGGTCCCTACTGTCCTCTACATCTATCTTTTGCTACTCCCTTTGGTACCTCATCCAACTAGTCAGGGACCTATTCCATGATAGGTCTCTTGGTCTCGACCCTCAATGCTGCAATGGTGTTGATCCCATTCATTGAGATGGTATCCATGTCAAGTGGTTTATGAAGTTGACTCACCCATAATCAAATATTGTAGTAGACGTATACCATGTCATTAAGCTGTCAGGAGTCCAACCTCTATTTGGGTCATAAATTACAAATTAATAATTATAATACATATTCTAATTAGAGGGTGACAAGGCATAATTAATAAATTATAGTTATATTGAATCCAAAATTTAATTTGAAGTTTTTTAACTTGTTGCACTTCTTGGTGTGTATTTGTTCAAACTTCAAATACACTCTAGTTGTGTTCACATTCTGAGAAGATACATGTTTGGCTGAGTTCTCGAATGGAAAGCTCTCGGAGAATTGAGATTGAGTACTCTTGTGACATAGCTTGTCCACCAAGCATCTAAAACAAATATGAGAATCATAAGAAAAATCATTGAAATTTGAAAGTTGAAACTTGTGAAATAAAGTGTGTAAGAGATAATGAAATTTGAAACAAAAAATTACCTGGCATTTTGGTCTTCCTATCTTGGATAGCCATTTTGGAGCCAAATGTTCCATTTGCCATCTTATATATCTCCTCCATTTCTTTAGAAATTTTTGTATGTACTACAGAGATGGCACCATCCTTTGAACACAAGTGAGGTTTCCATTCATCACCTCAACATCAGATTTGAAACCATATGAGTAAGAAAATGCGGGGTTGAGTTAGATCCTTGTAGCATGAATGGGGTGATGGATTGTATTGTTCCATCGCTCATTATCACTCACCATATCAATAATCGTCTCTCAAACCCATTATCTTCATACTAGGTATGGATGACTTCTTTTGCTCTATGCATGGCCTTATACAAGTATTTCATTGTGGGCTTGTCTCGATGAACCAATCAAATAACCTTTACCAAAGATTCTGTAACTGCATGCACCTCCTCTACTCATGCCCAAAATCTTACCTGATATGAAACTAGCTTGTGTATGGCCTCCTGTTGAGAACTTAGAGGGTTTTTGATTAATTCAAATTCTCTTCTTGATAATTACTTGTGAGCTTACTTGAGTTACTTATGTCTTCTCTTCGTTATCTTATTTAGTCTTTCATCAAGTCAATTATCAAAATACACAAGACACAAAATTAGGCTCCTAGAGCCAGGGCAAAACCTCTCTCTCTTGGAGAGGAAATTCCGCAAAGAATTCTTCTTATAGATCTTCAAATGACAAGTACCATGACCAAGACTCAGACCCTTGACCTAGATATGCTTCCAAGATCTTGTCACTGCTCCTTAGACGACTTTCAACGTTGATCCTTCTTTTCCTGCACCAACCTGCACTGTCCTGCACCAACACTAGAGATCTCGGTCTCTAAGTTTATCTTCAAAGATCATTCGAGATCTTATCTTTTACTTCATATATCTTTGAGGTTGAAGGTATAATACTTTCTCTTATTGATTGTGACTAGAAAGGTAAATCACACTCTTTTCTCATACTACAATAACTCTTATAACATTATAATTAGCCCATGACATCTGAATGCTATTCATACTGATCTGCATTCCTAACTTGACATACTGCCTGTAACTTGCACTTCTGTTAGTTCACTAGTCCGCATATAGTCACTGTTTTCCACAGAGGAATCCGCACTCTTGTTTATTCACCAATCTGCATATAGTCATTGTTTTCTACAAAGAAACCTGCACTCCTGTCTGTTCATTAAGCCCCATATAGTCATAGTTTCTCCATAGAGAAATCCGCACTTCTGTTCATGTCAAATAGATGCAGGTTCTTTGTTAGATATAGAGCGCAGTCGTGACCTTTTAATTCGCACTGAACCCTTTATGAAGTCCGCACTTGAATCCCTTCTAACATCCACACTAGTTCAAAGTGATCGACACTTGTTCAGATTGATCTGCACTTAATTCCTTTTCAAATGAACTGTAGGACGGTCATATATACGAGTTGCCTCACTTTCTTTGGGCTGACCTTCTAGCAAGATAGTAGGTCGACTTCATGGCTGAATATAGGCTGACATGAAGGGCAGTTAATCCAACGTTTATAAGGGTATCTTCTTGCATCATTCATGAGCCATTTCTTCACGGTATTTTGCCAAGATCTTGGAGCATATTTTGTTGACTAGACTCTTCATGAACATGACTCTTAAATACATTTATATCTAGAAGACAAATCCTAATAGACATCAAGAAGAAGTCTATAGACCTATAATAAAATCTTTCTCTTGAAACCCATGAAACAAGTAAAACAAAATTACATTTTATTATCTTTGCCTTTTACTTTACATAGATTCACAATTTAGTTACACTTTTCAACACCTCCAACCCCAAGTTATAGCTAAATGATAAAGCGCACTAGTTCTCTAAAAGAAACATTCTCTTCATGTCCCACATAGAAGTCAAGAGTGTTTGAAGAGATATGAAGCTAGTGGTAAACTGTGTAATCGCAAGACTCACCAACTTCTTGTTATTGGTGAATCTTGTCATTAGGCTAAGCATAGAGGCATGATTATATATAAATTTTGCTATGTTCTTGGATGATTCAACAATATCTATGATATAAGGAAATTTCCCTATATATTCTAACATCAAATCAATACAATGTATAACACAAGGTGTCAAAAACAAGGTAGGATAACTCTCCATAAGTGACCTGCTAGTAGCGACATAATATGCAACATTGTATGTTATGACCATGACAACATTCTATGGACCTACCCTTAAATGAACATGAACAACAATTCACATAATAACTGTGCATCTTTACTATGTGTAGATGGATCAATAAACTTGATAATGATTGTTCCCATGGAACAATCAACCAAGAAGTTAAGAGGGGTTCCACCCTTTTGATCCATCCCACCATGTGACATCACCGTACATGCAATGTTACTATGGTGCCTTAAAATCCTCATATATAGTAAGGCAATCAACCTTTCCATTTTGAAGAATAGGTCTACTCAATTCATCAAATGAAGGGGCTTTGTTCCTTGGGACAACAATAGCAACAACATCAAAATTGGCTTGTAGAATGGATTGTTCTTGACAATGTTGAAAGGAATGTCACTCCATAGAAAACATCTTCTTACGAGCTTGTCAACTTCTTCCTTCTCTTTTCTTTTAAGCACCAACATGATAGAAGGCTATGCACCATGTGTGGTTCTAGGAACAAAAATGATGAGGTCGATGAGGGGGTTGGCCATTGTGGAAGGTGATGTTGATGAACTATTCTCACTTCTCCTCGCCTCTCCACTTGCAACATGACTTTTCAGAGCTTCCCTGTTCCCTTTGGTTGCATCCTTATCTAGCAACGTTTTGGTGGCAATATCGATGATTTTTGGATTTGCTTCTTAGCAATGTTCTATGTCATGTCTTGGAATTTGTGCAAAGTAGAATTTAATTGAGAGTTTCTCTTGTTATCTGCTTATAGGCAACTTGCAATTTAAAATTTGCTGATTGAACCTAATCCCCTCCCCGAGTTCACCATATTCCCATAGATGGTCCAAATTTTGATATTTTTAGTTTTCAATGTAATGATTAAACTCGGGGCACAAAAAAAATTGATTTTTTTATTATTTATTTATTATTATTATTTTTTCTTTAATTATAAATCAACGCTCTTTGAATCAAAATACATAAAATTTGCATAAAATTATATTAGATCTAATAAAAATTGAAGGAAAAAGAGGATAAATTGAGTAGCATGCAAAACCTATCAGAAATTTGTATAAACAAAGAAAAGACGAAGAGGTGGACATAATCGCAAATACACTAGGTGTGGGAATTTGGGAAACCCTCCCCACTCCACAATAAATTGATGATGGCAAGAAAAATACACTTTCTCCCTAGCAAGATGAAGAAAAACTAATGGGTAAAGGACACTCCATAAAAAATCTAAACAAAAGCAAGTGGAAATTGATGCCCACACTTGCAAATGTGTCCATGGTCGAGGGAAATCAATCTCCACTCCAAATAAACACTGTGATGGCAATGGCAAATCATGTCCTCCTTGGCTCAAGCAAAAGCAATCTCCTCCTCCTCCTCCTTGGCTGAAATAAAATCGGTCTCGATGTCTCATCCTCCTTTGCTCTCCAAACCCTTCTTTCTGTTTGCAAATTGAGTTGAAAAAAAAACCCAAAAGTTACGTCTTGAAGTGCCTTTCCCTACGAACCAATGATTTTTTTTACACGTCTTGCAATTTTATTGCACTTTTTTTTTTCTGGTCAAAATTGACAATTTTTATTGCGTTAGAATCTTTGAGGGGTGGATATCTTGGCCATGTGATTTTTACGTGATTTTAGTTACATTGCCATAATGAACAATGCCTCTTAGAAACTTGAGCACATGCTTTGTAGCCCTAATGTGTCTACTATGAAACAACAGTGCACAGATTGAATGTATTCATAGCACAAAAGATATTTTACAATGTATTCACTAAATACATTAAAGATCCAATCAACTACTTGTTCATTTAAAGGCTAACCAAATCAACAACATCATCACAAGTGATCTTCGAATTTTGATAATAGATGTCATGAGTGTGTCCAAGGGTTTGCCATCATGGCATTTGGAACCTCTTTAGAATTTCCAACTTGTACTTCCCTTGTACAAGAAATATTTATTTTTCTATAAATTCACTCAACGTTTCCTTATACCACATAGTGAGCTTCTTTGAACTATGTGCAATGATCAAATCATACACATATAGAGTCAAGGCAACCAAATCAATTTTAACATACAAATAATAAAAAATTTGATTGGCAACAATCTTGGTGAACTTGAAGTTCTCCATTTGCATAACATGAAAAAATGTTATCAACCTATGTAGGTCTGCAACATTTCAAGGAGGCCTGACATACAGGCATTCACTTAGTTTACCAAATAATGAGCAAGCCAAATGCCATGAGTATGTCCATCATGGAACAACCAACAATCATTTAGTATTTCCATCATAGAACAACCATCATGAGTATGTCCATCATGCAACATCCCACAATCATCCATATATCGTGCACCCCACTTCACATGAAGCACCACCGAGCAAGTGTAAACACTTTTGGAGTAACCCCAAAAGCTAAGATTCCTTTATGATGAACTTTTTTTTTGCCAACATTAGTTCTCTCCCTTAGCATTTCAAGCTTTCCTTTAGCTAAGGGTTTGGTTGGAATGTTGACAACTTTTAGCTAAGGGTTTGGTACAAAAGGGCTATAAGACCCTTTTGTTCCTCGTCTCATGGGAAAGGTAGTAGATGTCAATGCCCTTCAAGCTGTCATGAAACTCAAGATTCGTAGAGATTATGATACAACTCTAATTGTCAGGATGTACAACTATTGTCTCAAACTGCATATATACAAGCTCAACTACCAATTTGTAATGTTGCACTATTGCATGGCTTGTTGAATTATGTTAAACTGTTGCTTGTTTCGTTCTAAAATAGGATATCAACCTTGGCCCCAAGATGAAACAAAACTTGAAGTGCTCTTTTGAGAATCACTACCTCCAACCTAGTTCGAATCGCAAAATCCTTGGAGTAATGAATACACCATCTCTTTTATACTTGACATATAATGAAGTGTGCATGTTAGATACCTAAGCCATTCTTTGTAGCCACCCATTGTGTCTCTTGTGGAATAACCATAAATTGATTGAATGTGTTTATAGCATAGAAAATATTTGATGAGGTTTTTAGACTATACATCTAGGATCAAATTGCTTGTACAATTAAGGGCTAACCAAATCAACATGATCATCATCACAAGTGGGTTTCGAATTTGATAATAGATGTCATGGGTGTGGCCAAGGGTTTGTATTCTTTCTTCTTTGATCTTTCTAGAATCTTCCCTTGCCCAAGGAAGTTCTTTTGGACCCTGCCAAACTTGCAACCTTAGAAAATAATTTAGTAGACAAATATTCTTCATTCAATTTGACTTGACAACTTTTCCTTGCACCACACAACGAGCTTCTCCAAATTGTCTTCGATGATCAAATGATACACGTATAGATCCAAGACAACAAAATTAGTTTTAACATACAAGCTAAAAAATTGGATTGGCAATTGTCATAGTGAGCCCCAAGTTTAATAAGGACTCATGAATCCAAGAGTACTATGCTCATGATGCGTGCTTCAACCTATAATGGGATTTTTTTTGCTAGCAAAAATGGGTGTCATGCCCATGTACGTCAAAACCTTTGGGCTATGTCACGTCCTTCTTGCTTCTTTAGGGTGAAGCTCTAATCCTAGAATTAGCTTTGAAATTCTCGAAGAACTTTGATGCCTCAAGATAGAGTGATAATGATAGTACAATGAATGTACAATGGAGAGAGAGAGAGAGTAGTGTACTCCACTCATCACATCTCTAATACAAGTGAATGATGAATGAATCCACAAGGACAAGTATATGAATAAATGACTCCCTCCTCCCTCTATTTGGATGAGAGGTGGGGGAGATCAACAACATAATATTGGACCTAATCCACTACAAGCAACCTATCCATGGGAAGGTAGGTCCACATGTGAAGTGCTCCTTCTACAAGTGACACATGTTAAGCTCCAGTGTGAAGATATGCAACAGGTAAGGCTTGAAGGCATGGATGCTTTTTAAGCAAGGTACAACACTCCACCTCCATTAACCTATAAACTGTCAATTCTTCTCCTAAACCATATGTTGCTTTGTGTCCACCCCACTTGCATGATCACTCCCTCAACCCAAACATCCTCAAGTCAAGGATAAGCCTCCATGCAAGTAACCAAACATCCCTATGCCATCTAAGGCTCAATGTTCTTCTCCATAGGATTCCGAATGCTCCTTCAAGCAAGCAACCCTCTCTCCATATGTGCACGATGAAGAATGTTATCATGTTGGTTAAGTTTTCAATGCCCCAAGAAAGAATGGGAAACAAGCATCCACACAAGGGAGAACAATCAATGAGCAAGCCACCTCTTTTTTGTATGCCCATCATAGGACAACAAAAGGTCATGCAAACAAAGTGGTGGAAACATGTTAGTACTCACCGTAAAAGCTAACATATTTATGCCACATAAAATCAGTGTAACATGGACAATGATTGATATCCTAGATCTTTTAGTTGGCTTCATTAAGGTCTTAGGTTTCATAATAAAGAAATTTATTCCTGTTTTGACTTTTCTTATGTCTATATTATAGTAGAGGCAATATCTTGCTTGTCATTTACTCTTAGTGATCTAAGGTCATATCTGTATTGTTTAGAAAAAGTGAGGTCTAGATGGAAGGTGCCAAATGTATTTAATATCAATGAGATACATTATGTTTTTTTTTTAACTTGGACTTGTAGGTTGTTCTATCCAAATGAGTACATCATTGTAGTCTTGTATATTGTTCTATTATCAACACCAAGAGAAACCTGTTGCTTTGTATTCTTATATGTTAATATTGTTTATGTGATGTGTAGATCATCATGGGCACAAACATCATAAATCACATGATAGTGCTGTATCATCTGTGAGCATTGTATGTGAAGGAACTTTAGATCTTGATGAGGTATGGTGTATATTTTTTGTTCTTTCTAAATGCTTATATGTAGCTATAATGTCCTAACATAGTAGCATCAATGGTAAAATTTAGGTATTATGACAAAATTTATACAATTTGAAATGAAAATTCAAAATTTTTGACAAAACAGAATAGGAATTTTATCATAAGAATGTTGGTTTATATTTATAATACAATAGAATTTTAATAACACAAGCTAGAGCCAAGTCAAAGTCATGATTTAGATAAATGAAGATAAAATTAAGGAATTACATTGGTCTTTTTGGTGTTTGAATTGAACCTTCACAAAAAAGTTATAAAATATAGAATATAGTCCATGGTAATAGTTTAGGAATTTATTTCTATTTTTCTGAAGTTTGTAAACTTTGTAATAGTTTCAAATATGTGTGGGGTTGCAAGTTTCTAAATCAATGGTAATTTTGTTTATTAAAGGAAAATCTTACGAGTTTTGACAAAACTTTGATGAATTAATTAAAACATCGCTACGATGTTCTTTAGAGTAACATTCAAATATAATGCATTTTAGGTTTTGCTGTTGAGAGAAGTGAAGTGTTGCGCACGCTGGGTAGGGGTAGATCTTCAACACTTCATATGTGTGTGTTTGTGTGCATGCATGAGTGTGAAATTGTAAAAATGAAAAAAATGACATCATTTTAAAAGGAGAATTATAAATTAAATAGCATAAATGCATCTTAACCCTAGGGTCTATTATTGGTTGAGAGGGATAAAAGAACTTTGAGGTTTACACCTTTAGTTTTTTGATACCTCTCTGTGCGTAATAGATCCAAGTATTGATCTAGATTCTCGTCTAGTGTAACAACCTATTCTCATAATGCTTGTAGTGAATTAATGATCTTTTTGCATAGTATGGGATAAAATTTTATGTTTTAAAAGTATGATTGTACCCTACAAGAATTTTCGAAATGATAAGTAGGTCTAATAGGCCTTAACCAGAGGTGTTCTACTTCACACAATACATCCAAAAATTTACAAACATTATTTGTTCAATATCATCTGAGAACACTGTTACAAGTATACTATCTCACATATTGGCCTAGTTTAAAAAATACTACAAAATTTGCAATAGTGTTGAAACTTTGATCCCTTAAATTCCTTTTTACACTCACTGCAAACCCATGCCAATGAGCCCCCTCCTTGGATCTTCCCAATAATAGTTACATATTTCCAAAGTGGTGACTTTGGATCAACTTTAGGAGAAGATTCAATTACATGCTCCATTGTCTCTGCCTCACGAATGACT
Organism: Pinus albicaulis; assembly: GCA_034641835.2. Classification (NCBI taxonomy): domain Eukaryota; kingdom Viridiplantae; phylum Streptophyta; class Pinopsida; order Pinales; family Pinaceae; genus Pinus; species Pinus albicaulis. The sequence goes on from MU968551.1 coordinate 27,785,537, forward strand.
GAACTTGAAGTTGCCATGAATGATGATTATGATGTAAATGAAAATGCAAAACAAAATTGGGAAATATGTATTTCAAAAGTAAAAAACAATTGCACATTAAATAATTAATTTAAAAGAAAAGAAAATCGCAAACCCCAAGGACCAAAACATAACCTGGTCTTTATTGAACATCAAAATTATTTGTAACAAATAGAGCCCTGTATAATTCAACAGGACCCTGCTATAATTATTAGTGACATCTTCAGATATTTATTAGGACAGGATCCTGTTGAATTATTAGGACACTATGTGAGCACTGAGCATGCTAAATTACTTTCAATAAGTTTCAGGCTTTCAAGTTTCAGTTCTGTTGGGCAATATTATCATGCATATAACAGATTTGAAATTTGAACAACACTTATCGCAGTTGTACAATGTAAACACAGCAGCAAATCTTCCCTTATATTCTTCAATTATAATGGAGTAGCCTTCAATTTCCAGACTAGGCCAGAAAGCATATTGAAAGGTAAATGCCTATTGTCAAAGGGATTGTTAAATAGGTTAAATTATTAACCTCAGGCACTAACATAGGTTAAATTATTAACCTCAGTCTTCAGCCTTAAATAGGTGTATATGGAGGAAGCTAATCTCTGTAGAGTACTAGTTGTATGCAGGGCCAATAAGCTTTGGCCTTGTGTGCCTGTGGGAGTCTTGTTCAATGTGAGGGTGGTGGAGTTTCTAGCTGCCTGACAGGGTTCCAATCTCCCTAGGTCACATGACTAAGCATTTTTTTCCTTTTTAGTTCACTTGGCCTTTGCAAGCAGGCTAATTTGTGGTCTTCCCTTTGTGGCCCTGTTTGCCATGTGCAAGTGGGCTCCAGATAATTCTTCCAATCTACTTTAAACATCAGTTTTAATAATAAGAATCTGAATTTTGCCTTTTTTTAATAACCAGATTGTTTGAGTAGTGACTTTGTTGGTATGAGTGTTGGATTTCAACTGTATTGTTATTATTTTTTAATTTTATGCATAACATAACTATCATGAGACATCTTCTAAGGCAGTTCTGTGCCAAATTTGAGGGGTAAATCCTCAAGAATAGATCCATATATTTCTGTATCTTTGGGATGACAGTTGCACTGCTGTAGGTGTCATTTTGGGAGGTCAAAAGGCTAGGGCAGTGGGCAGAAAAGTGTCCTAAAGGCTAGCGAAGAAGAGATGTAGAGGAAGGGAAACCGCAGGTTTTGGGCGGAGAGTTTCTCTAGAAACAGGTTTGAATATTTTCTGAGTATGCCCTAGTGTTGCTCAGTTTTGTAGGTTGTCTCTTTGAGTACCAAAATGGCCAAACAGTGGATTGTATATTATTAAAGGCAAGAGGGACAACAAATAAGGGAGGACTGTTGGGGAAGCTAATCTGCACAAATTTCTTGTGTGCACATGGGAGTGTGGTTCAATGCAAGGGTGGAGTTTCAACTCTTCAACGCTCTATAAATAAATGTATACCATATGGATTATATTCATGTCAATGAAGATGGACCTTGTATTCATGTTACGAACTCACCAGTATCGGCCAACGACAACTCCAATCTTTGACTCAAGATCGACGAACTTCGAAGACTCCAACAGTCCAGAGTCCAGCTCAAGCAATATGGTGACGACGTCGAACGACGACTCAGCTATTCGCCAATGCGGCAATGTCAAATGAAAAAGCGGCGTCGGGCGATGTTGAAATGGTTGTGTTTCCTAAAAGTTAAAACTTAAAAACCTAAATTTCTAAACCGGTTGTCTATTTCCCAACTTTTCTACGTGTTCTCGACGATTGATAGGCGACTGATAGCGTGACCCGTTTCTGGAAATTGGGATACAGATCACGATTTTATCGGATCCGTATCCCGATTTCCGGAAACGGATCTAATCCTGCAAAAAAACCTAGAAATATGGATGCAAATATGCACGTGCTGTTTCTGACATTTTAGAAACGACTGAAATGCGTTTTTGAGCTGTTTCATGGCTGTTTTGTACCAGAATCCATTTTGGATTTTGCGAATGACGTTTCCAGCCATATATCTAGGTGTTTCCGGCTACTTAGAGTACAGGTCCCTTGATGGGTTTGATGAAAGATCTAGTCGACAAGCTTGTGAAGGATGTTAACACAAATTGTATAATGGATTTTGACTTTATTGATGATGGTAATGAGCAGGCTTTGTAGCAGGGGAAAATCTTTCTCAACTTCTAAAAGAGGCATGGCAGATGTTGAAGAGAGAAAAAGATTTTCTTTAGAAGGTTCTGAAATGATTTTGATGTTGTTTATGTTAAAAGTACATGTTTCTCGATGGTTGTTGACAAGGAAAATCAAACCATTCATTAGATTCAACTCTAGACGTCACTATGGCTGCGATTTTTTCTATAGGTTTGCATCCTAGCTTGAACACCATATATGGCTTTGTAATACTTCAACCAAAATATAGTGACCATAGTCACAGATTAGTTAGTAAAATGTGATAATGTGTTTTAACTTTTAATTGAGTCGGTGAGTTCTCCTACCAGACCAGCGAGTTGAAACGATTAGGCAGCGTGGCGTTAACGATTACGCGTATGGTGCTGTGGTGCAGTATGCAGATGGCAGTGCGGTCAATGTTAATGATTGCGTGTATGGTCACTGGTGCAGTGTGCAGATGGCCGACGTTGTGTCGGTGACTCCAGGCTCAAGCGAACACTCTGCTCGCAGCTCAACAATGAACACTTTGCTCGCGGCTCAACACTCCTGCTCCAATGCGTTGCGGCGACGTGGTGCAATGAGAACAACTCAACACTCATAACCTATAAAGAGTCATCCAGTCCTTCACTTTAAGTTTTAACTTGAGTTTGGTGAGAAAACAACCGTTCCCAACGAAGGGTAGGGTGATCCATTTCCAGAAATATGGATATGGATCCGATAAAATTATCGGATTCGTATCCATATTTCCGGAAACTGCTAGAAAATGGCAAGAAAAAATAAAAAATGAAGGTCAATACAAAAACGATGTTTCCGGTTTACAAAAAGTTGCTTGAATACGTTTTTATGCCATTTTCACACCATTTCATACCAGAATCCGTTTCGGATTCAGTGAATGGCGTTTCAGGGCTTCGACATGGGCGTTTTTGGCAACTTAGACGGATACGACAAATTTTAAAATAATCCGGATACGATACGCCATGGAAATGACACACACACACACACACACACACACACACACATATAACAAAATAAAAATTTCATATTACCGTTCATAAAATTCCGTTTCAATAGTTTTATATTTGATGATATACGTAAGAGTTGCACATTGCAGCCGCGCCATTTGTAAAACTGTTTTTCTTTTATTGATATATTAAATGGGCATAATATATTATCTTGACATTGCAATACCCTATTTGCTAGAGATGTTCTGGTTCGAGGTTATCATCCTTTCCTAGTACAACTCAAAATTATCATTATCATCCATTCCCAATAAAACTCAAAATTATCAATTCATTACAAAATTAAATTTATGAACTTGCTATGCTCTTGCTCTTACCTGATCAAAGTAAATATAAACATGTTTTCTACATTTTTTTTCCTACATGATTGAAACATCTGACATAATGATCAGAAAGGATAAGCAGCATTAAAGAGAATGATTCAGGGTAAGTTTCAACATCCTAGGGGGCAGAAAAGTTCAATAAGCCTTCGAAGGAGAAAATTTTCCTTCCAAACTGCTAATTAATGGCAGAGAGTTAGATGTGTAGATGCCTAGTTAGAGTGGAATGTGGAGCGTAGCCAGGTCTTGATGGAGTTTTACATCTCCACTGTTCGCGTTAAAAGTGTTGAGAGATCCAGGGTACGGTCAGGTGCTCCGCTGTCCTGATCCAAAAAAAAATAAGAACTGTTGAAACATTTCCATTCGGGACCCGGTGTTTCCAATTTTTTGAAACGGCTCAAAACGTTTCGAAGGCGGATCTTATGTGGACTGTACCCGTTTTCGTTTCGGAAACTTGGAACAGCGTTCTGGCAGTTCAGGGTGACGTTTCTGGTAACTTAGCCCAAAAGTGAGTGAATTCCAATGATTTTTTATTTATTTTTAAGTTCAAACATGAGGGAGATGTCTAGGGCACGTCTGACACGTGTCCTGTTTTTAATACGTCTGTCCTAGTGTGTTTGTGTCCAATACATGGCATATCCTGTCCTGGCGTGACCTGTTTCTTAGTTTGTAGCTTGCTTCTTGTGCTCATGCTATTTTCATGTTGCTTATTCCATTTTCATGCGTGATATAATTTATGCTTTCTGAATACGACTCATGAATTTTGGACCTATAATTTATGATCTAAGCATTCCATGCAATTTGGAATGGTAGAAGTTTCTCTTTATAGGGTGAATATGCATAATCTTGATATCTTTGCATGTGGATTAACGGCCCCAATAGGGAAGCTTATCAGAAGGAACTGAAGAAAGTTTATTTTGTGTTGTCAAATGCAGATCAATGAGTGGATGGGAAAGTTGGTAAATGAACGGAGTGAAGATATTTATCGGATGAAAGGTGTATTGTCTGTTGATGGGTTTGATGAACGATATGTTTTCCAGGTGAGTTGTTTAATGGTAAACAGTCTGTTGTTGTTCACTTAAATTGTGAAAACCATTTTGTTAAAAACTGATTTTAAATTTTGTAAACTTTTCCATGGGACTAGTGCAAATTTGCATGTTTGTTTTAGGGACTAGAGAAGCAATCTTGAATATGGCATTACTCTTTAACTTTGATAATGAGAGATGATTGACAACTCGAGATTACTGCAAACCAGTGTTGCGAACATCTCAATAACATCCCAATTTTATCTCGAAATCATGATTTTTTGGCCTAGCCGATGTTTGCTGATATCTTGATTTTGCCGATGTTTGCCAATTTTTACCAATATTTTCCTGATTTTTACAAATTTTTGGTTTTCCGGACCCTTGCCGATTTTATCTCGATGCCGATGTTCGCAACATTGCTGCGAACTGCATAATCTTTGTTTATTTTAAATGCCAATATAAGACTTTTTAGCCTTTGCTCGAAAGAAACATTGCAATATTTCTCTTGAAGTTGAATATTTCTTACCTTCTGTAAGCAGGATGCATGCATGTTATTTTATTGTCCGATAAGATGTCTATTGATAGATTTAGCTTCACTAAGCTTTGGTAATCTTCTGTTGCGTAAAACCTCAGTTTACTGCATAGTGATTTGGTGTATCATTTACTATGCTGTCCAGCAGGGTTCTCTCTGTTAGTCTTATATTTTTAGAGGAAGGAATCAGTATTCTGTTTTTCCATTTTTAAAGAAAATCTTGCTTTTGCCTTGTGCCAAAAGTATGGTTAAATAAAATGCTAATCTTTTCCTTGCTGACTTAAAAGCAACCTTGTAGCTGAAAGCTGGATTGTGAATTGAATTTTAATTGGGATTTTTTATTCTTCTAAACTGCAAGGTTATCTGCCCCTTTAAAATACCATCAATGCTTCTGCCATTTGTATATTCAAAGCTGACTCAAAAATGAACTGATTAGGCAAATAAATCTGTGGGAGTTTGTCCAAATTCAGTCAGATTAGTTTAAATTACTATATTTATATATTTCCTGTCATAATTATTTTATTTTTGATATTTATTTATATTGAATAATTTTATTTTATATATATTTAAAAAATTTAAATTTAAAGGTTGTTGAATCTAATGTCTTATTATCAAAATTTAGAATGTCGGACTTTTGTCGAATTTTAAGCTCGTCGAACTCGAACACGAACTTGAGCCAGGTGACTAAGGTTATAAATTTGACATGATTTTTAACATGTTACTTTTTGTTTTTGCAGGGTGTGCATTCCATCATTGATGGATCTGTTGGTAAACCGTGGGGTAACGAGAAAAGAATAAATAAAATTGTCTTCATAGGGAAAAATCTGGACGAGGCAGCCTTAAGGAAGGGCTTCAGGAGTTGCATATTTTGAACATGAAAATTATGAGTCCTAGATTTGTTAGGGATTTTGTACTGTAATTACAGCTCATGTATGTATTAGTTAGCAATGAGCATTGAGCAACATGCTGTATACCCAGTCAGTGCTGCTAGAATCCTAAATGGCAAATATGTACAGTTGTTTTCTTCACATTGACCAGAAATAAACTTTGTAGACCCTCAGTTCTGGGGAATTCTCGGACTGCTTTACGGGATGTTACATGAACATTATAGGTGATTGAAATGTGAAAACGAGCTACTGTTGAAATTTCAGAGGCGTTGATATTGCATGTGCTACAGAAGGATTACAAACTGAAATTAGCAGCAGTTGCTTAAGGGAAAGGCTTTTATCCATTTATTTTTTGGGTGTTCGTGGATGGCTTACAGGTTCCAATGAAGAAAGTATTTTTGTTTTACTCAACAAGTAATTCTTTCAGTTAAACGGCTTAATTTTGAAACAAGACTTGATAGCAGTAATAGAATTATAGCTGTTGTGAGAAACTACGTGACATACGATTTTGAAATTCATTAAATTTCTAATTGAGTTTCTTTGCCACAGATAGATTTATTTTTTCGTTAAATATAATTTTGAGTTGCCAATCAACACTCGATAGATAGTACTGTTCACCAATTCTCCCTCTTCAATATATGAAAGTTTGAGTTTTCGCTGCGTAGGAGTAACTGAGGGTTTACAGCGGGCCATGCCAAAATTCAACATTTCTGTGGCATACTTAGCTTGATTAAGGATGATTTTATGATGACGTTGTGAAACTTCTACTCCAAGATAGTATCGAAGTGGTCCCAAGTTTTTTATTTTGAATTTTTATTGAACTCCTTGTTTCACTTACTTGATGCGATCCTCATGATTGTTTGCAATGGTTAAGTCATCAACATAAAGAACAATATGACCAAGGTTTGACCTTCAATCTTGACTCACTGCGATGAAAACCAATGTGCTTGAAGTATTCAACCATTTGGGCATACCAGCTCTGGGTGCTTGTTTCAAGCCATTTAAAGCTTTGATGAGTTTAGAAATTTGAAGTTCCTTAGAGCTGGTGGGAGAAACTACATGACAAATGATTTTGAAATTCAATAAATTTGCTAATTAAGTTTCTTGGCCATAGATTATTTTATTTTCTCATTAATATAATTTTGAGTTGCTGTTATCTAATTCTCCTTCAATTTTTGAAAGTTTGGTTTTGCTCCATAGGAGAAACTGTGGGTTTACAGTTGGCCATGCCAAACTTCTTCAACATTTCGGTAGCATTTCTAGTCCAAGACAATATCGAAGTGGTCCCGAGTTTTTTTATTTTGAATTTCTTTTGAAGTCCTTGTTTCAATTGCTTGATTCAATTCTCATGATTGCTTGTAATGGTTAAGTCATCAACATAAAGAACAATATGACCAAGGTTTGACCTTCCATATTGACTCGCTGCGTTGAAAATCAATGTGCTTGAAGTATTCATCCATTTTGGGATACCAGGCTTTGGGTGCTTGTCTGAAGCCATTTAAAGCTTTGAGGAGTTTACAAACTTTATGTTCCTTCCTTTCAACCTCAAATGTTGGGGATTGAGTCATTTAGACGACTTCTTTTAAATCAAGATTAAGAAAGACACTTTTAACATCCATTTGATGAAGTGTCCAATCATAATATGCAACTAAATTACGATCTTTATTGTGTTTCATTTTGCTATTGGGGCAACGATTCTTAAATAGTCAATGTTTCATTTTGCTATTGGGGCGAACGATTCTTAAATAGTAATGGCTTCTTTTTGAGAGAAGTCTTTAGCCATAAGTCTTTCTTTATGTTTATATACACCATTTGCTTTGTAATTAATTTTATAAACCCATTCGCAGTCGATGTGTTTAACTTTTGTTGGAGAATCAACAAGTTTCCATGTCCCATTTGCAATTGTCGAGTCATATGCATTCCTCATGGTTTGTTGCCATTCATTATGCATCATTGCATCTGTAGAAGTTGTTTTAGTGGAATCATGACTAAGGCATAATTTGATTGGGTTGAACTTCTAGTCCTTGTTTTGTATTGTTCATCTTCATGAACATCTTTTTGTATTTGTGTGAACCATTTTGGTCTGGTGTGTTGTTCTTGTGGTAATCTATTATTGCAATAGATTTGTTGTGTTGAAGAATCATAATTTGAAGAAGAATGATCTAATTCATGAATATTTATATTGAGGGTTTAAGTCTTTCTCAATCCAATTTCATTTTCTTTGAGGAATTGTTTTGTTAAGAAGATCATCAAATTTTTGCATTATTTGACTGTCTCATCAAAGACGATGTCTCAACTAATAATGAACTTCCCATTGGATAACAATCTGTATTCTTTCTTTTCATTTGAATAACCATGAAGAATTCATTTCATACTACAATTTTCTAGCTTAGCACTTTTTTTCTTAGTACCTAGCCTATAACAAGTGGAGCCAAAATCTTGAAGATGATTTACTCAAGACTTAGTACCATGCTGAGTTTCATATGGAGCAACTCCATATAATGCTAATGTGGGAGATCGATTCCTTAGATACATTGTTGTATGAATTGTTTTTTCCCAATGCCTTGTGCTTAACTCCTTTTAATTGCAACATAGATTTGGCCATTCCCATGAGTTTGTGATTCATTTTTTTTGACTTTGTTCTACTATGGAGTATAAGAATTGGTAAAGCGTGTTTTATTCCATTTCTACTTCAATGATAATTGAATTCGACCTTATTTTCGATTCTTAATGTCACCATCTTTTCCTTGGTGAAATTTTATGAATTTGTCAAAGGCTTTTGATTTCTCCTTTAGAATATACAACCAAGTCAATCTTGTGAAATCATTTATGAAAACAATAAACTATTTGCATCCAGCGAGTGAGGATTCCATAGGATCATATATGTTACAATGGATTAGTTGCAACATCAATTTGCTTACCATGTACTTGTGGGGAAAGGATTCCCCTCTTATTTTCCAATAATATAAGCTTCACACTTGACAATCTCCTTTTTGAAATGGTCAATTCATTAACCATCTCATATTGATAAGCTTATTAAGGGCTATCAAAGTTGGCCAACTTGATGCATCTTGTTTGTGAGGAATGAATGTTCCTCATAATGTAAGAAGTTTTCCATATTCATATCCGTTCATTATTATTTTGAAGTTCTGTTTAACTAAATTGATTTTGATCCATTTTCCACGATGGTCTGATGACCTCCTTGTCTAACGAGTAGAAAGGACAGTGATTTTTTTTTGAATGTTGGAACATATCATACATTTAAACATAATACTTTTCCAATTCCTAGAAGAGAAAAACAGACGCGTCCTTTTTATTGAGGTGCATGAGCTGTGTGATCTGTCAAATAAAATGCATATTTTTAAATTTTTTTTGTTTCTTGTCATTTATTGTTCTGCTACATGTCCATTCCATTGTGAAGACATTTTTAAGGTTTTGTCATTTCTTCACCTTTTTGAAAATGTTATTGAGATCTCTTTTTTAGGTATGGCTGATGTTGATCATTTTTTCCTCTTCTTTGGCTTCTTCCATGACAATGTCCAAAATCTAAAGTTCTTATTTCTCTATAATAATCATGGGAACAACCTTTTCCTACTGTATTTTCTTTATAATTACCTCTTCCTCTTGTATTTTCATGAGTATCTTCATTTGCCATTTTCATTATAAATACCTAATCTTTTGTATTTTCATTTGATTAACTTTTCCCATTTCAAGCTTTCTTTTTTCCTAGAGTTGGTAAAGAAAATACTCTCCTTTAAGTCACTATAGGAATCAAAAGTTTGATTTGCTCATTTATCAACAATTTGTAATGTCTCTAGAAAACGTTTATAAGAGGGCGGCAAAGTTTTCAACATGATGGTTGTTATTAAACATTTTCCACCTTTAAAACAAATTTTTGGAGGTATTGTTGAATATTTTTTAAACTAGAGATGCATTCTAAAACATTTTGATCCTAAGCCATTTTTTGATTTAGTATGAAGCTCATCCCTCTTTTCTTTGGATTGAGTAACAAACATATTTTTAGAAGTTGTCTAGGCAATGCAAGTATCAAACATATTTTTAGAAGTTGTCTAGGCAATGCAAGTATCAAATACATTGAAAATGTATATATATGGTTCATTATTGACTAAAGATCTCAACAATGCAAATGCCTTTTCATCTTGTGTTTCCCATTTTGTTAGTTACTTAGCATTAGTGGGCTTAATTGAAGCGTTGTTTCCATCAAAAATATTTTTCCACAAATAATTAAAGTAATGTATTTTGCATATGACAACATGAAGTCATGTAGTTTTTGGGTCCTTCCAATTTTTGCATTTCAACAAATAGATTGGCTAATTTTGATTTAGTTAATTATTTATCAAATGCTCATGATCAAGGAAATGCAGACTATAGTGCACAAGAAGCATTTAATATATTGAAAATGAGTGCTATAGGTGCTTGGCCTTAACCCTCTTATAACCTCATGAAAAAATACATTGATAAAGTATTTCATTGACTAGATTACAATGCTTTAATGTGCCCCAAACTTTCAAAATTTTTCGAAATTATCTTCAAAACATGTTCCCTTTTGAAGTGAACAATTTGTTATTCAAAACTTGGATTACAATATAAGAATGAATTACTTCTAAAATCATAACCACCTAGAGCGATGGAAAACTTTTAATAAGAAAACATATTACATAACTCTTAGTGCTCCAATTTTATATAACTGGCATTAAACAAAAATTTTAACACTTTTTTTCTTTTTCTTTTTTCACATGAAGAAATTGTGCCTGGAGCAGCTCTCAGGTGTACATAGTCCTGCCTAAGATTGGACCACAAACCCTATGGGGACCAAACCTCCCCACCTAATTGTTGGACAACATCGTCGAGACTCACTTTTCACCCTCGTAACCATATAAAGATAAGTTGTCATCATGAAAAGCGATTCCATTCTACCTTCAAATAGAAGCTTTTGGGGTTGATGCAAGCTTGTTGGTGCTAATTTTTTTTGACAAAACACTTGCTCATTACACTAAATCAATTCATTCATCATCCTTATCATTCTCGATAATCATTGTACCAAAAAACACATGGCACAAATAATATTCTTCCTCATCCAAAGTTAATATGAGCTTGAGGATAGGAATTGTTGGCTTGCCCAATGCGGGAAGTCCACTCTTTTCAATGCACTAGTTGAAAATGGAAAAGCTCAAGCAACTAATCTTCCATTCTGCACAATAGAACTAAGCATGGGTTTTGTTATTGCGCTAGATCCATGATTGAATGTACTTTCTTCACTCAACAAGTCAGAGCATATGGTTCCAACGTTAGTGGCTGGATTCTATCTTTGGCATTAACTGATATATATGTGGATGTGCTATTATGGGATGTGGAAAGACAACTGCATTTTCTCTTCTAGTATTGGAGAGAATACTTACCATTCTAGATGCATCATTGTAGTAAGAGCCTTTTTCTGACTCCGAGTAGGGAACTTGCTATTCAGGTATACAATATGATAGAAAAGATTGCACAATTTCAAATTCTGGGATATTCTTGAAATCTACAATCAACATAATGTTGCCTTCTTATTAGGGATATGTGAATTAAAGCACATGAATCACCATTAAGCTCCCAACTTGATATAAGAACTTGCAATCTTGATTCTTGAGGAGGCAGTTTGTCTTTTGGAGCTTGGTTTTAGGAGTAGAGTTCAATAGTTGGTTAAACTTATGTCCAAAATAAAGACAAAAATGTTGTGCTCAACTAAAATGACAAATAAGTGGATGAACTTGTCTAGCTTTCACTAATGCAACAAACTAGATATCAACCACATATGAACTTGTCAAGCTTTTACTTATGCAACAAACAAGATACAACTACAAGTATGGAAACCAAAATTGACTCATCTCCATGTCAGATGAATATTGAATTTTATGAGCACATGGAGGATTTGTCATTTGCTAATATGAAGGAAAACAACCCCAAAAATACTCTATATTGGAAGTACAACAATGTCGGGATTGAGAAAAATCTTGGATCTTTGATAAAGGATGTTTAATTGCCTTCAACTTAACAAATGGAGATGAAATAGAGCAACTAAAAACAATAGATCTGTAAATCTACATTAGACAATGGACCTAAAATAGTTTTTTAATGAAGCAAATGCCATTTTATTAGACCTATAATCCTAGATAGATCTGAAATATATATATATATATATATTTTCTTCTAATATCACAAATTTTTTTACAATACAAAGTGTGAGCTCTTTTTTTGTTTTTGTTTTATAGATATGGAATATTTTGAATAATTGTTCATTAGTAATATGAATAATAATGGAAAGAGATTTGTATTAAAAGAATATTAGATTTGGTCAACTAAGGAAATCTAGTTCGATCATGATCCAAACAAATCTAATCCCAGATAGATTTGAAATATATATATATATATATATATATATATATATATATATATATATATATATATATATATATATATGACGTCAATTTTTACAATACAAAGCGTGAGCTCTTTTTTTGTTTTTGTTTTATAGATATGGGATATTTTGAATAATTGTTCATTAGTAATATGAATAATAATGGAAAGAGATTTGTATTAAAAGAATATTAGATTTGGTCAACTCGGGAAGTCTAGTTTGATCATGATCCAAACAAATCTTAATTCAAAACTCTTAAACATTTTTTCTTGACACAATAAAGTACCTTCTTATTGAAAATTCGTTTGTTAATGAAGAAACAAGGTTGAAGCATTGTAGTCTTCTTCTTCATTGATCCATCATGGTCTTATATTCACCATGATACTCTCATCATACCAAATTACCTTTAACCAGGCTTTGATACTATGAAAAAATTTAACAGAAATTTCCTCAAAAACATAATTTTATTAAACATATAGAAAACACTACATAATGGAATAACATATATATAACCCCTCTAGCTTCATCTCAACTTGTCAGTTCAACAACTCATAGATAATCACTATGAAAATGTTATGGAAAGGCCTAACTATCTTCTAGGGAATACAATACTTCTAGAATTAACTTTATTATTTTAGAAATTTTATCTTCTAGAATAACTTTATTAATATAGGAAAACTATCTAACTAAATAAACTTTAGGATTAAGAAGTTAACAAAGAAGCCCTACACATATGAATCTAAGACTAGTACAAAAAAACTATTTAATAGCTTACAAAAATGGTTTGGTCAATGATGCTAAGAAGTTATTACCAAACTTTGAAACAATGTACAATGTATGAAGATTGTTCGTGCAACACAAATTGTTCTTTTTTCTTCTTAGCTTACTCCAACAAGCAAAAGATAAATGGAGGGGAATATTGTTCTTTTTTTAGATAAGGCATAATATTTTAGATCTCGTTTAAGATGATGAAATGAAATGTTGACACATATTTCTATTACGAACTTAACTTTTGAATGATAATTAGTTGGTGATGAGAGTGAGTGAGAATAATGACACGGTCAAGTCACCATCTGAGAATGCTTGTTTGTATGCATACACTTACATTGTCTATTGTGGGCTTCTCAATGCCTTAACATATTTAAGATACCTTGTTTGGGATGAAGGCACAATTTATATTTCTCATGGCACCACTGGGGCAAACAACAATTTTGGAAGCTTATGGGAGTAAGCCCAAGCAACATATCCTTGGGTAGTTTGTTTGGAGATTAACTGCCACCTTTGTGCAAAGTTGGATTTTACGAGAATGCATCTTGCGATTTGTGTTTTGACTTGTTCATCGCTTTGTCAGTGGACCTGTATATCATGTATTTATTCTAAGTCTCACGACTTTAAAGCATGAGATTTAGAAATTGGATATGGAATCTCTCTCTCTCTCTCTCTCTCTCTCTCTCTCTTCAATTTGTTTTAAAGAATAGACCGTTTAGAAATAATTGCGAATACCTTTATCTTGATTTTACTATTCACTCACACAATGAGATACGACAAAAGCTTTGTCTATACAATTGAAAGATAGAAACTAGTAGTGAATTTGAATGTTTTAAAGCACAAATCTAGAGTAGATGTACGATACATGTTTGGCACACCTTGTGTTTAGGATATGTGGCAAAAAAGTGTCTTGGCATGTCGATATTCAACTTGTGGGAGTGCCCTGTTAGCATTTCAAATATAATTTTAGGTTATTGATTGTTTTTGTTAATATGATCAAATACTGAGTTTTAGTTTACGTAATTGAACAAAGTTTAAATAATATTTTTCATCTTAGAATTTAATATCATCTTCATCTTCTATGTTTTGGGCTTTAACACCACAATATATTTAATTACAATTATTTGCAAATGTTGCTAGAGCAAAGGCAAGGGCATTGTTTTAGAAATCCAAAAACCATCAATCTTTATGAATTATGATATTTCATTATGACCCACAACCATTCTTTCCTTTGGTTGTTTACTCATTTTTAGGTGAGGGGGAGAAAAACACTTTGTAACTGAAGCACCCTCTTTAACAATGCTGAGTTCATTGTCATTTTTAGGTGAGGTGGTGAAAGACATTTCACTTAGGGAAAAACCCATTCTCTAGCAAGGATGAATAAGCAAGCATAATAATCATTGCTCCGATAATTGGATCTTTTTTGGCTAGAGTCCGAAATTCAATCCCTTGTAGAGAGATATTTTGATTTGAATCGAGGAATAATATTGAAAATTGGAATGCTTTTGGGTGATTAAGTCCCTTGTAGAGATATGATTTGATTTTAATCAAGGACCAATATTGAAAACTTGAATGTCTTTAGGTGGATGGGAGTGATAAATTATTTTTTTATGTAAATTCAACAATTTAGAATTATATCCTTATTTTGTGTTGCTCCAAATCCGTTGCCTAAGAAAGGTCTACAATGTATTTTCCTCATTGAAAATTGCGATTGCCAACAAATTTTGTTGACAACCACGTGTTGCTAATATAGAAACATGATAAGTATTTGAAAATTATACCATTACCAATTCCAATTAAATTTCCCATTGATACACAATTGAATTCATAAGATATATATATAATTTTTTTTTTCCATTCTCACTTTTGTAGGTTACATATAATAAAGCACAGATATGTGATCAACTCCAAAACATCTCATGCCAAACCTTTCAAAATGAACTTTCCCTTTTCACACCTCCTATGATTATTTTATATTACAATATTTTGTATGTTTTGAACATTAAATGCTACTTATTTTTGCTATGATACAAGATATTAATAACATTTTAAATTCCATACGTTTCTACTTTTATTGTTTAGTTTACAGTGGTATGCATACTCTTATTTTCTTTTAAAATGTCTTTGGTTCAAGTTTAGAGGGGGATAGAGCATATACATTTTTATAGACTTTAGTAGTCAAATTACTATGAAGAGGGGGCTCCTTGTTGAACAACAAACACAGGGTTTCATACACCAATTTAATGTCCAACTTCTTCTTGTTGTTATTAATATTTTCATTCATACTTGTCCCATTTGGTTCCAACTATTTCTACATCATTTGATTGATTTGAAAGACTAAAAGGGACTTATGCTGTTTTGGACATTGCAATGTCAATTCTGGTAGCTTAAATTAGACATGCAACTCCACTAAGTATAGAGGGTTCATTGTGATGTTTACTATAGGTCAAGTTGTGTGACGAGTTAGTGAGAAATTGAAACAAAATTTTCTTTGATTTGGGATGTATTTTGAAGTTTAACATATTGTTCATGATTAACATATTACATAATCACTTAGTGATTTAAAATGAAAGAAGCTAAATATTCCATGTTTTTTTACTGTTTTTGGTAACCATCATTTGATTAGGCATTTTTTTATTATCAAAATTGCAATTTTAAAATGATAAAATTGTTATTTTTAATGTAGAGATAAATTTAGCACCCTAAAATACCTCTATTGTGATTGGCCTTTGGAAATGTAATATTTAATATTTTCAATTTCCTCCAATTCAAAATAATTGTTATTGGATTTTAAATTAAATAAAAATTTCTCTTCTTATTATTTTGAATTATAACCATATAATCATACTTCTTAAATATTTTAAAATATGTTAAACTATTTTTTTCCAATTCATATAAAAATATTATTAAAAGCTATAGCATGCTATTATTTATTTTTCATAATATAACTATTAAATAAAATATTTAATTTTGAATCAGTAATGCTTCAATTACCTTAACTCCAATTCAAGCTTTGAATAATTTAACAACATAGTAATGAAATCTTCAAATATTGTTCATCTTTTTCATCTCGACTGGTATGTTTTTAATAACCCATTTCATTAATGTGACAAATGGTTTATCACAAATTGGAAAATGGGTTAATTCACCACAAATGGTCAACCTAGCTATCAAGTTGTCAAATGAGGCCATTCTTGTTGACCTCACTTTTGTTTTCTTGACATCAATTTTTTTTTTTAATAATCTATTGAGTTAATGTTACAAATGGTTCACCAACATAGTTGTTAAATTGCGAAATAAAGTTGATCTTTTAGAACTTTGCGAGTATTATCTGATAACTCAATATTTGAATCTTGTGTTTCACATTTAGTAGTCAATTTAAGGCAATTTCTATATTAGTGTAATTATATAAATGAAATAAATCTAAATGTTGATAGGCATCAATTTATGATAAACATCAAAATATTTGCTTCACATTACATCTCATGCTTGCTAAAATTAAAAAAAATGGTAAAATGTAGCTAAATTATAAAATTACTATTATTATTATTAAAAATAATTAATTACGTCGATAGACACATCTCATGTTGCTAATTTTTTAATCCCCCTAAAACCTTGAGGCTCGAGCCCCCAAAATATATGTCCTACCTAAAATCCACAAAAACGATATCCCCTAAGACCCATTGTTAGTTACATTAGTGCTCCCACTTATGCCTTATCTCGATACCTTGCTCAAAAGCTCTATCCCTTCATAGGGAAAACCTCCTTGTTTATCAAAGACTCCTCAGATTTTATTAGTAATATAAAACATCTCCTTCTTGAAAAGCATGATGTCTTGGTTAGTTTTGATGGTGTCTCCCTCTTTACCAAAATCCCCACCCATGAAGCCATTGAAATAATTTCTAACCTGTTGATTTTGAAACCATTAACATGATCAAAATTTTCCTGTCCTCTACTACTAGGTCCCTATAATACTAGTGTATCCCCTTATTGTTATTGTTAGTATAGACCCTTATTGTTATTGCTGTGCCCATGTAGTCCCCATAATGTTATTATTATGCCCCATAAAAGCCCACTATTGTTATTGTTGTGCCTATACATTGTTATTGTTATGTCAACTAGGATTATGTTGTGACCCCTTGGACTCCTATATCTAGAAAGGAGGTTTTTTCATTTGTATCATTCGAGAATTTTTCATTTATGTAATGTAAAGGAGGTTCCCCCCTCGAAGAGACTAATTTCTAAGTCGTTTATCTATATTTTCTTCTATTTTGTGAGTTGGTTGCATAACATTTGGTATCAGAGTTTGAGATTCTAAGGTTTCACTTCTTCAAACAAGACATCATGGAATTTTTGTTATATATTTTTTTTATACGAGGCTTCCGAAGCTGATTTTTTTACCACATGGAGTCAAATTCTCGATGAAATTTGTATAAAAATTTCAGACCTTGGTTCGTAATATTTTCAGAGATATTACCTGTGGAAGTTAGGGTGTTTGTAGGGTCCATAATTTCGTCAAACATATGACTGAGGAAAAATCGCCATAACTTTCATTTCATACATCGGATTGGAATTCTATAAAAAGTGGCCGAAAGTGCACAAACTGTAGGTTCTTGTGTATCGATTTCAGAGCCGAAGGTTAAAACAGTGACACATGGAACACAGTAAAAGTTATCTCTACTGAACTAGTCCATAATTAGGTCATTGTGGGAGATCAGACATAAATTTGCCTTGAATAATCCAAATTAGGTATGACCCATGGCATTGGAAAGAAGACTTAGATCGCTACTACAGGACCGAAGTTCAGATCTTGAAGATCCGAAATCACAGAGATACATCAGGTTCAATATTGACCTCCTAAAAAGCAAGAAAAATGTGTGTATTTGTTTTTTAAAATTGCATAACTTTTGTTTGAAAAAGTAGTTTGAAGTGATTACCAGGGCATATTGAAGCATACATATAAGTATTGGATTCTAAAATTCCTTCAAAAAATAATTCCACACCCATTAATTCCTCATAAAACTCTACTATGACACATGAAGAAGAAGAATCGCTACACGATATATCACAATTATGGGACCAAGTGCAATAATTTTTGTTCTCACAAAGAGCAACCAAATATGAATTAAAATGAAACATGGATGGTTTAAAAGAATGAATAGAAGCTAAGATTGATGGTTTGAATAATGGCATGGAAGTGAAGATCGATGGTATAGAAGCAAAAATTGAAGGTTTGAAGGAAGGTTTGACAAAATTGCTACAATAAAAGCTTCCTAATGGTGAAAAGGTAGTAGAGGAAACTCATGGTGAGAACAAAAAAAATGTTAATCATGATTTCATAGACTCTAACGTTATTGAAAAACCACCATATTCCAAAGATATATATGAAGAAGTTTGATGGCAAGGATCCCGTAACATGGATACTACAAATGGAGCAATATTTTGATCTCCATAATGTGCAAAACACACAAAAGGTACACATTCTGAAAACAACATTCATAATTCATGAGGGTCATTGTGAATTTTTGGTCATGCCTTTTGGCCTTACTAATGCACCTTCCACATTTCAAGGTTTGATGAATTCCATTTTCAAACTCTTCCTTAGAAAATTTGTGTTAGTATTTTTTGATGATATACTAATCTAAAACAAGTCTTCGAAGGATCATGTTCAACATGTTGACATGGTGCTCAAACTTTTGGAGGAGAAACAATTATATGAAAAACCTCGAAATGTTTCTTTGTATTACAGAAGGTGGAATATTTGGGTCATATTGTATCTCATGAGGGTGTTAAGGTAGACCCTAACAAGATTAAATCCATTAAGGAATGGAAAATCCCCACAACCAAAAGCATCTTCGAGGATTTTTGGGGTTAACAAGGTATTATCGCAAGTTTGTTAAGAATTATGGGAGAATATCGACACCTCTAACATCATTACTGGAGAAAGATGCATTTTCTTGGAGTCTAGAAGCAACTAGGCCTTTGAACAAATTAAAGAGGCAATGTGCCAAGCACCAGTCTTAGCTATGCTAGACTTCACAAAAACCTTTATTGTGGAATGTGATACCTCATGAAATGGAATTGGTGCGGTTTTAATGCAAGAAGGAAGACCAATTTATTTTGAAAGTCGTCCAATCAAAGGAAAGTATTTACAAAAAGCTATTTATGAGAAGGAAATGTTGAAAATACTACATACACTAAAGAAATGGCACCCTTACCTAATGGGAATACACTTCAAGGTAAAAACAAATCATGATAGTCTTAAATACTTTTTGAAACAAACATTATATTCAAAAGATCTGCAAAAATGGGTCACAAAGATGTCAAGTTATGACTTCGAAATCATCTACAAAAAAGGGAAGCAAAATTTTGTTGCAGATGCATTCTCAAGAAAGGATGAGGATGTGTAAGCATTTCTTTGTGTCATTTATATTATCCAACCTGAGTGGATAACCAAAGAAAGAGATGAATGGAAGAATGATGAAGAGGTGTGGACATTAATTCAAAAGTTGCAGCAAGATCCTAGTACATCTGAAACATTTAATTGGAAAAATGATTCATTGAAGTACAAATATCGCTTATATATTTGCAAGAATTACCAAGTCAAACAAAAGATTCTTTTGGAATTTCACACCTCTCCCTTAGGAGGGCACTCAGGGTTTTTAAAGACTTACCACAGGGTCAAGAAGGATTTTTTTGGGATGGCCTTAACTCTGATATTCAAAATTTTGTGGCAGAATGTTTGGTTTTCCAACAAAATAAAGTTGAGACAATTAAAACCCCATGTTTGTTACAACCTTTATCCATTCCAAGTCAACACTGGGAGGAGGTTTCAATGGATTTTATCACAGGTTTACTCAAAGCCTGAAGGAAATACTATCGTCATGGTGGTAGTTGATAGACTTACCGAGTATGCACACTTTTGTGCATTATCTCATCCATTTAAAACCAATACAGTTTCTACTATATTTATGGAAACAATTCAAAAGCTACATGGAAACCCAAACATCATTGTAAGCAACAGAGATCCCATTTTTATAGATTTTAGGACGAAATTATTTTCTTGTTTGGGTACTCAATTAGCTCTTAACTCATCATATCATCCTCACTCTGATGAGAAAACTGAGACAGTGAACAAATGTTTGGAAGGATATCTTCATTGCTTTGTATATGATAAACAGACACAATGGGTCAAGTGGTTAACTCTAGCTGCATGGTGGTATAACACTTCCTTCCATACTGCAAAAAAAATGATCCCATTTATGACGCTTTATGGATATCATCCACAGTCCACCACATCATCTTTAAGAGAAAATTCTAAGGTTTAAGCAATGGAATATCACATCGAGCATCAACAAAAAGTTCTCCAACTCTTAAAATATAACCTCACTTTGGCACATAATCGAATGAAGCAACAGGAAAATCAACATCATAGCGAAAGAAGTTTTGATGTAGGCGACTTGGTATTTTTATGGCTACAAACGTACAAACAAATGTCCCTCAAGCAAGCTAAGAAGGATAATAAACTATCACCAAAGTATTATGGTCCTTACAAGGTGTTGCAAAATATTGGTAATATGGCATACAAATTGGAACTTCCTGAATCCTCTCGAGTGCACCCAGTTTTCCATGTTTCATGCTTAAAGAAGGTTATAGGTGACGAGCTCCCAGTTCAAACAATATTTCTAGAACTTGACGAGGAAGGAAAAATCATATTGGAACCTGAAGCAGTCACAGAAACAAGAACGTGACAGCTACGAAATCGATCAATTTTAGAGTATCTCATCAAGTGGAAGAACTTACCCGCTGAAGATTCGACGTGGGAGGATGAGAATTTTATACAGAAGCATCCAGAAGTACTCAAGTGTTGAGGACAACACTTTTTTGAAGGAGAGGGGCATGCTAGGTCCCTATAATACTAGTGTATCCAGTTATTGTTATTCTTAGTATAACCCCCTTATTGTTATTGTTGTGCCCATGTAGTCCACATATTGTTATTATTGTGCCCCATACAAGCCCACTATTGTTATTTTTGTGCCCTTACATTGTTATTGTTATGTCGGCTAGGATTATATTGTGACCCCTTGGACTCCTATATATAGAAAGGAGGTTTTTTCATTTGTATCATCTAAGAATTGTTCATTTATGTAATGTAAAGGAGGTTTCCCCCTTAAAGAGGCTCATTTTTAAGTCGTTGATCTATTCATAACATCTACCTTCTTCTCCTTTAAAGGCATTTGCTATGAAAAAACCAAAGGAACTACCATGGGCTCATCCTTCTCCCTGATAGTATCCAACATCTTCACGAAATCCTTTGAGTCTCGAGCAATATACAACTTCCATTTAAAACCTAAATGCTAGAAGTAGTTTATTGATGATACTTTTGTTACTTGGTCCCATGACATCCCTTATTTGCATCCTTCCCAACCAAATCTCCCCCCATATTTAGTTTACCATTGAAATGGAAGTCAAAAACTACCATCTTTTCCTTGGCGTTATTGTGTCTAAACTTCCTAATGGCTCCCTCTCCTATTAGGTTTACCAAAAGAAGGCTAATACTAATAGATACCTTCATGCTCATTTCCATCACCACCTTGCTAAAAAATCTACTGTCCTTAAGACCATAGTGACTCGAGCCATTCAAATTTATGATCCCAAACACTTTGAAAAGGAACATATCCACCTCACCAAATCCTTCCAAACTAATGGGTACTCCCCCTCTCAAATCAAAAATATGTTTTACTTATCCCTCCATCCTAAACCCAAACCCAATCCTTCATCCCCCCCCCTTAACCAAAATATACCTCCCTTACATTCAAGTGTCACTAACCATATTACCAATATCCTACCGAAAAATAATATTCAAACCTCAAACCACCCTAGAGAAAACTCTTTAGGTATGTTAAAAACAAATCCAACCCCCTGCTTGTCCCTAGAGTTTATAAAATCCCTTGCTCTTGTGGAAAATCCTACATAGGCCAAACAGGTCTAGAAATTATACAAACATATGTATATCAATGGATTCAATTCGATATAACAATGTACTAAAGCTAGATACTGAATCCTTCTAGAAATCAATTGTGGAAATTAGACACAATCGCCAATCACACTAAGCAAGGAAAGAATTAAATCAAACCACAACACAGATAATTTCCTTGGGAAAGCTTGCTGCTCAAAACTCCTCTATCTTCTATTGTATATTCACCATGGAATCATGAAACAAATACAATGCACTCTTCTCACAAGAGTCTCTTGCACTCTCACAATTGTATCACACTGTCCTGGACAAAACTGGCCAACACTTAGCCAATTCTCAGCCTCTAAACAACTTTCCTTGCTTCCACAATTCCTAATGAATGCAATCCGTATTATTTAGGAATTTTTTCCTTCCAAAACCACGCAAGGATCATGGGAAATCCAATGGATGTCTGGTTGCATGCGGGCAACCTAATAATCACACAACTGATAGTTAACATCCCTTTAACCTTTGTCTCAACTGGGTCTCCACTGGAATTTACATGCATGCAACTATTAATAGTAAATCATTAGTTGCATGACATATCATTGATTGTGAATTAAATAATATTTAGTTCACTTGATCTCTCACTAATGCAACAAACAATTACAACTAGTTCAATTGACTCTAACTCACTTAACTGAGTTAACTGATTACTCATGCATTAAACTAATGCACCAACTGCAATTCGAACTCCATAACTAATAGAATTAATCTGCATGCCTCACCAACCACCCTCAACTCGAAATACATGAACTAAATGAGTTTATCACACTCAGTTAACTATTACAAGGTTATCATGAGATAAGATTACATTTTATTGTCCAATTTAATTAAGGGAAAATTAAATTAGACACTGCAGCAATTTAATTAATTAAATTGGACTTCACATTAATATATCGCTTGAACATGTTGGTCCCACACTAGTGTGTGTGCTGAAATTTATATTTGGACTTCAACACTCCCTTTCAACAAGAAAGGGATTATCCGCCACCCTGATCCTGCCTCTATGGTATTCAAATTTTCTCCTGGCGAGCACCTTCAACAAAATATCTGCATCCTGATCTTCTGTGGGAATGCACTGAAGTAACATAATGCACCTCTGAACACAATATCTGAGATGGTGATATTGGATGTCTATGTGCTTGGACCTATCATGGAATACTGGATTAACTGAGAGTTTAATGCAACTCTGGTTATCACAATGTATCACAGTCGGATCCATCTGAGAACTAAAAAAACCAAATAAGATATTTCTCATCCAGATGGCCTCACATGAATCTTGAATTTCTACCATGTACTCTGCCTCGGCTGAACTGAGTGCCACAGATCGTTGCTTCCTGCTGTACCAATAAACTACTTTCAATCCTATGCTGAAGATCCCTCCTGATGTGCTCTTTCTGTTTGATGGACTGCCTACCCAATCTGCATTCGAGAAGCCTTGAAGCTTCACTCCCTCTATCCATCTGTACCATAATCCATACTTTTTAGTGCCCCTGATACATCTCAAGACATGCTTCCCTGCCTTCCAAAAGAGCTTGGTCGACTTAACCATGGCTTGAATCAGTTGGTTAACTACGTAGAAAATGTCTGGTTTGGTGTTCACTAAGTACATCAGTGAACCCACTAGCTTCCTGGTGTTCACTAAGTAGCATCCTCTTTCCTCCAATTTCGTGGAAGAGGAGTGTCCATGGGTTTACAATTCTCCATGTGAAACTTACCCAATATCTCTTTGGCATACTTGCCTTGAGAAACAAAAATTTCACCATCCTGCTG
Organism: Pinus albicaulis; assembly: GCA_034641835.2. NCBI lineage: Eukaryota > Viridiplantae > Streptophyta > Pinopsida > Pinales > Pinaceae > Pinus > Pinus albicaulis. The sequence goes on from MU968551.1 coordinate 27,809,494, forward strand.
CCATATTTACAAACCAAGGAAATAATGGAGGAGTCCCATGTCCTTCATTTCAAACTCCCTTGCAAGATCCTCCTTACATGAAGTTATCAACTGCTCATCACTTGTCAAAATTATATCATCAACATAAAGTACGATAATCAAGATCTTACCATCAACCACAATCTGGTACAGGTTTTCATCCACTTCACTTTTGATGAAGCCTAACCCGATGAAGCCCAACTCGGTGAAATAGCTGTCAATTCGAGTGTACCAAGCACGAGGTGCTTACTTCAGCCCATATAATGCTCCCTTGAGTCGACACACATGCGACTCATTGTCAAAGATATCAAAACCTTCTGGCTGCTCTATGTACACTTTTTCCTCAATAAATACATTGAGAAATGTAGTTTTCACATCCATCTGATGAATGCACCACCTCATCTGTGCTGAGAGTGCAAGGATAGATCCAATGGAAGAGTACCTCGCGACTGGTGCAAAAGTATCTTCATAGTTGATCCCCTCAACTTGTGAGAATCCCTGGGCCACAAATATGGTCTTGTACTTCTCCACACTCCCATACACTACTTGCTTCACTTTATAGATCCATCTAGATCCAACCACTGATTTTCTGACCGATCTTGGGACAACTTCCCATGAATTTTTCTTGACGATGGAGTCATACTCCTCTACCATAGCGTCAACCTAAATTGGTTACTGCAATGCTTCCTCAAAAGGAAGATGGTTCTATCACAATACACTTGCTCATAAGAGCCATGTATCTAGTAAACCTATTTGGATACTGTCTCTGTTTGCGCAACGAAGTAGGGGCTCCTACATTCTTTGCCGCATCAAGTCTCAATCTATCATCTTCACCTTCTACCATTTCTAGTGCATGGCTCTGCATGAGTGCTTTCTGCCACTCCATGATCCTCCACATGTGGCTGCTCCACATCTTAAGGTTCATTCTTTGGAACTAAGAGTTCCTCCTCTACATGAAAATCCAGCTCCCTCTCAAGGGACAATCAAATGGATTTCTCCTCATCAAATTTTATATCCCATCTCACAATCGTCATTCTGCTGTTTGGAAAATACACCCAATAGTTGTGGAGAGTATCAGTGTACCCAAAAAAAATCCAAATCTCAGCTATTGGTTCGAGCTTCTTCCTGACGTCTTTGGTCACATGCACATAAACAGATGAGCCAAAAAACTTAAAATGTGAAACATCAGGTTTCTTACCAGTAAAAGCCTCTTTTGGTGTACTCATGCCAAGTATCCGATGAGGACAATGGTTTTGCACAAATACTGCTGTGTTGCATGCCTCCGCCCACAGATGCAACGGTAGGCCTTGATCATGCAACATCCCTCGTGCTACACCCACAATTATTCTATTATCTCTTTCTCTGACCCCATTTTCCTGTGGGTTATGAGGCGCAATCAAATCTCTCCAAATTCCTTTTTTGCTGCAGAATTTCTTGAATTCATTGGAGATGTACTCACCACCATTATCGCTCCTAAGAGCCTTCACATGCTTCCCTGTGTCTTTCTCCACCATTGATTTGAACTCAAGAAATTTTTATAACGTCTAATATTTCTTCTACATGAAGTAGATCCAACACTTTCTAGAAAATTCATCAACAAATATCACATAGTACTTATGTTTTGCTGTCGAAGCAGTAGAGAATGGTCCACACACGTTTGAGTGAACTCTCTCAAGGATTTCCGAAGCTTGGTTATCCTTCTCGTGAAAAGTGGCCTTTGTATACTTCCCCATAGTACATCCCTTGCATGTGTCTGACTGCACAAGAGTAACCTTGGGAAGACCCATATAAATCTGCTGCATGACCTTCAAGGCTCCGTGGTGTAGATGGCCCAATCTCCTGTGCCATAACTCACCCTCATCCCAGCTCACCACTTTGTTTGCCTTACCCATGAATGATGCGCAACCATCTACATCAAGTTTATAGAGATTCTTCAAACAAATCCCAATCCTCTTGGCTTGTCCTGTTGTTTTGTGTCACAGGAAAGCTTTTCCTTCACTGAAAACAACATCATAGCCTCTATCCTCCAACATTGCGACTAGGACCAAATTTTTCTTCAAGCTTGGTACATGCATTACATATTTTAATTGAAAGGGTTTACCTAACTGTCTCTGGAAGGTAACTGTACCAATACCGGTAGCACTGTACTTCCCATCATCACCCATTTCGATATGCATCTGGAGGTCCTTCTCCTCCAAGCTACTGAAAAGTTCTTTGTTTATCATTATGTGAAAGGATGCACCACTATCCAAGTACTACACCGATCCCATTGCACTTGAAACCATGCATGAAATTAGAGAGAAGTCAAGCTCAAATTGTGATGCCAAAGCGTCACCAGTTACAGATCCTGAAGCCTTCTTACTCTTCTTCTTTTGTGGACAATTAGTGTGTAATATTCCTAAATTAGCTTGCAGTTAATTGGAATATTAAAGTTTTGTTTTGTCACTTAGATAGGTGAATAAGTGGGTAGGGAGACCCATAAATATCTTTCTAAATAATAAAACCACTTCTCATGTGAAATTGGATCATATTTTCAGCTTAATAAAGCACCTTAAGGTGTGAATAGGGGCTAGAGCTCTTTGACTGGGTCAACTTTGACCAAATCAACAACGCTGTCATGGAGGAGTGGACATTAATGGAGGGACAATGTAGTTTTAGATGGAGACACATTGCATGGAAGTAGTGTCATTAATGGATGGGGCTTAGGGTTTGGAAGCTCATATCTTATAACAAGAAGAGGATGACATCCATATTCATTATGTTGAGATATGTTTATACTTTGATATATGGTCTGTTTAGACATATAACTTTCTTCAGCTGTTTAGCTAAGATTGCATGTGTTGTTTAGCACTGGGTGTTCCTGATCGGGAATCCCACCTCTTCCTTTGAGAAGCTCTTGGAAGATTTTGCACCATACTTCCACATTCAGGAATTTGGCCAAGCTTCAGTCTATGTACAACGCAGTTCTGTTTAGAGTTGGGTTGTGTTGCAGGGGTGTAGTAGTGAAGGAGAGAGATATCCAATTTATAAGCTAGTTTTCCATTGGAGGGACAATCCTTTCATCCGGAGGCTTGTGAGGAAGACTTCAGGGCTTCATTACATATTTTTGCACCAAGCCTAGTAGCGGTCATCAGCTACAATGCAGTTTCTCTCAAGCACTGCGTTATTTTGGAGAGCAACTGTAGCAGTGGGTTTATTGCCCTATTTGGAGTGTTTGGGTTTCCTGTGTGGGGATCAGCCCTTCATTTAGGAGATATGTTGGAGCAGGATCAACCATATTGTATATCAGATTAGCCATCTCCCATCAGTGATTCAATTGCAGAGATTATTCAGCCCTAGGGCCAAATCTGCTATATTTTGTATAGTGTGTATTTCCGAAAACCTTTCTTGGGTTGTCTTGGAAAACTATTTTGGAGCATGGATCTATAGCCTTAGCATTTTTGGAGCATTATATTAGCAACAATATATTTTTATATCTTTCAGCTGCTATTCTCTCTTAGACAACACAATTTTCTGCATTCCTGTATTTCATGTATTAACAACATTTTAGATCTAGGTGTATGCTTTCATGGGAGGCTTGTTTGCCCAACTTGAGTGATATTTTCCTCAAGATATTGTATCTATTTTTATGTTATATTCATAATGGAATGGATCTACTATTGACTCATGCATTGATCTATTCACATTTCTGCATATTTCTAGTTTTATGCACTATATTCATGCTTTCCCCATTTGGGAATATTACAGTGGTATCAGAGTAGAATCTTGGCTCAGCCTGTGTACTTCAGCCATTATTTCATCTAAGGAGGCTTCTCATAGGAAGGAGAAGATCTGCAGAAGAGATGAAGGCAAAACTTCATTATCAGGAGGGAGGGAGTTTTCAAAACTTCTTCTTCAAACTATGCAGTGCATTAACGAAGACATCAAAGAGATGAGAATGGACAGATATAGGGATTCTCCAAGAGGGCTTGTACATGAAGGAAGCTCCATATTTTCATATTATGGGTGTGAGCATTCAACTACACCATCTGATCTACAACACTCTACCATTCCTATTTTCATAACAAGAGAGATGGAGGAAGGAGATGTACTAAAGGAGGAGAATCTTGGTGACTATCTTCAATAGTATGTATCTCAATCTCAGAGGTTCAAAGATCATCTAAAATTCCAAGGGTTTTGCAAGATAAAGGAGGATAGAAGACCTAGCAATCAAAATAGAGGCAAGAAGTGCAAGCAACATGATGTGGGTAGTTTCTTTCTATCTACTTTTGATGGGTCACCTAAATGTTCAGCTAGGGCTTGGGTGAAGGAGCTAGACACCTATTTGCAGCAACACCAAGTTTCAGAAGGTGAAGCCATTAGAGTAGCAGCGCTGCATCTTGAAGGTAGGGATTATGCCTGGTGGTTTTATGAATCTTCTTCATTAACAAATTCAAATATATCTACTTATGCAAGGTTCACTAGGAGGTTAGTAAAAAGATTTGATGAAAAACATTCTGAAACTTCCTTGGTTGAGCTAGCCAAGCCTAAAAAAAAAAAACATTTTCATGAGTTGGAAGGATCTATAAACCCAACTCCATTTCAGAAAACTATTGAGGGGGTTAAAAACTTGTAGAATACCTTGCTAGAGGCAAGATCCCCACTTCAGAAAGAGTTCTCTTCTCAAAATGAAGACATAGAGATCTCTTTTTCAAAATAGGATCTAAACATAGAGCCTCTTAATGATGATAAGGCAACCTCCATTAATGATGAAGGGGAAGAGAAGGTAAGAGGTAACAACGCTGTCATAGCAGAAGCAGATCTAGTACCTCATGAAGAGGGAGATGGAGCAATTTCTCCAAAGTAAGGAATTCTTGTACCCTTGCAAGGAGTTCCAAAGAATCTCACATGTGGAGATCCAGGTACATTCCATGAGCAACATGTGTCATTATTGATAGATTGTGAGATATTGAAGAAGAAAGAAGAAGATAGGGAGGAGGACCAACATCATATGATTAGGATCACACACCCCTCTCTATTTCAGAAGGTTGATGCACAGAAGGGGAAAGATGATTTGAGTAGCGAGGACAAGGACAAATCAGTCCACTCACATATACAACCTGCTCTAGGCCTTGATGTTTCATTACATGGAGGCATTCCACCAGGGAGACCCCCTGATTGGAAGATGAACAAAGAGTTATCTCAACATGGTGCAACTTTGATATATTTGTCTAAGGAAGGAGCCTTGGAAGGAGCTAGCACAACGTAGAGAACCTTTGGTGGGTTCAAAGGAGGGATGAGAAATTTTATGATATGGACATTGCCATCTCCCACTTAGCTATTTGCGCTGAAAGATGATGATTCAGGAATCTGTGATGACACAAGCATGAGGTCAAAAGGCTACTCCATCTTCTTGGGGTAGAAAATGATGCTTCCACACATGAGCAAATTTCTAAATATGACAAGAGGTTATTAACACTCTTGCATATATTGGAAAAACTATGGAAGTTTTGGATGGAAAATACATTCCAAGAGGAGGTTGACCTCCATGTACTTCAATCTTGTCTTGGGCAAGATCAGCTGCAAGGGAGGCAACAAAAGTGGGGTAACAATACTCCAACATGTGACTTTGGCATCAAGCATGTCAAAGAGGAGAGTTATGATGAGACAGGTGCTTCATTTCAGATTCCTACAACGCTGTCATTGTTGGGAAGTCTAGATCCATATTGGGAGTCACAACTATTGGTGGAATATTCCAAGAACCTCTTCACATGTAAGGTTCTTAATGGGAAAGTGATAGATAAGAGGTATAGAGTGGTTTATGGATTCATTTATTTCCATGATCAGATCTACTTGACTAGAGACTCCAAGCTCAAGAAGAAGATTCTACATGCAACATATGAGGCACTCTCTTCAGGACATGTAGACCTCATTGAGTCTTATCACACCATCATGGAGGGATTCTATTGGGAGGATCTCAAAGAATATGTGAACCAACATATCGGGAGATATGTAGCTTGTTTGATGTATGAGGAGGAAAGCAACCACCTTGCAAGGTTGTTACAATAATTTCCCCTTTTTATGGAGAAATGGGAAGGTTCATATATGGAACTCTTCACCAACTTGTCTACAATATATGGTAAATATTGTGTTTTGATGCTTATTTATCAACTAACAATGTATATACATTCCTTTACCATGCATTTTCAGCACATTGATCCACAAGAGGGAAAACTTCTCTTTGGATTTCATGGTCCTATTGGGACTACATTAAGTGATGGGAATGACCACTTCATGGAGGAATTTGGGAAAAACATGTTTTGTTTGGCTCCTATTCAGTTAACACCTAATTTCCTTCTCTATTTTCAAGATTTTGAGAAGCTTATGGCAGCAAGCAAGTGGTTGGATGGCCACTTATCATATCATATTTTGAGACAGCAAGAGGAAGAACAACGCTGGTCTCACTTGAGGGACTATTATCACCATCTAGCATGCTATATGACACATAGTCCATTTTTATTTTGGATCCCATATGGTGATGACACTCTATTCACTATATGTAGGATGGATTGGGTAAGAGTGATTCTTGGGACCAAAGAGTGGAATCATGAGAGTCAAAGTGCATTTTGGCTTCTTAATGACCACATTATTGCAGCCCAAGATCAACAGTTCCATATCTATCATAAATGGAGAGAGAGAAAACATGAGTTGAACAAATTTATCTCTCATTTTCAGCCATGCATCCCCTATACATTGTAGAAGCAGGGGATTGATGAGATTTTCTATGAACTACCAAGGATGGCTCACTTTGTTTGGATGATAGCATGGAGATTGGAGTTTCTCATTGGGGTTGAGGCACCCAACATTTATCATCTCTCATGCCTTGAGGAGGCCAATGGAAAACATATAACTCTTCCCATATATCTCTCAATTTTTCATGATGAGAGCTATTTGGTTTATCCACCAAAGGAAAAATTGCATTCTTGGGAGGAGACACATCCATTGGATATTTTGCAGTATCCTTGAAGTTGCTTGAAGACAAGCAACATTTAGTAAAGAAATTAAGCATATATACATTTAAAAAAGCATGTAACAAGATTTTTAACCATGGATATTCTGTAACTAGTTTTTGTTATAATATTATGATTTATCAATACCACATGTTTAAAAAACCATGACTCATTTCATATAACACTTTTTTAAATGACAAAAAGAGAAAAAATATTTTGTAGTTAAATCTCAACCTTTGACTAGTAAATACCATTGAAAAATATTAATTAAATCCCTATTATCCATCAAATAAATATAAATAATTAAATTAAAATTCTAAAGAACCTATTTCAAAATAATACACCTATTCACATAATTAATAATTAAAAAAATTAAAAAAATTAACTTCTCATAAATAATATAAAGGTAATTTTAAAATTATATTTTTTCTTAATTCAAAATTTTATCATTCATGGGCGTCTGTTTCTTAATTTGATGGCAATTTCATGAGAAATTTTCTTTAGATTTGCTTGCTCACTGAGATAAAGTCCTGCAAAATTCACAATGCACCGTATTAGGGTCTGAAGAGTACTTTCACAGTATAGGATTGCTGAGAAGGATGGCCCTATGTTATGTAAATCTCACAATATGCCCTGGTATGTGTATTCTGACACAGGGTGGGCCCCGACCCGATAAGGTGCAGTACTCTGAAATTGAGCAGTTGAATACCGTATGTTGTATTTAAATTAGAATATTTTTTGGTCTGGAAAATAATGGAAATTCTGTCATGATTTTGATAAAATTAGGTTGAAATTTCTAGAAATCGGGGTTACAACTGTTAAGCTTGAAGGATTTGTGTCCCTGAGATTTTTGATGGTGCTGAATCCATTTCCACCATCAAAAATATGATTTAAGCACTTTGGCTAGGGGAGAGGCTTCAATTGTTGTGTAAGGACCAGTAGTAGTTATAATACTGGTCCCACACATCCATAAAAAAACATCATAAAATCACCACAATATGCACATAAATACTTTATATTAAGTTATATAAGTTATGTAAATATGTCCAAAATGGGCCCATATTTTTATTGGACCAACAATTGTCAAACACCAAGCCTTAACATCACAAGTTGACAATACCTATTGTCTCATGTACCTCTCATTTTGAATTACCAACTAAGTCAAAATGCACTACAAAACATTAAATTTGTTTCCATCCAAAAGTACAACTATCTCATCAAACAATAACCCAATGATTGCATTGGAGCAACACATCCTATTGCTGGGTAACACCCACATAAGAATAGGTGAAATGTGTGTCAGTCATAGGTACATGTGTCTTTAACCATTCAACCTACTGAAGAAATTAAATGGCACCATTCAATTAAGGAAATAGTTCACCCAACCCTTTCAATTCAAGGGTGAAAACCCGAAGTTGGGAAACACTTTTTGGCAGATGGCCAAAATTTGGGTGAAATTTTTTATTTCTCGTTTGAGAAAAAATTCAACTCAATTTCTCAACCGAGATTTTTTAGAACTCTCATCCAAGAGATTTTTAATGTTTTTCCTGAGAGTTAGATTGGGCTTGACCAGAGTTAAAATACTCTCGGATAAAAGTTAAGTATTTTCTCGTCTGAGAGTTTTATTGACATAAAATCTCAGGTTTAATTATTTATACAACTCTCATCCTAGAGTTTAAAGGTCCCGCTTTTGTTTTTAGGAGTTTTCCTTTGTCATTCGTGCATGCCTTCAACATTCTCATTCTTTGTTAAAAATTCTGCAGAGAGCTGCACAGTGTGTGCAATTTTCGGGTCAATCGACTGCTTTTCAAAACGAAGGATAAAAGTGAAAGTTGTCCCTCGGTAACTCTCCCCCAAAACAGATCTTACAATTTACGTAATGATTACGAGTACGTGGTTGATTTCTGGAATGCTTAAATGAAAGAGTTTGTAGGCCATCCAATTTTGGTGTTGTCAGTATACAACATTCATATAAACACAGTCTAAAAGGCCATGATATATCCCAATTCACCGGGGTATTTTGCACATCATCTTCCACAATTCCTCCAAGAAAATAAAAATATAAAATACCTACATTTCCTACTCACCTCACAATATCGACCACCTTCGATTACATAAATGGGGAGAAAATGGTTGTTGGTTGAAGTAAATGTAAGTATACGCAACAACATAAATCTCAACAAACTACCTGAAAACTACAGGGATAAGAAGAAGAACGAACAGATGAAGGCGAATGGCAAGGCAGGAATAATGAGGAATGATCAGACTTCCATTAACATTGGAAACTACAAATCAATAGATCTTTCTGGTTCAATGGTAGGTCATTATTATTCCTTTATTTTGGATACCTATCCCTCCCCTGAAATCATTAAAAATTTTAACCGCCACACTCAATATATATATATATATATATATATATATATGGGTACCCACAATGTCTGATTTCCTGTTTTTGCATTGAATTGATCTTATATTGTGCGAGCAGAAATCAATATTTTTGAGCATCGAAGCCTTGAATTCGAGCATATATTCTTCCCACCAGCTGTGGTCGTTTTAAGATATCTTAAATATTAATGATGAAACAGGCTCGACACGGTCCACATAGCCATATAATCCGGCGTCTGAGATGCTGCAACGCCTGGTGAAGGAGAAGGAATATGAGTACCTGAGGAACGTGGTGGAATTATAGCACAAAAAATTCGTTACCGATGGACACTTCTCTTCTGTTGTTGTGCGTTGGAATCGAGCAAAAGTGGAGTACATCTAGTCTGTGGTGCAGTGCTTTGACAAACCACAGACATACTTCGATGGTTTAATTCCATTATAAAACGTACTCTTCTAGTATTGCTATCCACTGTTCCCTATTATGAATATATATATATATATATATATATATATATATATATATATATGCGTCAGGTGTATTTATCGCATGCAAACTCTCGACCGAGAGTTTATTAAATGTCTCGCCCGAGAAATTATTTCGCCCGAAAGTTTCTGGTCAACGAAAAACCCAGAAAATTCTGTAGTTTTCAGGAACTTGCAGCTTTGGAGGGGCGGAACACCTACAAAAACATAATGTTATCTTTCGGACCTAGCACCATTAGATTCATCTTTGAATCTAGTTTCTAATGATATAAGATTTGTGGAGTTTCATTAAAAATTTCAATTTGTTATTAATTTTATACTAAACTATGTCACTGTGGAATTTCATTGTTATGGAATTGTAGTAAATGAAAATTCAATAACTATAAAATGGAAACACCAAAAAAATCAGAAAAAATCATATTTCAATTCCTCTCCCTGTCTTCTTCAAAAGGTTATTCTCATTTTTCTCATTCACGATCACATTGAGAAGAAAATGTAGGGCTCATAAAATGTACTAAAACATCACCATTTGTTTGTCTTCGTCCATTTCAAAAAATAATAAAAATTAGTGATTTAATTTGAAAATTACTGAAAAATAGTCATTGCAGTAGTGCAGTCTATGTAGATTATGATGATATGGTTTATTTCCAAAAAATGAATAACCATCCCTAAAAAAAAGTTAGGGTTCAAAAAGTGACTAATTATGTTTGCCTAAAAATTTCAAGTATATGCAGTTAGTAAACAAAAAATTTACCCCTCTATATGTCTTTTTATTTATTTATTATAAATGTGAGTGTGGAGGTAAGAAAATTCTCTACAAATCTTGTTTTGATGTTAAAGCGTATTTTGCATTGAAAATATGAGTTTAGTGGAGTTGAAGGTGAAAAAACATAGAAAATTACAACTTTCAACGTAAAAAAAGGGCAAAAAGTGTTTCCCAACTTCATGTTTTCACCCTCAAAATTATTAAACAAAACAACCCTTTCAATTCAAGAATTAAATTCAGGAAGCATTTCAATTCAAAAATTAAATTCAGGAAAGCACAAGAAAGCACAAGGATCAACCATGAAATCTTATCAACCATTGGATCATGTACAAATCAATCCACAACACATATTTGAATTTGGGAGATGGAAATCCATGCCAATCTTCCCTACCAATTAAATTCTAGATCATACAACTATAAAACATCAACCCTTATTATTTTTCATTTGAAACATTCATTCTACTCATAAGCTGCTGTAGACATACAATTAGAGTGTTCACATACAATCAAACTTTTCAGACAATGTTCCATTAATTTTGCAGACATACAATCAAAGTGTTCAGACAGTGTTGCATTCATCATATTCATCAACTGCTGGAGACATACAGACAGAGTGTGTGCACAATGTTACTTTCATTCTCTTCATCGGTTTCTGGAGACATACATGTTTTTGTTGAATAATGTTATTATATTGAGTACTTTATCAAATTTTTAGTTGGGAAACCATGTTAAGGTTATAAGTTATAGATCATACACCTTCTAGTATTTTCTTATTGGAGCTTAGTTCAGTAACTTTATGGCTTCTATCCTCACAACCTAGACAAATCAATCAAGGAAATCCCACAACCATGCAAGAGAAAGCTAGAAAAAGTGTAAAAAGATGAAATGTTGACAACGAAGGTAGAGATAGATAGATGGATAGAGTCTGCACTCATCCATAAATTAGGAAGCTGATCAATTTAAAAAGAAGTTTTTCAATTTAAAAACTTTCAGCTTCTGTTTCTAAGACCTATCTTTGTTTCTAAGTTCTATTTAAGGTCTGAATAGAAGGATCACGAATAAAACAGAGCTCATGCAAACACTCTTAGAAGTCCATTTACAACACAATAAGTCAACTTCTAGTTTCTGTTTTAGAAGAGTAAATCAAGGCTTCAACATAGTTAAACCTACTCTAAGAGGCTGAGATCGTGAAGGCCCTAAGAAGCACTGTTTAGAGTTCCTTATTACCACCATAGGGGTTCGAAATATAGAAATATTAAGTTTGAATTTTTTAGAGGTATATATAGAGAGAAATCTCTTCATTCTTGTTCATAAATCTGGGAAGGTATAAGGCTCACCATTATGAAGCACATAAGCATAATTAGGATTGGTTCACCATTAGGAAGCTTAGAAGCTTAATTCAGACTCAGTAAAGTGAAGAGCCAACATCAACTCGGGACTTTGAAAATAGATCATAAGCTCAACAAATATTCAGAAACACAAATATATGCAATATATTTAAATTTTGACAAAAACACTTTTTGGCCAAGTTTTAACAAAGTTATTCAACACTTCAAAAAAATAACTCACAGGCTTTTCACTAAGTTTTTAAAATTCACCCCAGTCAAAGTGAGCTTTTCGTATGTATTCAACATAAAAGTTTCTTACCAAGTAGAGTATGGCTCACAACCATTTGAGATTTTGGAAACTCAAACTACTATGTTAGAAAATATCGTAATCATACTAGTATTGACTCTTGAGCAGGGTTTTAAGTTGTTGTATAATCCAGTGCTTCTGTAAGTTTCTCTAACATTTAACCATTGTAAGTTGTCCAACAGTGAGCAATCTGTATCACATATCATTTCGTTCCATTTCTTATACCATGTCATATACCATACATCTAATTTCATTTCATTTTATTTGGCACTACTACATATACAATAAGTTATTTTAGAGAAACCTAGTTGTGCTAGAGTCTAGTTGTCCTCTGCCACCAGTACAAAGGCTTCAGTATGAGCTTAACCAGAAACTATGAATGTCACATATAGTTAGATTTTATTTCCAAGTCAATACCTTTACACCAGTACAAAGGCTTCAATATGAACTTAACCAAAAACTATCAATGTCCTATCTAGTTATATTTTCTTGCCAAGTCAATACCTCTATGGAAGTGACTGTAAAAATTAGACTTCGAGAACTTGTGTGTAAAGAGTTGCATAAAGCATTCAACCCTTCCCCCCAATAGATTGAATTTAACAAAGTCACCAAACTTGTCTTAATGAAGCCAAAAATTATGTGTTCAATTGCAGAGGCCAATTCCATTTCAATGATGATGAAATTTATTTATAGCAACTCTAGAGCTCATGTACTCTTTGTTGAATACTTTAATGGCATCTGTAAATGGATAGAAGTTAGAACTGTATCTATGCCAAGTTTTTTTTACTACAGTTACTTTAGCTCTAGCTTTCCCCTAAGTCACTGTGTTCAACGAACAAAATTGTTGAAGTTTGAAGTAAGGCTCAGAAAAAGACAAGTAAGTAGTGCCTTACAATATTCCATTATTCCCACAACCACACACATGGCTCGAGCTCTCTTTAAAACTCTCTAAAACTACTATGCCAACAAGTAGAAAATAGGGGTTGAACTACCATGAATAAAACAGAGCTCATGCAAACACCCTTAGAAGTCCATTTATAACACAAGAAGTCAAATCCTAATTTCTGTTTTAGAAGATTAAATCAAGGCTTCAACATATTTAAACCTCACACTTGTCAAATTCCAATCACAAATCATATGAGGGTTATACTTGTCTCTTACACAATTCGAAGTTCAACTTTGCCACTGAAAATAGAACTAGTCTGTAAGGTTATGGGGAAATATTTTCCCTATGTTTTTGTTAGTCCACTAGGGTTTTCAAGAAAGTTTATTTCTGTTCAAGATACAAAATGTACAAGTTGCCTACACAAATGCAATAGTTCACAACAAACAATAGAATATGCCATGTTTCTTACTATAATATCTCTATTTTTCTACTTTTATTTTAGGCAGTTAAAAGTTCTAAAGGTTAAATGGACCTATAGGAAAGTTATATGTGGACATAAATTAAAATTAATAAGTGTGAAAATTAATCATTGTGTAAAGACTATAGTAAAAAGAGATCAAGAATTCAAGTCCATGAGGATGGATAAGATTCCAAAGACTTTCCCAGATTCTCCAAAAGTCCTTGGAGAAAATAAATTAAATTTAAAATATTATATTGGAGATAAAAATCTAAAAGATACCTCAGTAAAGTGGAAAGTTATTGGGAAGAGGTGGAATAAAATGAGAAAGAGGAAAAATCTAGTTTTAAAGTAATTTTGTGGAAAAATAAAAGGAAAGCCTAGGCAAAAAGGAAAAAAACATCCTGATTAACTAGACACAGTTATGGAAACAAGCTGATGGGAAAACATGATTAAATAAACCATTCCTGGGTAAACAAGAGGTTGTCTACACCTTGGAGGAAGTGATCTCTTCTCGAGGGGAGCCGTGGAGATAAAACTCAAGGTTGGGTGGAAAATAGTTTTACTAGAATTGATATGCACAAGTTATTTAATTATTTCTTATTATTGTGTTATGATGATGAAATTTATAATTGTGATGAATTAGATAGCAAGATATGTGAAAAATCATATTCTATGTATTTAAGTAATATTACACTTTTTTTTTAGTTGTAAATGATTCAGGTCTGTGTATTTAACAGAACCTACTACAATAAATATTGTGTAATGCTGTATTGTTACAAAGACACTTTTAGGAATTATAACAACTCTCAGAATGCCTAAAAATTTGAAGTAGGTTTAAATTTGAGATTAGGTAGGAAATATTATTTTATATACACAGAAAAATACATGAGAAGAAGAGTAGATATAATGAAATTATCAAATTAACTATGATAACCTACCATTTAAAATTTATATAGAATGAGGGAATTTTTTTCTTTTACTAAATATGAAAGGAGAAAATTCAAACCATATCTTCCACTATAAGATATTTAGAAGATTTTAGCTTCTATATGAACCATAGTATTATCTCAGAAATGAAGCAAAGGTTAAATAGAAAATAAACATGAAGAACAGTAAACATCTTCTAGCTTTTGGAAATAAAGTACACTGTATTATACTGAACCAAAGTAAGCCTAGAGAATTCCATGTATACAAATGTCAAAATAAATATTTTTAAAATCTTATATAGAGTTTTGGATTCAATCCCATGAGATTAAATACATTATCACTTCAAAAAATGTGTAGAATACAAATAGAGTAAGTCCTTAATGAATTCTGGACCAACCTGTGCAAATCAAGTCAAATGTCATTGTCAATGCATGACTTGCTGAATTATAACACTGTGGTGTAATTGTGTATGAAAAGGAAGAGGGTAATTGCACATAAACACATTAAGATAAATTAAGGAATGTTCTTAAATTCAGTACAACCCTGAATATTGAAAGAAGTGATATTGGTAAGTTAAAATATAATTATTACCTTACTGGTTGGAATAGAGTAGGAAAGTAAATTTGCATGTAAATGAATTTGGAAAAAAAAATTTGGGGAAGAAGAGGAATAAATTAGTAAGAAGGAATTACTACATCGATAGGGGAGAATGATTACTTGAAATTGTTGTAACATAGGGCTGGGCATACTCTGAGGGACTGAGAAAAAGTTAGTAGTCCTATACAAATTAAAAACAAATGGAATCAGACCCTATTCTATATAATTAATTATATTACATTAGATATTTGAAATTGTTATAGGCTAGCAAGCTTTAATAATGTGTTGTGCAGATTCAGTTTGAATAAACAAAAATGCGTGGAAGTTCCTATGCATGAGAAAAATTTAATAATTCTAGAAGGAACAATATTCTCAATTTCTCATAAGCAAATGACGAGTTGCAGTAAACTCAGAAAATCGAAAGGTTGAAATTAAAACAAAAATCGATAGGAGTCCTAAGTCAATTCCTAAATCATAATTACGAATGGATGGCAAACAACCGAGAACGGCAAGGATCCACCAATTGTAATCACGGTCGATGACCAATGAGGAATTCCTTTCATATATTTCGAGAAAACCACTTAAATGCCAAACGAATGACAACCTCAATGCAAAAATTGTGTAATGGAATTGAGAAAAGTATTATAAACTGAAAACTCCATTAATTGGATAAACCCTTTGTCTATTAAACAAAGGTAAGCATGCCGCAAATTACGCTGGGTTCTCAGAGGAGAGAAGAGCCAAGTAAAATAATGACGCTATCATTTAACGAAAACCCATAAAGTTTGTTTAACCACAAATGGTCGATACAAAGTGAAAAGATGCAGAGTGAAGTGTATAAAGAATACACATATGTGGAGAGGAATTTTGATTCCAAGAAGAACAAATGAAATTGGATAAGTTATCGAGAAGAAGGAACTCCTTAGTTTCAGTAGAGTTGTAAGTGAAGATTTCATTTTCATGACGGAAATTCTCAATCTGCGTCCAAACAAAATGAATAACTATTATTACAGAGATTCAAATTGAATATTTGAAAGGAATCGAAATTTCAAGATAGAGATAAAAGAATATCAAGATCCTACACCAAAAGGATGGAACATAAGTCATACACAAAAGAACCTAATATAATTATGAAACCTTCGAGTTGCAGTTAGCCAGAAATATTGGTTAACTGGATGAATTCATTACTTATTATACCTCAAGGAACCATTGAATTTCGATTTGCTAGAACGTGGAATGATATTGGTAAAGATATTCCGTAAAAAACGTAAACCCTGCAACCACACGAACAAGTTGCGACCACAATAAAGAGATGCGTATTAGCTGCAGATTTTAATGGTTCGGGAAAACTAAAGTAGGAAATAAAATGCAAAATAGAGATTGTATCTAGAAACATGGCATTCAAGGAAAATATTATTTGAAGGGAACTTGCAGTTAATTCCTCTTGGAGACATAAAAAGAGCCATAAACCTTCTGCGTCATGGGTTTGAAAGGAAATAACGAAAGGCCTAGAAACCTTTAGGACGAGGGTTTGTAGAAGAAATAGAGCCGAAATACAAAAATGACAGTGCCAAAAATATTGAACAAACAAAAAATTAGGGCAGATGAAGAATTAACTCGGATCAAGTATACGATGGCTGCATAACCATCCGCGTGTAAGGAATCGAGCGAAGGAAATAAGCCAGATAAATGAGAGGTCAAGTCGCCAAGTCGGAACCATGTGACATCTTAAATGAAAACAATACTATTCATAAATGAGAAAAATCCCGAAAAGGATAACCGTGATAAACATGCCTGACTTCAAATCCTACGGATGGTGATTTCAATCCAAAATCCATAAATGCATAGTGTCATATGAAACTGTGTCATGTTAATACGTAGAGTAGGTGACCTACGTGGCAAAGCTATGAGGGACATGAAAATTCATGTTTACTCTGAATGGATGTACATGTGACCTACATTAGTGGGGTTATACTATGTCAACAATTCCACGCAGAACTAGAGAAATTAACACACAGTTGATATTCAAATGGTCCATACGATATGGATGTTACAATGTTATAATTTATATATTTATACCATAATGTGAAGGATGTAGTTAAGGTTTGTAAAGTGAAGTATGAATTTCGTATAATGAATACATGGGTAAGGATCCAATGATAGTCTTGATCAATGATAAGGTAGGATTGTTAAGTGGCTACAATCTTTAAAAAACTAACTATGTTCGAATATCAAAGGAAAATATATTTGAAATTGTAATGATAATGGAAATAAAAAGTTAGAAGTATAATATAAAAATTATAATATGCTAGAGTTAGCATAAAAAGCATAAATTCCATTATATTAAATAAAAGGGAAGGAGATGTAGTTCATGTCAAGCTTCCAAGAAAAGTGATTGATGAAAATTATAGATAGTAAGCTAAACATAAACCAACTAGACGAATACGTCGAAAAGCGATGAACGACATTAACACACTTTACTACAATTACTATTTAGTCTATAGAAATATTTTTGTTTGTTTGTTGTGGAAGTGGAGTTGTTACAATTTTTATCAAAGCCCATGTTGAAACACCGGGCTTATATGTGTCCTCACACCAGAAATTAAAAATCCAATATTTCTGCTGTTGTAAATTGATTTTTTTTTAATGAAAAAATTTACACTAATTTCAATTCTATGTACAGTGAATTAGTGCAGAAAAGTACAGTTGAACTTATGAACGAAGGGGAAGAGCTGTATGTAGATCTGGGTGGTGCAGGAAGTCCACCAGATCAAAATGTTCAGTTGCTGGATGTGTTCCGGGAAATGCAAAAAGAATTGGTTCATTTGAGAACTAGTAATGAACAATTGCTACAAGTCAACAAAGAACAAGGGAGGTTGATTAAGAAATTAACCTCAAGGTATAGTCACGAAAGTGAAGACCTAAAGAAAGAGAAAAGAATCTTAAACCACTCAGAAAGGTTTGAGGATGGTAAAACAACTAGACATGATCCCAAAAAAAGAAAGAGGAGAAGGATGAGGAATCCTGGCTCCTGAACTTAGAAAAACACCTTCAGGTTTACTAAATAATGTGAAAAATAAAAATTTGAAATCTACTAGTTTCAGGGTAAAGCTAATTGTGGTAGGCAGAAACCAGAATGATGTAAGTGCGGAATGGAAAAACCACTAACTGAGAAGACTCTCAATCAAGGTTTAAGTTTATATAGTTTAATAATAGAGGTAATAATGATAAAACAAGGAAACAAAAGAATCATTAAAGTGTTGAGGTGTTGGGGAATATCACCAGACGGTTCACACAGGAAAATTCATAACAATTAAGCGATTCGAGTGATAGAAAATGACAAGGCTTGAAAAATTTCAAGGTCTAGCACTGCCTTAGTAAATCAACAGATTGAAATACCAATCAATCATAATAAAAAGTTGAAGGTATGAATTCTGAACAAATTGTCGCTGATTTAATAAATTCAGGAATGGAAATTGGTTAAGTGAGTTTACAAATATTAGTAAATTGTAAGAAAAAATGCAGCCAACCATGGTTAGTATCGTAACCAGAGGAAAGGAGACATGCAAAAAAATTACTGCAACGAAGGGTAAAATTTTTAGGAATACAAAACTGAATTCAAATTAGAACATTCTATTAGTAGAATGATAAAAGCTATTAGTAGGAAAGAAGAGGCTGGAAAAATTGAAAATCGAAGGTATGATTTCTAAGCAACCTGTTGCTGTTTGATAAATCCAGGAGGAAAATTAAAATATATAAGTACACAGATGGTGGAAAAGTGCAAATTAAGATCATAAAAATTTCAGCAAGCTTGGTTAGTTCAATTAAATATTGGAACAAAACGAAAAGTGACCCATAAATTACAAAAGAGTGTTATAAATTTAAATGGGTATGAAAATGAACTAAATTTAAATATTTTACCTTTAGGTTCCTATGATGTATTAGTAGGAATGGATTGGTTGAAAAACAGAAAGCAATAGTTAATTGCTTAGATAAAATAATTCATTGCATAGATGGTGAGGGAAAACCAATGATAGTGAAAAGAAAACCCAAACTAATATCAATCAGATAAAATTCAGCACTATAATTTAAAAGGATAACACGGAAAGGATGTTAAGTATATGCTATACAAGTGGAGGAATTGGGACAACAAACCGAAAAAGAAACTGTAAAAAAGTTACCAGTAATCAGAGAATTTAAAGATGTGGTTCCAGATGAAATTTCTCCTAAAAGAGAAATTGAGTTTTGCAATTGAATTAATAACTAGAGCTACACCTCTCTCTAGAGCACCGTACAAAATGAGTACCCCAGAGTGGTCAGAATTAAAATTTCAATTTCAAGAGTTGCTAGAGAGAGGTTATATCCAGCCAAGTGTGTATCCATGGAGAGCACCTGTTAAAAAGAATGATGGCACATTCAGAATGTGTATAGACTACAAACAACTGAATAAACTAACTATAAAGAATAGATATTTTCTTACCAGAATAGATGATTTAATGGATCAAGTGAGAGGAGCCACTATATTTCCAAAGATTGATTTAAGGACAAGCTATCATCAACTGATAATTAAGGATGAAGACATAAATAAGATTGCATTTAGAACTAGATACATACCCTATGAGTTTTAGTTCTACATGTTGGGTTGACTAATGCACCTGCTACCTTTATGTGTCAAATAAACCGTGTCTTAAGTAAGCATCTAGATAAATTTTTTTTGACATTTATTGATGACATTCTAGTATATTCTAAGAATGAAGCAGAACATAAAGAGCACCTTAGACTTGTCTTACAAACACTTAGAGAACATAAGTTATGTGCCAAACTTGAAAAATGAGAATTTTATAAAGATAAAATTCAATAATTGGGTCATGTAATGTTAGAAAAAGGATTGGTAGTGGAGCCAGAAAAGATACAAGCTATTATGGATTGGTCGGTGCCTATTGATGTTTCAACCATAAGATCATTCATGGGAATTGCGGGATACTACAGGAGAATTGTAGCAGGATTTTCAGTTTTAGCTTATCCTATTACATCTCTACAGAAGAAAGGAGTGAAGTTGGAGTAAATAGGAAAAGTTTAATATAGTTTTCAATAGTTAAAACTAAAGCTAACAACTGCTCCTATTTTGAAGATTGCTGATCCAAACAAAGAAATAGTAGTATGTACAGATTGCATATGAGTTAACAAAATTAAAGAAACATGAACATAATAACACTATGTATGACTTAGAGTTAGCTGCTGAAATGCATGCTTTGAAGATGTGGAGATATTATCTGTTAGGAAAAACACTTGTGTTGATGATTGATCACATAAGTTTGAAATAATTTTTCACACAACCTGATTAAATGCTAAACAAGCTAGGTGGTTATCTTTCCTTAGTGAGTTTGACATAGAAATAAAACATATTAAAGGAAAAGAAAAGAAGGTTGCGGATGGCTTGAGTAGGAATGCTCCTAAAAAAATTGAATAGTGTTGGGAGTAGTGAAAATTTTAACATTGAAGGATTGATACAAAAGGTAATGAGTCAAGATTTAACTATGAAAAACTCCAAGAAAAATTGCAGAATACTGAGATATTGGGATATACTCAAAACCAGAGAGGGTTGATTTGTTATAAAAGTAGATTGAACATCTCAATTGTGAACTCACTAAAACTTGATATTTTAGATGAGTATCATAAATGACCCTGTTCAGGACATCCAAGGTATAAGAAATTGATTTCCGCCTTGAGAAAGAATATGTTTTGACTAGGTGTGAAAAAAGGATGTGGCTAATTATTTAGCTAGATGTTTGGAATGTCAACAGGGAAAAGTAGAGCATTATCATCCAAAAGGATTGTTGAATCCTTTACCTATCCTAGAATGAAAGTGGGAAATAGTTTCCATAGATTTTAAAACTGGTTTTCCTAGAACAAGACACTAACAAAATCAGTACATTTTTTTTTTTGGTTCAAGCTACTTTTGTCACATCTCAAAGTAGTCAATGTGTCCAAGACATAAATTGTGAACTAATATGAAGTTCCAAGATTGATCATATCTGAAAAGATTGATAAGGTTAATTTCAATTAGGTTTTTGAAAACTGTGTTACAGGAAAAAGAGTACCAAGTTGAACTTTAGTACTGCTTGTCATCAGATGGAAAGATTGAAAGAATCAATAAAATTTTAAATACATGATGTGCATGTATGAAATGGAAAAAGGGGTAGAACCTCAAGCGGGAAAATTGTATATGTCAGAGTTGTTTTTAATACAAATTAGTAAGCTTCTAATTAAGAGGTATTTTTTTGTGAAGCTTTGTGTAACAAGAAATGCTACACTCCGATTCGATGGAGTCCATGTGAGAAGACATACAGAGGGGAAAAGAATTCACAGAGAATTCCAAATGGGCGACCATGTGTACTTGAGGAGTAAGCCTCACAAAAGTACATTGAATGACGGTAACTGTGCTAAGTTAGCACTATACTACTATGAACCATTAGGAGTCTTGCTACAAAGTGACTCTACTGAGACATATTAAGGTTCAAAGTATTATCTTGATTCGTTATTATAAGTGTATATAGGTGACATTACTGATATGAATTGATATGGTCTATGAACAGGTGAAAATATGAATGAAACATTCTTCCAGATATACTCCTTACACTGAAGCAAGAAGAAATCAAGCTCCAGAGTATAACATTAAGTAGGGTGAAAGTGTGGTGGATGTACTTTACCCCGAGGAAACTACTGGGAGCAAGAGGATGAGATGGAGGAGGAACATAGATCCCTTGTTGAAAAATCAACCAAGTATTTTGCAACACGAAGGACGGTGTTCTGCTTTAGAGGGGGAATATGTAATATCCCTATTTTTTTGCTTTTATTTTAGGCAGTTAAAAGTTCTGAAGGCCAAATGGACCTATAGGAAAGTTATATGTGGACATAAATTAAAATTAGTAAGTGTGAAAATTAATCACTGTGCAAAGACTAGAGTAAAACGAGATCAGGAATTCAAGTCCATGAGGATGGATAAGATTCCAAAGACTTTCACAGATTCTCCAAAAATCCTTGGAGAAAATAAATTAAATTTAAAATATTAGATTGGAGATAAAAATCTAAAAGATACCTCAGTAAAGTGGAAATTTAATGGAAAGAGGTGGAATAAAACTAGAAAGAGGAAAAAGCTAGTTTTAAAGTACTTTGTGGAAAAAACAAAAGGAAAACAACATCCCGATTAAATGGACGCAGTTATGGAAACAAGATGATGGGAAAACAGGCTTAAATAAGCCAGTCCTGGGTAGACACGAGGTTGTCTACACCTTGGAGGAAGTGATCTCTGCTTGGGGGAGCTGTGGAGATAAAACTCAAGGTTGGGTGGAAAATAGTCTTACCAGAATTGGTATGCACAAGTTATTTAATTATGTCTTATTATTGTGTTATGATGATGAAATTTATAATTGTGATGAATTAGATAACAAGATCTGTGAACAATCATATTCTGTGTATTTAAGTAATATTACACTTTTCTGTTAGTTCTAAATGATTCAGGTCTGTGAATTTAACAGAACCTACTATAATAAATATGGTGTAGTCCTGTATTGTTACATAGACACTTTTAGGAATTATACCAACTCTCAGAATGTATAAACCTTTGAATTAGGTTTAAATATGAAGTTAGGTATCTTATTTTATATGCACAGAAAAATACATGAGAATAAGAGTAGATATAATGAAATTATCAAATTAACTATGATAACTTACCATTTAAAGTTTATACAAAATGAGGGAATTATGTTCTTTTACTAAATATGAAAGGAGAAAATTCAAACCATATCTTCAACTATAAGATAGTTAGAAGATTTTAGTTTCTATATGAACCATAGTATTATCTCAAAAATGAAGCAAAGGTTAAATAGAAAATAAACATGCAGAACATTAAACATCTTATAGCTTTTGGCAATAAAGTATACTGTATTATACTGAAACAAAGTAAGTATGGAGACTTCCATGTATACAAATGTCAAAATAAATATTGTAAAAATATTATACAGAGTTTGGGATTCAATCCCATGAAATTAAATACATTATCACTTCAAAAAATGTGCAGAATACAAACATAGTAAGTCCTTAAGGAATTCTGGACCAACCTGTGCAAATCAAATCAAATGTCATTGTGAATGCATGACTTGCAGAATTATAACACTGCGGTGTAATTGTGTATGAAAGGAAGAGGGTACCTGCACATAAACACATTAAGATAAATTAAGGAATGTTCTTAAATTTAGTACAATCCCGAATATTGAAAGAAGTGATATTGGTAAGTTAAAATATAATTATTACCTTACTGGTTGGAATAGAGTAGGAAAGTAAATCTGCATGTAAACGAATTTGGAAAACAAATTAATTTGGGGAAGAAGAGGAATAAATTAGTAAGAAGGAATTACTACACTGATAGGGGAGAATGATTACCTGAAATTGTTGCAACAGAGAGCTGGACATACTCTAAGGGATTGAGAAAAAGTTTGTAGTCCTGTACAAATTAGAAACAAATGGAATCCGACCCTATTATGTACAATTAATTATATTACATTAGATATCTGAAATTGTTATAGGCTAGCAAGCTTTAATAATGTGTTGTGCAGATTCGGTTCGAATAAACAAAAATGCGCGGAATTTCCTATGCATGAGAAAAATTTAAGAATTCTAGAAGGAACAATATTCTCAATTTCTCATAAGCAAACGACGAGTTGCAGTAAACTTAGAAAATCGAAAGATTGAAATTAGAATAAAAATCTATAGGAGTCCTATGTAAATTCCTAAATCGTAATTACGAATGGATGGCAAACAACCGAGAATGGTAAGGATCCATCAATTGTAATCACGGTCGATGACCAATGAGGAATTCCTTTCATATATTCCAAAAAAACCACTTAAATGCAAAACGAATGAAAACCTCAATGCAAAAATTGTGTAATGGAATTGAGAAAAGTATTATAAAATTAAAACTCCATTAATTGGATAAACCCTCTGTCTATAAAATAAGGGTAAGCATGTTGAAAATGACGCTGGGTTCTTAGAGGAGAGAAGAGGCAAGTAAAATAACGAAGCTATCATTTAACGAAAACCCATAAAGTTTATTTAACAAAAAATGGTCGATATAGAGTGCAGTGTATAAAGAATACACATACCTGGAGAGGCACTTTGATGTTGAGAAGAAAAAATGAAATTGGATAAGTTCTCGAGAAGAAGGAACTCTTTAGTTTCGACAGAGTTGTAAGTGAAGACTTCATTTTCACGAAGGAAATCCTTAATCCACGTTCAAAAAAAAGGAATAACTATTAATATAGAGAGTCAAAATTGAATTTATGAAAGGAATCCAAATTTCAATACAAAGATAAAAAAATATCGAGATCCTACACCAAAATGATGGAACATAAGTCATACACAAAAGAACCTAATATAATTATGAAACCTTAGAGTTGCAGTTAGCTAGAAATATAGGTTAAGTGGATGAATTCCTTACTTAGTATACCTAGAGGAACCATTGCATTTCGATTTTCCAGAATGTGGAATGATATTGACAAAGATATTCCGTAAAAAACGTAAACCCTTCAACCACACGAACAAGCTGCGACCATAATAAAGATATGCATATCAGTTGCAGAGTTTAATGGTTCCGGAAAAATAAAGTAGGAAATAAAATGCAGAATACAGATTGTATCCAGAAACGTTGCATTCAAGGAAAATATTACTTGAAGGGAACCTGTAGTTAATTCCTCTTGGAGACATAGCAAGAGCCATAGACCTTCTGTGTCATGGGTCTGATAGGAAATAACGAAAGACCTGGAAACCTTCAAGACAAGGGTTTGCTGAAGAACCAAAGTTGAAACAATAAAATGACAGTGCCAAAAATAATGAACAAACCAAAAATTAGGGCAGATGAAGAGTTAACTTGGATCAAGTATATGATGGCTGCATAACCATCCACGTGTAAGGAATCGAGCGAAGGAAATAAGCCGGGTAAACGAGAGGTCAAGTCGCCAAGTCGGAACCATGTGACGACTTAAATGAAAACAATACTATTCATAAATGAGAAAAATCCCAAAAAGGATAACCGTGATAAACACGTCTGACTTCAAATCCTATGGATGGTGATTTTAATCCGAAATCCATAAATGTGTAGTGCCATATGAAACTATGTCATGTTAATACATAGAGTAGGTGAATTACGTGGCAAAGCTATGAGGGACATGAAAATTCATGTTAACTCCTGAATGGATGTACACGTGACCTACATTAGTGGGGTTATACTATGTCAACAATCCCACACAGGACTAGAGAAATTAACACATAGTTGATATTCGAATGGTCCATACGATATGGATGTTACAATGTTATCATTTATATATTTATACCATAATGTGAAGGATGTAGTTAAGGTTTGTAAAGTGAGGTATGAATTTCGTATAATGAATACATGGGTAAGGTTCCAATGATAGTCTTGATCAATGATAAGGTAGGATTTTTAAGTGGCTACAATCATAATAAAACTAACTTTGAATATAAAAGGAACATATATTTGAAATTGTAATGATACTGGAAATAAAAGGTTAGAAGTATATTATATGAATTATACTATGCTAGAGTTAGCATAAGAAGCATAAATTCCTTTATATTAAATAAAAGGGAAGGAGATGTAGTTCATGTCAAGCTTCCAAGAAAAGTGACTGATTAAAATTATAGATAGTAAGGTAAACGTAAACCAACTAGACAAATACATCGAAAAGTGAAGAACGACATTAACACACTTTACTATAGTTACTCTTTAGTCTATAGAAAGAAAAACAATTTGTTGTGGAAGTGGAGTTGTTACACTTACAACCATGTTAACTTCAAAATACAAAATGCACAAGTTGCCTATACAAATGCAAGAGTTCACAACAAACAATAGAAGATGCCATGTTGCTTACAACCATGTTGTTAACAGTCAATAGCTATCACTTATCTTTCTCATGTTGATATTAGAAGCCATACATAATTGAAATAAAATATAGTGAAAATCATTCAATAATTCAAAGTAACAATGTAATACAAATTCAACTGTTCAAGTAAACCAGGCTTGTTCCACTGCAATGTCAATTAATTCACAAAATCCTTCATTGATATGAATGGATTACTAGGTTTGGTTTTATCATTAAGATAAAATACTTGCTGATAACATAGTTTACACTCAGATGTAACCTGAACTCTTTTGAGTAAAATACCAAGTTTCCTACATAAATGCAAGAGTTCACAACAGACAATAAAATTCATACAATAAATATAGTTTACTCTATACAGTTGTGATGTAATAATTATCAAATTTATTACTCATGTTGTACTCGAATACAATTTTGAATTAGAATTTCATGGTAAATCTGCAAGTTGTCGGAGCCATGCCAAGAGTTTATATTGCATATTAGATAAGGAACATGAGGCGAGGGAAAAGGGGGGCCCAGCTGCGGAGAAGTTCATCAGATGAGGATGCTAATGCTCCCAATGCTCCCAAAAATGTCATTGAAAAGGACTTTGTGGTAGCAGATCATCCCAATCCACCATTAGCCACAAAGCCACCTTCAACCACAGTGCAAGGTGCAAGTTCAAAAAATAAAATCAGTTCCATCAGACGCTGGACAAAGCAAGACATGCTCGTTGCAATTGCTAACATCGAGTTTAAGGGATATTCAATCCGTGCATTTGCAAAAAAACATGGTATTGCTGCCTCTAACATACATTATTGGATAAATGGGTTGAATAATACAAAGTGTAGAGGGTCTGTTACAGTTATGACTGAAGAGGAGGAGGATGAGGTGGTTGAGTGGTGTAAGGAGATGGCCCAATTGAGACATGGGTTAGAGCTTATACAACTTAAATCCACTGTAGCTCAAATCTGTCAAGGTGCCAAACCCCTTTAAAGATGGTTTTCCTGGTCATGGTGGAGTGGGTTTAAAAAGAGGCATCCAGACCTTGTGTTACGTACAACAGAGGGCCTTGACAGAGACAAGGCTTTAAATCTATGCCATGCAAATGTTTTCCAAGTTCTATAACACCCTTTCTGTTGCATATGAGCAAAACTCATATGCCCTAGACCATATATGGAACTCTGATGAAACAAGCTTACAGGTAGGAAGGAATTGTGGAATGCAGGTAATTGCAAAGAGAGGGAGTAGAAATGTGCCTAAGATATTGCCTAAGAGCAGGGAGTGGATCACAATTCTTGCCTGTGTCAATTCAATTGGTTCATCAATATCAAGATTTTATCTATTTTAAGGTAACACTCAACTAAAAAATTATATACAAAATTGTGAACTAGGTGCATGAATGGCTGCACATTCACATGCATGGATGACAAAGGAACTATTCCTGAATTGTCTTTGCTACTTTTCTGCTTTCGTACAAGGTGGTGTCTCGCCTGAAAACATACACTTATTGATTTTAGATGGCCATGGAAGCCACATGGCTGTGCAGACAATTGAGGAGGCCAATAAATTGGGCATTTACCTGTTAACATTGCTGGCTCATACCACTCACAGATTGCAGCCCCTTGATGTGAGTGTGTTTGGGCCTTTCAAGAACTATTTCAAGGTCGAGTGAGCTTCATGGATGACAAATATTCCAGGGGTGGAATTAAAGAGGTTTGAGCTAGTTGAGCTTGAAAGTAAAGCATTTAAAATGGTTCTCACACCTTCTAATATGAAGGTTGGATTTAGGAGGATTGGTATATGGCCACTTAATTTTGATGCTCTTATGCATGATACTGGTTGTATCCAGGCATTTTCAGTGGAATATTAAGAAGCATAGAACTTACAAGGCCATATCGGTGCCCAAGAAGATGTAGCTACTGCTGAAGGTATAATGTCCCTTTCTAAAGGGTTGTTCTATGGTAATGATGATGAACATGTTAGTGAGACACAATTCAGTCATGAACCAACTAAAAATATTAATGAGGCTGTCACACCCACTGAACCACCTGCGAATTATGCATGTGATATTCCATGTGATGTAGTTGATCAAGGGAATGAAAATGGAACAGAATTAAACAATGAGAAATTGACCATGCCAACCCAAGTAAGCGCACTATCATGGTTAGCAGAGGCCATGATGAATATCACTGGAAATAATGTATCTAACACCAATGAGGAAAGCATGGACATGCCTTCACAACCATGAGGGTTGAACATCGAACTTGTTCATTATTTTGTGGACAATGGATCATTGGAAGAGGAGCCTATTCAACATGAAGTACCTGAAGAAGACAACAATGGGGTCCAATCAGTTGTCCCGGAGGATGAAATCCAAGTGTCAGGTCTGGAGGAGCATGAGGAAAAAAGAGAGTAGAGATTACTTGGTGCATTCCTAAAGCTAGCAGTAGAGAGAGTGAAGGCCTCATCAAGGAAATCAACATCATATTATCTTCTTTTAGGGAGGAGTTCAAGATTTCTCACATCTGAAGATGATATGAATTTAATGTTTGAGTCTCAACGTAAAGAGAATGAAATCCAGGGAGATAAAAAGAGAAATAAGGAGTTAGCCAATGAAAAGAGAGCTGCAGGGATTACAACAATAAAAGCTCGAGCAAAGGAAAGGTTGGAAAGACAAAAAGCAAGGGAAGATAAGGAACATCAAAAGAAATTGGAAAGGAAAGAGAGAGAGGCAAGAAAGGTTTAGCAAGCGTTTGAAGAAGGAGGGGTGACAAGCAGGGAAGACCATGGTTCAAACCAGTTTGAGGCAAATAGGTTGATGTCTAACATGCTGGAACACATTGCAGAGCAGACACCATCATACCAAGACTTGATTAACATCCAAGTCCCCTGTTATCAGGCAGGGGTTAGACCCGCCTCTTATACCCCTACTAGTGCAGGTTTGATTCCTAATTGTGTTTATATGACACATGCACTCAGTGTTGGGGTTAGTAACACAAGTGGACACTTGGGATACTCAGTCCCACCATGGCTAAAATGATCAAATTTGAGTCAAGCATATGGAAACATTCAGGCACATCCTAATCATCCAATATTGGGTAGTCCACCATACTTGGGTCAGACAGTCAACTCAACATTTTTGGGCAATGTAGGAAAGGGAAGCCATCAAGCATATGGGTGGCATTACTTAATTTTTGTAACCACAACACACTGTGATTTTGGTAAGGATGAAATAGGTTTGCTAAGGATATCATCCATGGATGTTGGGAAGCATCCCTTTGGGTTGCCTCACGAAATCAGTATGTATAAAACAATTTCTAATTGCTACAAAAATAAATCTTATATTCCTTGGGAGTTAACAAATTTTCTGAAACACAAAATTTTCTTGTTCTTACTTCCAAAACAAGATCCCAATATTAATGTGATGACCACCACTTTGTTAATATGTTGAAGTTATAATTTCTTATTTAAAAGAACACAACACTTGCCATAGCCTATATCATAAATTTTGATTTTTAATTAGTACGTATCAAACAATTTCTAATTGATACAAAAATATAGCTCCTACCTTACAACTCTCCTTAGCTTCCTCCTTGCCAGCATGCCTCAAGAACCCATGCCCTCGAAAAACCATAACGTGTCACAGGAAAACCAACTGCATTGTGCACATTGACCTGCAAATAAAGCAAACACCCATGAGAAAAAAAATTGATGCACAGAGGAAGTAGAAACATTAAAAAAAATGGAAAACCCACCATATCCACCACCGAAAAACGCAACATTGACCTGGAAAAATAATTCTGAGCACGAACCCACCATATCTACCACCAAGATGAGGGATAACCACCACAGGGATGAACACAGACAAATAAACACACAGAAACAACATACATGGAACTACAAACCACACAATAGCAGAGAACTGACCTCACATAAACAACCTCACAACCACTCGAACCGGGACCACAGATGCTCCATAACCCAAGATTAATAGCGCTAAGGGCGGAACTAGATGCGTCGAGCATCAAAGCATCGAAGCGCAAAAACTGGGAGCAAGAACGCACAGGGACCAAGCCCAGATAAAAAAATGCATCATGTTCGAGAAGGCTCCAATAATGAGCTAAAAAGGACAGTTTGTTGCAACCCTAAACCAACACAACAGGTAACCCCGTACGAAGGACACATGCCCGCATGCATTCAACAGCTGTTGTACAACCCACGTGGTAGTCCAAGTGGTGTGACGTGGCATCTTCGAACATGTGTTCGTCTACTGAGGCCTCTCCCCTATCATATTTTTTGAAAAAAAATGCCACATTTTTAAACAAAATTGACACCTCAGTAGACAATATTAGTTGAAATCACTTGCCCAACTCCACCTACAGGTTTACTTGAGAATGAACCTATCTCAAGGTTTGGTGTCACTTCCCCTTAATAATGGGCACTCAATAGCATGCTGTCCTTCTGTCTTGCACCGTGAACACCACACTTGTTCTAAGCCAACTTGAAATGTTTTTATCGCGTTAGATACTTCTTTTATCACCCTTAAAACATATGTTAGAGTTCATTACTTTCATTTTAATTAAATTGGATGTTAATTTGTTTATTATTATTCTATTTTTAAAATTGAAATTTTATTATTCGTTAGAAAATAAATCACATTTTTCACAAGTTTTATTGAGAAATATGATTTTTTTTTTTTTTTCAATTTCATTAAGAAAAACATTTCATTTATTCACTTAGAAAATGGATATCCTTTTAATGTTGGAGTTGTTGTTTCAATATACAAAATATAATTAGTGTTAGAAAAATTGATAAGAGTGCATTCAGATTAGAGAATTTCTAGTTTTTGTTCATCTATGGACAATAATAGATAATTCCAATTTTGGATAAACCATCACCTTCTATATTTTTTCATCTGTACACATGTTGAAGAATAAGATGATTAAGAAACACTCTTAAACCTGACTTTTTTTTTAAAGATAAAATTTAGAAATACATTATAACATTTTTGTTTATCTTTTACCCCTAAATGATAGCCAAGAAAATATCACTAATAAAAAAATGAAAAAAAATATAAAACTGTTTAAAAAATATTTTAAAATTAAAAAAGCATTGTTTTTTAAAACTTAAATACATCAATGTAAAAATAAGAATCTTGGTTCAATTATTTTATTACATGGAAAAATAATTACTTCCAAAGCTGAAGCTGTGTTGCACGTGAAAGCCAATTGTGATAAAAAAATATTTATTTTGAATTAAAAAATAAATATCAATTTAAAATTTATTTTAAAATCAATTATTTTTATTATATAAATAATAATAAAAATAAAATATAAAATAATTAAAATATATACAAATTTATTATTTTATTATAAAAATATTTTAAGTCGTTTACAGGGTCTTGGATAGACGGTGATCGAGTGTGCTGTTAAGGCACTTCTTGATGTGAAGTCACCAATTTAATTTCCCGCCCCGATTGGGGTGATGTATTTGGACATGATGAAGAAGATGTAGTCCTACATAGCTTACAAAAAAAAAAAAAATCTTAGGTCATCACTTCGATGTCAATTTTTTTTGTCTTTAAGAGAATAATATCATTTAATTATCTTTTCAATATAATTTTATGTCACTGCATAATAGCGACATCTATGATCCATATATTTGTATTATTTTTACGAGTACAAAAAAATTTGAAAAACATTCTACGGAATTTCCATGGGTTACCTTATGTTTTTAGGACAATGATCTCAACACCACCGCCACATCACCACCACATTAAGGCTACAAAGCACTATTTAAAATTGAAAACGTCACAACTCTTCGAGAGGCCTCTAACACGTCAGAAAAGTGCTCAACAAAATTTGAGTGTAAAAACAATTTATTATTATTATTTTTTATAGGTTTAAAAATAATTAAATAATATTATAAAATTCCCTATGAAGGGTTGTCAGTACGCCATGCATTTCTGAAAATTTTGGTTATCTATTACCCTCACCACCCGGGCCCTCGTTGCAAGTTGAAACTTGCTTTGTTCTTTGACTGATGTTATGAGTTACAACTATCATTGAAGGGGTGGCTTTAAGAGTACAATGTACTAAGACTACAATTAATTCCCATAATTAATCTGCAAACTCGCAAAAACCAAAAGTGGCTTCGTCCCTATGTTGGATGGTATTTCCCCTCACCAATTCACAGTGACATGACTCTCATTGGTCAAGACATGTCACACTATGAAGGTGGCTTCACCTGTTTAGGGTGACTTGGAAAGATAATGTCTGAGCATGTTATGGTGTTGATTCCTAAGTTCAACTTACAACGTCTAGTAATAGAGTCTAGTCTAGGGTACTTAGGTAGAAGGAGAACTTACAATGTCTAGACTCTAGAGTCTAGTCTAGGGTACTCAGGCAGAAGGAGGTTGTTGCAGCATTAAAGAAAGTGTAATGGGTAATGGAGGTTGTTGAATTGCTAGGCTCTTAGTCTTAATGGTGACACTAATATTTTTCTCTATGGAGGATTTTCCTACTAGTTTTTTCATCCCATTTAACTGAAGAACTGTGAAACAACCATTTTTGCAATTGCTAAAGATCCATTTTTACTGGGTATTCCTTTATAGCAATAATCTGATCAAAATTCCAAGTTCCAATAATCATAAATTCACAGGTATTTCTCTGCAATCTAAGTTTGATTCGTGACCATTTTTTTGCTAAACTTTTTAGTGTAAATCGATCAGATATGGATTGTTACATGTTTACCTTGGCTATTGAAACAATTTAAATACTCTCTGGAAATCGATATGCCAAGGAAATCAAACTTCTGGTCTATCTGGTATCTTCTCCAAGTTCCCATAAACTTCCTCTTATAATCCATTATTGGAGCACCAACGACCAATATTAAAACTTAATAAATGGTTATGATCGTCTTGGAGTCGATCCGTGTGAGTTTCTAGATGATTCTCACCTTGAGTTAATTAATTATGATTAATTAGCCATATTCCCTAAGTTTAGTCTTAGGAAATATTTAAAAAACATCTAATAATATAATTAAGCCATCTTTAGGTGTAATTTCCATAAACGGTTTCTAGGTTTTGGATATATCACGTATTCTAGCCTCTCCATTAAATTTCTTGTCTAGAAAACATTTGTACAAAAAACAATAACACTTTCTCTTAGTGACAACCATGTTCTAATATTTCACACCCTGCCACAACACCTCATCTATATACCATCCTCCGTCACGTTGTTGATGTCAGGAAATTGTTACTGCCTGCCACTTCCCACCAACCACTACAAAAATTTAATGTTCAATCTGTGTGGCTACTGACCCTTCCATATTGCTGCCAACGCTGCATCTTCACTGTAACTCCCTCTCATTTTTTGTTGTTGCAATTGCAACATCTGCAACTTAGAAGCATCCAAAATACTGAATCAATTGTGTTCACTATCATGCATCTATCTCTTGAGTCTCTGAATTCTACGAGCCTCTACACTGTCACTGAAGAATCTGTATTGTAGCCAACTCTGCACTGAGCCACTTAATATGTTGTCAATACTGTGTTGCGCTCCTAGTATCTAACTGCTACTAGTCTGTAATTGTCAATCTGATACTGACTGCATCAACTGCCATTGATCCATCTTGCTATTAAATATTGTGGGTCCTCTTAACCAGGAAATGATCCATGAGGTGGACCCTTCAAGGACCCTTCCTAATCTCTATATCTCTCTAGGGCTATATCTCTAAGTCACCCCACCTCACTCCTTCAGGTATATCAGTGATCATTGCAAAGTCTTCCTCCAACCTGGAGGATAGCCTATCTATCTTAGCATGTGTTGTTTTTTGGTCTTGCTTCTCCTTCTTGTCCTTATTTCTAAGAGGAAACTGGGTACTATAGAGACCAAAATCACCACACCTGAATCACTTGACCTTAGACTTGTCCTTCTTCTTTCTTTACTCCCCCTGCCCTTCATTAGGACCCTTTGATGTGAGGGCCACATTCTCCTCCTCCTTCACCAACTTCAATCTGATGCTACTGTTGCTACCACTGATAGAGCTCTTTAGAAAAGCTCATATCCACTCTTCATGCTGCAAGTCGAACCATCCCTTTTCCCATTATGGTTGCTTGCCTCTTCCCAATATGCTTTGGATGAAGACCTGCCAATCCTCCAAGACATTTTTTAGTGCCAACCGTACTTGATCTGATGGTTGAGATGTTACCCCAATAGTTGCAAGTTGGTCTCAGGGCTCTTGAATCCTTGTGAGGTAGGGATCTATGCCTTCCCCCTTCTGCATCCTGATGCATCTTAGTTTTTCTTCCAGAAACATCTTCCGCTGCTCGACAGTACCCTGATATAACGTAGATAGAGCATCCACACCTCTTTAGTTGTTCCCTTTGCCACTACATGTGAGACTATATAGTCACAGAATCCATCCAAGATCAACCGCTTTTCCTTCACCATTCTTTCATGTATTATTTCTATTGATCTGCATCCTGGGGAACTGCCACCGCATTATCGATGTAGGATTTCAGGCCATATCCATCTAGAAGGAAGGAAATCCTAGCTTCCTGATTAAATAGTTGGAAGATACATCCAATCTATCCTGATCTCTAAGCCCAGAAGTGGCCATATTTGATCAGGTCAAAAAATCCCTCTTTCCATCTGCTTGGTTGATGCTCAGCTACTCACACTCCATTCTGGAATGCGTGAATCTGATAGCTGCTATTGCCAATCTACCTAGAAAAATCAAACTTCTGAGACTCGAAGTTCCCTGAGCGAAATTTTCCCTATGTTGTGTGTACTTTTCTCTTCCCCCTGACGCTGATTTTTTTATTGTAAATCCATTTCCATCCAACCACAAAACTACTCAGTGAAAATATGAGCTGCAACTACTCCCTCTACCTGTTGGAATCATTATCCCAAACAACTTGACTTTTCTGCCAAATTGCAACTTAAAATCGAACTGTTGCCCCAGCAATTCGGCATGCCTGTCGATGAACTACGTTGCCTCTAATAATTTTGGCCTACTTATCCATCCGAGCAACAAATTCTCTCTTTCGCTTCTACTCTTCCTAGTTGATTACTCATGCTCTGATACCATGTGAAAATTTTAAAACTGAAATCCTATTGTTGCAACTGGAAATAATTCTTCTAATAGTTAATTAATTTTAACATTTGTTTCTACAACAAATATTGAATTAATCACACTACAACCTTCACAAATAAACTTCAGAAAAATAATAACACTGGAAACTGAGCAAATACTAGCACAAACACAAATAAAAATGGAATCATTATTTTTGGACAAATGTCCCCGGAAAAACCAAACTTGGGGAAACCGGTGTAGCAGTGAGGGTTTTTATTATTATGCAGCATTGAAAATATGAGTACAATCTAGATGCACAAACTAGAAATCCATTATAGGAGAAACTGGCCACAAAAAAAATAGTGAGACAAATTTGTCTCACCCGACACTCATCTAGCTCCAAAACTGGCTCTGAATGGGCTCCATGAAACCCTTGTGTCAAGCCTACACAAGCACCAGAATTCTATGTCTGGAACTACAATTGATAAAGTTTTCTTCCCAATCCATCCTCTGAGAATGAATCATTGGTAACTCCCAGAATTATTCCCAACTTATAGCAACTGAATTGACCCTTTATCTGGCTAAATTGAACTCTGCTTCTAAAGCTTCTACATTACCTCTGTGCATCCTCTCTAAGGAAACTTGACCCTCCTGTAGTTGAATCTCTGGATCTGGAAAATATCCTTTGGACTCATTGTCCATGCCCCTCACTATCTTTGCTTTGATTTCTCGATCTCTCGAAACTCTTGCTGCTCTCTGGAAATTGATCTGCCAAGGAAATTGAACTTATGGTGTGCCTGGCATCTTCTCCAGGTTCCCATCGAGTTCCTCTTATGATCTATTTTTGGAGCACTAACTACCAAGATTAAAACTTAATCAATGGATAGGATCATTTTGGAGTCGATATGTGTGAGTTTCTAGATGATTCTCAAAATGAATTAATTAATTCTGATCAATTAGCCATATTCCCTAGTTTTATACTTAAGAAATACTTAAAAAAAGACTAATAATAAAATTGAGCCATCTCTAGGTGGAATTTCCATAAACGATTTATGTGTTTTGGAGATCTCATGTCAAAATCACACATGCAATAGGACAAGTCCTCAACAGTGATTAGGAGGTTAATTTTGTAGAAATAGCTCAAAATTTGATGTTGCTAATGAATTCACAATGAAAGCAATAAACACAAATTTCTTCTACTCAATCTACGAAAAGGAAAACATACATTATAAACACATGCAATCATTCAATCACAATGAACACAATATTGTTACTCGGGAAACCGAATGGGAAAAAACCCTCCTCTATTTTATATTAAATCATGAGAAAAAATGATCTATTACAATGACAACTTCAATCCTGAAGCTCAACCTGCAATACATTATTGATCTCATCCTCCTAAGTCTACTCTAGAAAATTCTTAGAAAAACTAGGCTTCTTTCTTGCCCCTATTTCCTTGTGCAATTCTTGAGGAAATTGGATCCTAAAGAATATGGGAAGCTCCTATTTTATTGGGAAATTCCCACGAGAAGAGTCTCACTTGCTACATGAAAACTAGGTACACTCTCTAATATACAATATTAAATACGTTGATGCCTTTTTCCTCCAGTCAACTAGGAAATTCTAATTCCATGCATGACCAGGGATACTTTTAGTAAATTGAATAGTTAACTAAGAGCTTAATGAGTTAACAACAATTACAAATCCCCAACTGAAATCTTACCCACTCTATTCATGACCAGAGATCAGATAACTAAGTTTAATTAACTATAACGTCACTATATTTCTAGATCTTAGCAAAAAAATCATGCACAACTTTAATTCTATCCCACAAACTCGAATTTATTGATTTAACTAAGTGACTTGGCCATGTCACTCCTACTAACTATAAATCAAATCATGATGATGATGTGGAAATTAGAATTTTTCCATTTGACTGAGGCACAAGTCAAATGA
This sequence comes from Pinus albicaulis, assembly GCA_034641835.2. Classification (NCBI taxonomy): domain Eukaryota; kingdom Viridiplantae; phylum Streptophyta; class Pinopsida; order Pinales; family Pinaceae; genus Pinus; species Pinus albicaulis. The sequence goes on from MU968551.1 coordinate 27,846,608, forward strand.
AGCCCTTTCTTGCTACAATTAACACTCCCTCTTAGCCAGAAAATGGTTTTGCACAGTCCCAATTCTAATCACTGTAGCACACCTAACAATCCCTCTCACTATTTTTGTTGTTACTGCAACAACTGCAACTAAGAGGAATCCAAAACAATGAATTAACTATGTCTCTAAGTTGCAACCATCTCCTAGTTTTTTACTGCTACTAGCCTTTGCATTGTCGCTCAAGATATGACTACATCAACTAACATTGATCCTTATTATACTGAATAATGTGGGCCCTTGTAGCAAGGGTAATGATCCATGAGAAGATTATATTGCAACTATTTTTGCTCTCCTATGGAACCTACCTAAATATTTGCAACTTTGTGACTAAGGATCTACATCGTCTTAGCTCACTCCTTGAGGTATAGTTGCATGCATGGAAAAATCTACCTCTAGCTTGTAGAAATTTTTAATTCGAACACTAATCTGTTTTACTTATCTAGTAGAAGCATGCTTCAAATAAGCTTTCCCCTTACTGAAAAATACATCATATCCACGGTCTTAAAGTACAACTAAAAAAACTAAATTTTTCTTCAGATCAGGCACATACATTACATTATTTAAGTGAAGATGAGAAATTGATTCCCTCTTAAAGGTGACAGTGTCAATCCCTTTGGTATTATACCTTCCATCATCTCTAAGTTCTATGTATAATTGTAGGTTCTTTTCTTTCTAAGTTGTTGAATAACTCCTTTCTTCCTTTCATATGAAATGAAGCACTTGAATCTAAGTAGTGTACACTACCTCATATAGTACTTTCCATGGATGTAGTGAGGGTTAAAGCCAACTCGAATTGTGATGTGAGAGCATCACCTCTTTCTGCACTTGCAAGCTTATTCCTAGGTTTCTTGTGTGGACACTTGGTTACATAGTTTCCATATTCACGGCAGTGAAAACATTTAATTTACTAAGGTCTTTCTTCTTGCCATGGTTTTGGTTAGATTATTCCTTTATTTGAGCCTTATTGTCTTTGAAATTATTTCATTTTCCAACTAGAGGACAATATTATTCCTCATTAGCTCTGGATGTGACACCATCTACAATGTTCCTTATAATCTCCTCCTACACAAAATCAGACCAAATTCTCTCCCAATTCGAAAGCTTGTCTCTCCCATTAACTGAATCCTGATAGTTGTGCCAGGAATATGGAAGACCAAGGAGTGTTAAGCTCACAAGCTTAGATGGTGGCACAATTTCTCCTACTCCTCCAACTTCATCTCTGACCTGAGTGAATTTGGATAGATACTCAATAATGGTTTCATTTTTTTTGCATTGGAATGTTCTTGAGCTTATCTTTCAATTCTAATTTCATGGCATCATTGTTGCGTTTGACTAACTCTATGAGGGTTTTCCACATTTTATAAGTAGTTTTCTTTCAATGTAAATTCGAAATTGCATGGTCTCTAGCTCCCTCCAGGATGTTGTTGGTTTTAGAATATCAGTTTGTGTGTACTACAATACTGCATTTTCATCCAACACAACTTCCATTATGTATTTCCAAATCCATGAAATTTGAAGTGCCCTCCAATGCATACTTAAGCCCCAATCCATAGAAGGGCATTTTTCATGCACCGAAGAAAACATTTCTGCACCACAAATATGCCATTCGAAATTTCTCTGAGAGAATATTAGAATATAGTTTATATGTAGTTTTAAATAGCATTGATACCATGTATAAATATATCGAAATTTGCAGCTGCTAATGAATTCATACTGAAAGTGATAGACACAAAATTATTCTACTCAATCTGTGGCAAGGAAAACATACAATAGAAACACATGAACATAATATTTTTACTGGGGAACCCAACTAGGAAAAACCCCTCTTATGATTTTTTTTTAAATCATATGGGAAAAAATGATCTATTACAATGACAACTTAAATCCTGAAGCTCGACCTACACTACAATATTGATCTCTTTTTTTGGATTCTGCTCTAGAAAATGCTGATCAAAACTAGGACTCCTACATGCCCCTATTTCCTTGCGCAATTCTTGAGGAAATTGGCTCCTATAGCATAGGGGACTCTCCTATTTTCTTGTGCAATTCCCAAGAGAAGAGTCACTTGCTACATGAAAACTATGTGCACTCTCTAGTATACAATAATAAATGCATTGATGCCTTTTTCCTCCACTCAACTAGGAAATTCGAATTCCATGCATGACTAGGGCTATTTTTAGTAAAGTTACTAGTTAACTACGAGATTAGTGAGTTAACAACATTTGCAACTAATCAATTGAACTCCTACTGACTCTATTCATGCCCAGAGCTCATATAACTGAGTTTAACTAACTATAACTCCACTAGATTGCTAGATCTTAACAATCAACTCATGCACATCAATGCTTCTAGCCCACAAACTCAAATTGATTGATTTAACTAAGTGAATTGGCCATGTCACTCTTTCTAACTGCAACTCAAGTCATCCTGTCGATGTGGAAATTTGAAATTCTCCATTTGACTAAGGCACAAGTCAAATGAAGCCTTTTCTTGCTACAATTTAACACCTTTGAGTATTGCACAAGTTGTAAAGGTGCCCAAAATCTTTTAGGAAATGTTTGTTGTCATCTTAAATTTTCAAATTAGGCCATTTTCTCAGTAACGGATCCCTTATATGCTTTATAATTAATTAATGAAAAACAAATTTTGAATGGAAATAAATTTATCTGTGTTTGTGGAAATTGGTTTAACTTTTGCTTCCTGTGAAATTTATTTATTTCCTAGTTAATATCCTAGTAGTGGTACTTTGTATTCAATAAAGTTGAAATTGAATTAAAGTTAATATAAAAAATTAATAGGAATTAATTAATCATTTACTATGACTAGAAAATTTATATGATATTAGAGGAGATTGATTTCTAATTTCCACAATAAAGAAAAACATTAATTTCTTTTGAATACTAGAAGGATTCAACAAACAATAGTTTATTTTTTTAGATTTAGAAATGGAAATTCCCATTGTCATGTTTGAAAATATGTTGGATGGGTTTTCTAACTTCCTAACCTAGAAGGGAAGGGTTACCTTGTTATTGAAAGAGAATCATTTCTAGGAAATTATTCATAACGAGGTTCAACCACCAACAAATTTAACATGTTGGCAACCCATGAAAATAAGGATATCAAATCTCATAGACTCATAATGAATGTTGTGAAGGATCACTTGATCCCCCACCTTGTAGAGAATAAGATAGTTAAGGGAATGTTCAAGGCACTATTGGATCTATTCGAGAGTTATAATGTGAACTAGGAGATGATATTAATGGAAAAATTTAAGATACATCCAAATGTCAAGATCAAATAATGTGACGATCTACATGATGAAGATCACCCAAGTTCATGATCAACTTATAGTAAATGGATAAAAGGTGGATGAGGAAGAACTAGTGAATGTGGAATTCAGTGGGTTCACCAATTCTGGGGTGTCAAGGGGATTTTCACTCAGGAACACCTTCCATTTCATAAAGTTGGGATGATTACATCGAGGAAGAGGCTTTGGAAGTGTCTAAGGAAAATAGGTAAGGAGGTGGAGAGGAGAACCTGACTTTGTTCAATAAGGCCAAGAAAGGAAAAGGAAAGGTGATGCAAAAGCATCATAGCAGATATTTTTCCATTATCAGGAAGAGTCCTCTCCCATTTATGATATTTTTGGGTTAAGGAATATTGTTAGTTAAGTCTTGTGCCAGGGTGTCCTTTAAGGACAAATGTAGGAATTTAGGTAGGAATAGCTTCTTTTGAGTAGGATAATTTTAGTCGAATGAGAAGATTGTTGGTAAAGTGGCCTCTGTTTTTTTTATGAGATATTTTTCCGCTAAAGAGGGATATGCCTTTTTGTATTATAGGGAGAGCTTCAGTAGTGGGAAAGAGAGAATCTCAATGGGCCAAAATGAAAATTTATTACCTCTTTGTAGCTTATTTTCAAGGTTAACCAAGATTAATTTCTTGATTTAAATGGATTCCATGTCTTCATTATGTGTTTCTTTCCTAAACTATTAATTTCTTTTAGGATGGCCACTAACTAATCGAGGTTTTCAAAATTTTGGCCCTAACTACTCTTAAGACCCTTCGACTAAGTCATGGTGTCACCAGGCACATGTAGTAATGCATTGCGAATTTGGTGAAACTTATGAAGCACAATAAGTAAACGAGGTCCCAGACTCCACAAATTCCATGAAGAGTAGGGATATCAGTGACTAGAAAAGTGAAATATTTTTGAAACCCTACTACTAAAAAAAAAGGGGGGGGGGGGTTTCCAATTGTGCCCCCCATACTTATTAAAATATCGGTCCCATTATAAGGGAGTTCATACTCCTCTTAGGACATATAATCTCTTGTCCTTACTACCCACCATTAAATTGACATTAACATTGAATCCCATCTCGCCCCCCTCAACCCCTTTCCTATGTCACAGGGAAGATCCCATCACGATCCACCTACACCATTGATTCATATGTCTCTCCCATAGTTTTAGATCTAAGGGGGTGTGTACACCCCACCATCATTGTAGATCTCCACCTCACTCCTATCGACCATCACCCATCAGGCCCCCGATAACCTTGCTTAGTCATCGGGTTTTCAATCCATCTATCAGCCATTAGGGCTAGCACCTGTGAGACCCTCCACTCCATCGAAGTCTAATAACTTACACCGTCAAGGAAAAAAAGTGAATACCTTGATAGCTTTGAGGACCCAAGAAAGTGTGGTTGGATTCATGCATCAAAAGGGTCCCATCAAAAACTTCAATAGTGATAAGTCAACTTCGTAGTTGGGAAAGGACTTGAGTAAAATTAAGTGTTTCATTTTCCATGGTAATTGAAACTATGTAGGTGAAGTCATAGTAGATAATAGCATAAGCACGTGTTGATTATTTTGCAGTAATATTTTAGAAGGACTTCTTGTTGATCTCCCATCTATCTACTAGCACGACCATCAGGAGTTCTTGGTACCTAAAGAGTCGTGCATTTTGCAACATGATAACACCATGAAATATCTTCAACAGTTTGATAGAGAAGGATTTGAATTCACATGTGGAGCTTGGTAATGATGGCAAGTATGTGGTGAACAGAGTTGGAAACATTATTCTCCAACTCGAGCCTTGAGGATCCTAGAGGTTAAGAAAGTTTTATATCTGAGAGTGTTGAGGAATATTTTTCTCTCAGTATCAACTATGAAAGGAAATTTTTTGTGATGTTTCTAAAAGTGACAGGTATTCATATGACTAGAGGGAGCTAGACCTAAAGCTATAAGCATCAATGGGATTAGAGAGGGAAGCATTTACAAGTTGTAAGGGAAGCTAGTATAGGCCTTGTTACACAACGATGATAATCCATGTGCATTGTGGCATAAGAGGATAAGAAAATTGCATTATAACGCATTTCCAATACTAAGGGAAATTTTCCTTGGTACACCAAAGCTTAGTAGTGAGCAGTAGGGCATGCGTAAAAGGCATGCGCTTGGAAATAATGTTAAGGATTATTTTATAAGAAGCTTGATTAGGTTAGGGAATCTTAGATCTTATTCAATCAAATGTGTATGGACTAAAATTAATGGAATTAGTACAAGGGTCACTATACTATGTCACATTCGTTGATCATTTTTCCAATAAAACTAAGGTCTGCTTCATAAATACCAAGGATGAGGTCTTCAGTGATTTTTGAGAATTCAAGGATAAGGTGGAGAATAAGATATAGAGGATAATTACGGTATTTAGGTTAGATAATGGGGTAGAGAACAACTCCATTGGCTTCAAGGATTCTTGCAAGGATGGGATCAAGAGGGAGATGACAATTTTAGACAACCCTCAATGAAAAGGGGTTGTATAGAGAAAAAACTAATCCATCATAGGAGTTTGCAAGTAAATTATTCATGACTAGGATACGTCTTTGTTCCTTTAGGAAAAGGCATGCAAATCAACAATTTATTTTTAGAATAAGGGTCCTCATAAGACCTTGTGGAATAAGACTCATGAGGTTGCATTCATAGGGGTGAATATAGAGATATGCCACTTTAGCTTCTTTGGTTGTCTAGTGTTTGTTTTATTATGGAGAAGAGGACGAAGTTGCATCCCTCGGGAGAGAAGGGAATTTATGTTATATAGTAAGACTTTGAAGGCTCACAAGATTTCCATTCCTACGTGAAGGAATACAATTGTTAGTAGGGATGTGAGGGTTGAGGAGGACCTAACATCTAAGAAGTCTCATGAGCTACGTCCAGTATTGAGGAAAAGGAGAAAGAAGTTGTAAATGATGAGCAACATTCATCAACTACTTCGAGTTCAATGAGTCAGGTTTTACATGAGGAGGATTCGACAACATCTCCTACTAGTTCTATCAAGAGGTTGATGATTTGAATAGACATTGAGGGATGCTCAGGAGCATGTGGAGGATCCTAGGGGCACATTCATGTTGAGTAGAACTTTTAGGATGTTTCAAAACCACATGGTGCTTATTTATTCCAAGCCTTCTAGTTATCAAGCCAATGGGTTTGGAGGGATGCCATGATGGAGGAATATAGCTCCATTCTGAGAAATGACCTACGAGATATAGTTCCAAGATCGGAGGGAAAGTTAATGGTGAGTTCCAGGTGGGTCTTCAACATCAAGCATGTTGTATATAGTAGCATAGAGAAGTACAAATAGAGGGTTTTCGTGAGAACATTCTGCCACAAAGAGGGAGTGCACTACTAGGAGAAGTTTTCTCTAGTGGCCAGATATACCTACATTCAAGCTATCCTATCCATTGCTTTAGTTATGAGTGGAGGATACTTCAAATAGATGCGAATAAAATGTTTTTCATTACATGGGAGCAAGTCTTATGTGTGCAAATTGAAGAAGGCCATATACAGACTCAAACATACAATCAATGCATGATACATGTATGTTGTGAATGTAATGGGCATAGACTTCAACAAGAATGAAGAAGGTCCCAACTTACACTTCATTGTTATTGGATAACTTTGTATCTCTCCATCTCATGAACAATGATCTTGATTTTCAACCACTACCAACATCTACTTAAATAGTTGCATATCCATAGAAAGACCACTAGTTACAACATAATGATTATCTATTACCACTCCGAAAGTAAGCAAAACCTCTTGCACAGCCTAAGTGTTTTATGAAAGGTGAATTCGCTATCATTTTCCACATTTGGTTTCACAAGTAGGAATACTTGTGCTTTCAAACACATGAGAGGATTTGATATAGGAAAACCATTTAGAAACAAAAGAGATAAAAAACAGTAATTAGATTCCTGCACTTTTGATGTTACATAATACAATTAATGATTATTTTCATCAAGACCCTCTGTCACGGAAGTTTCCCTGGAGTTTAGGTTAACTTCAAAAGTAAAAAGCATTACGAAATCCCAATGTTAGTTGATTTGAATCAGGACATAATATCTTTAAATATGTTCTTTGCAGGCGGGCCACGTTTTCCACATATTGGTGGCCGGATACACCTAATTTTTCAATACTTATGTCATTCATGGACGTGGAATTTATTCCTCGTGCTCTCTTCACTTTTGGGTGTGCATAGAAATAATTAAGATCTTGGGTAAACATCCCAACATGGGAACTGGCTTTTGGATTTTCTGGGGAACTTTAATGGCAAGCCCCTTAGTTTAGGCAAATTATATATAGTTACAGTCAAAAGCCATCTATGAGAACGCAGAAGAAAGTTCCAAAATGCCTGCACAGACGTGACATTTATTTTGGGTGGTACGTGTACCCACGGTTCAGCCTCTACTTTTCAACATTTAATGTTTAATGTATGTATGGTGACATCTATGTGACTTGAAAGGGACTGATCATTCATATTTGTCTTCATATTATGAAAATTCACACCACAGCACGGCCATTATAAGAAAAACAAATTCCTTTACATTATGTAATTCACAGGTTCAACTACTTAACATGCCGGTTCAACTACTTCAGTTCCAATCAGAATGAACTTTTCAGAAATGTGGTCAATAAAGTAACTTATTGCAACCGTGTGAACAACTATGGGAATCAAAGGTTCAACTATATTATTCATTTCAGAGTTTCAGTCACAAATTTTCACTCATATAATTTTCCTTGAAATTGACTAAATTGCAAATATACCTTTTCATCAGGAGCATGATAGCTAACCGAATATCAGCATCAACTCTAAAAGTCAACATAATTCCAGTTCATATAAACCCTACTCACCCATATTTCAAATTTTTACGACTTTCAAGAAACCCTACTCACCCGTATTTCAAATTTTTACGACTTTCAAGAAACCCTACTCACCCACGTTTTATTATAGATTAAGCGTATTTCTCTTTGTTTCTATTGGTCAAGCGCATGAAAGTGGCAGCCGCTGCATTATCTGCGATGGATAATGGTTCTAACTAGAATTGTGATTTAATTAACCTGCCACTTGGAGGTGAAAATTGAATATAAAATTATGATTAATTTCTGAATCTGATTTTTTTGAGTAATCTGAATTTTTTTTTCAATTTATTGTAGAAATATTATGTTATTGATAGTAGAAATAGATTCAACCAAACCAAATATTATAAGACAGCTAAAATTTTGAAACTTAACAACTATAATAAAGATTTTACTACATTTTTATCAAAATTTTACCAAAATTTCTATAATTTTCCAAATAAATTTAAACCTTTTACAATAAACTTATAACATTGCCATATAGAATCTCTTTGTTAATATTGAGACATTGCCTATAAAGTCTCTTTGTTAATATTTTTGGAAGTTTCAATACACCTCTAAATTTTAATATACATAAACTCAACAATATCACAACCTTTCACATCTATCATCGGTCTCGAAATCAAGAATAGTATACCCATTCACATTTATCATCACGATGTATCTTGAAGGTTGGCCGTCATGACACATCGTCGTCTTACGAGTTGTGGAAATCATCCATCTTGTGCGTTTGTTTGTTTGTTTGTTTCTGACTTTTCAATTTTAATGGCTAATCAGCTCATCATGGTTCGAGTCAATCACGAACTCTCTTGTCTTGTTTTCGGTTCGTGTCTGATAGAGAAATTTAGATTTGTAGGCACTTCCTCTATTGATGCTGATTAGGGGATTTTTTGAACACAGAAGATGGTGTGAAATCGCTAGTTTCGTTTTCATTTTGTATTTTCCATTGATACGTCCAATATATTGACTTAAAGTTTTTCCATTATTACGTTCTTGACCTAAAGTTTTTTCCATTATTATGTTCAATATATTGACTTAAAGTTAAGTTATTATAAGTATTAGGTTTTAGATAATGCGGTTTAATGTATAGTATAAGTGAGAGAGTAAATTGATGTATGAGAATTATTTTTCTTTGTTTTTAAAAAAATATACTAAGTTTATTTATTTTATTTTATTTTGAAGCTATAAATTTTTTAAAAAGATCATATATATTATTAAAATATTTTAGTTAATATTATATTGAGCATTTAAATTATTTTTTATTATTTTTCTTATTTTTTTAACTAATATATTAAAAACTCTTATAATTTATTATATATATATATATATATATATATATATATATATATATATATATATATATAATTTGTATATTTATAATTTACTAAATTTGTAAAATAATAAAAATTTAATATATATTTTGTATTTCAAAATGTTTTAAATTATGATTAAAAAAATGATTACATGCTAAAATATAGTTGAAATAATTAAAACCAAACCTCATGAGGAGGGGTTGAGGAGAGGAAGCCATTTTGGGGAAATAAACTTCCCAAGGGTCATCCATATATGACCAAAGCCTCTTACAATCCTCGTGCTAAGCATCTCATTGTGGGTGGATCAGTGTTCATCCAACCAATAAGCAGGTTGTCCCCAGCCTAGGCTTTGCCTAGTTACAAAAAAAAAAAAATGATCTCTCTCAACCTTTGGTACATTTGGAGTTAAGATGGATATAGGCTGGTTTAATTCCCCCTTTAAATAGGCTATATTCCACATGAATACCATGGGAAATACCATGGGTTCTCATAAACTTGGAGCTCAAAAGCCACCAGTAACTTGACGAAGTCAAGTTTACCTTAACTACGCAACAAAAATTAATCAAGAAAATAATTTATTTTAACATAGGGGTATTTTTCACCCGATGGGGGTGGCCAAACAGATGGCAGAAGGGCCTCGGGGCTTTCCCCTTAAAGCATATGGCATACATGCTCTATGTTAAATCGAGATTAATGCGACAGTACCTTGATCATCCGAACTCTCCAAAAGTGGGTAGGGGAGATTTAATGATGGGAATGGGAAATGGAAAAGTTGTTGAAATGCGGGCGATGAGTGTTTGGTGTAGGGTGGTAAGGAAGGTCGTTGGAGTTGTTTGTTTCAGTTTTGACTCTCAGGTTGTAATCTGAGACCCTAGAGAAAAATTAGGTGAAGGTCCAGTTCTTTGCAGTAGGTTTTTCTTAGAATATGGGTTCATCAAATTCAGTTTATGTTGTGGTGTCCCATCTCACCTTGGCCCTTGTTCGGAGCAGGTAATACTTTTTCTGTCTTTGTGGGTTTCTCATGTGTTTCTCGCTTGGGTGGTGATTGGAGTTTGGGAAAAGTTTTTTGTTTTTGTTTTGCAGTGTGGAATTGGGTTCAGTACTATTAGCAACCCAAGTTGGCACCAAGTTCAATGAGCACCCATGATGGGTTGTGCTCCCTTGGAGATTCGAAAAAACAAAGTTGAACCAAGTTAGGAAAGAGTGCACTATGGGCACGCTCCAACAAAGGTACGACGCCAACTTATGTGACAAGGCAACTTGGTGTCAATTTGACAACGTGTGCATGTTGGAGGGCGAGTTGAGAGGTGAGGAAGCTCTAGAGCATAGGACACCCACACAACTCAAGCAAGGAGCGCGCGTATCACAAAGTTATAGTGGTCGCTGACTTGTGGACCCGTGCCCACAGGAGCACCCACACCAAGGGGCACATGGGTGCCAAGCATAGCGAGCAGATAGATATGACGTGATGAAAAGGTAATGAGCATGGTGTGATGGGTGAACGAGTGGGAAAAAAGGTGGAGTACACAACAAGCGAGCAACCAAATTCGGGTAGCATGTGCGATGAGTGAAACACCCAAGCAGGGGCACCCTCCTACCCATAGGCAGGTCATCCGAAAGGTGTTCCCGCCCATGAAGGGATGTTCAACACAAATTGAAGGGTCGTATCAAACCAATGAAGGGGTGTCGACCACATAAAATGGAAAGGAAAGAACACCTATATATTGGAGAGGAGGAGCTTGATCAAAGGCGGATAAGTTTGACCAAGTACATCGCAGAACAAGATGAACTGTGACATTGTAGATAACTATACGTTTGCACAAAGGTCATAAGAACGCAACAAGTGGGTCCAGGAAAGGTGGGGCTCGTCAAGCGAGCCAGCGCGATTGGGAAAATTTATAGGTGTTTTTTCTGGGTTGAATTTTTTGGGTTTCTCGGCCGGTCAATGTGTAGGAAGACTTGGGCAAAACGCATAGATAGGACTATATGACTTAAGAAGAAGGTGTAGTAATTCTTGGGCAGAACGCAGGCAAGGGTTGCACGACTTGACAAATTTGGGTGGACAAGTTTTTAGCCCATGCTAGGCAACTACCATGCCTTTAGACATTGTGAAATTGTTGTTGTTTTATATTTGTAGCATTTAATAAATCATTGGGGCAAACTACTTGGGGAGTTTCCCCCTCCAATCATAAGTTGTGTTCATTGTTCAAAGTTTGTGATATCACATTTTTTTGTTTTTGTCATGTTTATATTGGAATAGATGTTATCGCGGAATTGAATATTTGAAGTAAGATCTATTGAATGAAATAATTTATGTTTCACATATAAAATAAGTGAACACTTAATGAAAGATTGATGAAGTGTTGGAAGTAGGCGTAGTTTGGGTAAAAGTATCTTTAAAAAGGTTAAATTGTGTTAGTGCCATGACAAATGGTATCAGATCTTGGTTTGCATAGGACTGAGCTGATTTGAAGGAAAATTTTAGCACTGCCACGGGCACAACATAACCAAGGTCGATCTGAACAAATTAATAAGACTTGGAGGCACGAATACCCATGATAAATATGGTGAATAGGTCGAAGTGTAAGGGTTGATTTTCGGTCGCATTGTGATGTGTTTTGTGAAAGTTTGAAAATGGCATAGACTTGGGTCAAGGGCCAAGTTAAATGATAAACGATTGCAAGTTGGCTAGAGTGTCATGAGAGACTTTTTCAAACCTTGTATAGGTTGAAATGCATGAAGGAAGATAGGTCGAAGATTCAGGCTAAACTTGAAGTTTTGGAGGATAATGTTGTAGGAGAGCTTCTTCAATTTGGTTGGGAAGCTGATCAGGATGAAGTTGTTGATTCTGATGAAGGAGAAGTTTTGATATATGAAGAATTAATTGTTGCAGATATGTCGACGGAAGAGGGGAAACTTGGTGCATTAAAAATTTCCCAGGTTGAACTATATATGTGCCCATTGTAGCCATTAAGGGAATAAGGCACTCTCATGGAGAGACCTAATGAAGATGATTCGTATGTAAAAATGGGAAAAGGAATTATGTGGTTACCGATGAAACGGGCAGACTTCCAATTAAAGGTTAGGATAAGACCTTGTGCAATTTGGAAATGAGGAACACTGGTTGTTGCAGAACTTGTTGGGGCAGTTTGTGACCTTGGGGTAGAAGGTGTGAACGCCTATGACAAGGGTGGAACGTAATGAACTTTGTGATGGGTGAGTCATGCTTATCCAAATGAAGAATTGGATAATTACCCAGCATGACTCATGGACATAATAAATTAAGGGCACATCGACGTGAAGGAAGCTTGATATACATATTTGGGTAGACTTATTCATTACAGTTTCATTGAATCCAAGAGGCAGTGTTTCTGAACCTTTAGTGGGGGAGACAACAATGAAGGAAGGAACCTGTGATAGCGATATGAGGGTAAGGTGACTGAGGGCGCTAACTTGACCAAAGAAAAGGATGTTATGACTAAATTTTTGATAGTCCTACTAAGTGGAAGAGTTGGGAAGATGAATTCATGGGCATTGAGTTGAATAGATGGGCATGGAAGACTTCATGCAGAGACATCAAGCGAGATCACTTCTAGAGATGTTGTATATTGGTATCAAAGAGAATTTCCAAAGAAAGGATGTTGTGCAAATGGAATTTCTGAGGCCACATGGAGTTGTTTTGTATATGGACTGACAGGGATGTTGAGAACATTCAAACAGTAAGGCCATGGTCATTTTAGGAGAAAAACATGGCAACCTATGGGAGCATTCATGCGATGAAGAGGGTATAGGAAACTTGCGATGGCGCTTGTGACCGAGACAAGTGTGCTTACCTAAAGTGTTGGATGAATATGGTTTGAAGGAGCCTATGACAACTTGAATAGATTTAAATTCGATGAATACTTTATATGATGCTGGTATTGGAGTATCTAATTTATTGAGTAGCTGAGGTCATATTTAGAATTGACTTTGATGCGGTATGGGATGCATACCTTGGGCACAGCATGGGATGTGTTCGTGAGGAGTGATTTGATGGATGAAATAGAGGAAAGATACTTTGGAGTTGGATGGTGGTTAAAGTGATGGAGATTCCTTGGTGGGATCACTTAGGCAGGGGTTGATTTGATGAGACTTATCCATTTTTTATGGAAATGGAGGCTATTGGTTTATGACCATGGGAAGCACATGGAAAAGATAATGGGGTAGGTGTATATTTTTCCCTTTGACAACATGGATGTGCAACATATTGCAGATGAGATTGAATTTTATTCATGGGCCTAGATATGGCATGATGAGAGTTGGTTAGAGGATTGATGCATAGAGATGGGAATAGTTTTTGATCGTGTTGAAGATGTGACAAAATGTTGGAGAAATGACAGACGAAGGCATGAGAAGGTGCATTCTCATGTATTTGGATGTGATGGTTGGACTCATCAACCAATTATTTTAAATCATAAGGCCGAAAAATGTGCTAATATATGTTGGAGTTGAGTTGGAGTATGGCAGCAATAGTTCACACAATTGCAGCATTCGGTGGATTGGCGTGATATGAGTTGTGACCAAAACATACAACTAAGTTGGAAGGAGAAACCTACCATGAGTTGAGCTAGTGTGGAGTATTGTGACGAGTTGTGGATGATGACCCTGAGATTGAGAATATTTAACCACATGGAGTTATGAGCCTTGATGAAGGAAAGGATTTTATGCAGTAGGAAAATTGACGTTGGAGTTGGTACCACTTTTAGACATCTAGCCTTGGAGATGAATTTCTTTGAGATGGTGTTGTTGAGGGTGATAACCTTTTTGAAGTGGGGTAGGATGTTAGGTCCCCGAGTTGGCACCAAGGCTAACAGGCACCCATTAAGGCCCCTTCTCACTTTGAGAGTCGAAAAATCAAAGTTGGACCGACTAAGGAAAGAGTGCACGATGGGTGTGCCTGCACGAAGGTAGGGTGCCCACCTATGTGACAGGGTGACTTGGTGGTGACTTGCTGACATGCTCACGTTATAGAGCGAGTTGAGAGGCGCATATGTTCTAGAGTGGAGGGAACCCACAGAACTCAGGAAATGAGCATGTGTATCGCAAAGTTATAGAGATTGCAAAATTGTGGACCTGTGCCCACAGGCACACCCACACCAAGGGGTGCCTTGGCACCAAGCATTGCAGGAAAACAGATGTGACGTGACAACAAGGCAGCGAGAAGCATGTGATGGGTGAATGAGCATGAAGCAATGTGGAGTACACAACAAGCGAACAACCAAGTTTTGGTAGCGTGCGATGAGAAAATTTCCCAGGAAGGGGTACACATGCCGATCAAGGGCGCCCGCCTTCCCATAGGTAGGTCAGCCTAGAGCCCATGAAGGGGTGTTCAACACAAATTGAAGGGTCGACTCAAACCAATGAAAGGGCATCAACCACATAAAATAGAAAGGAAATAATTCCTATATATTAGAAAGGAGGAGCTTGAGCAAATGCAAAGAAGCTTCACCAAGTACATTGCAGAACAAGACGAACTGCAATATTACAGAAACTAGAAGTTCGCAAAAAGGGCAGAAGGATGCAATAAGAGGGGAAAAGCAAGGTGGGGCTTTCCCATCGAGCTAGCATGTCTAGATTGAATTGTTGGTCTATGCTCTAGGCCAAATTTTTGGGTTTCTCGGTAAGTCGAGTGTAGGCAGACTTGGGAAGAATGCACAAGTAGGACTATATGACTTGGGAAGAACATGTAGGTAGACTTGGGCTGAATGCATGGAATGGAGATATGTCTTGACAGATTTGGATGGATGAGTTGTTGTCCCAGGCTAGGAAAAAACTCATGCCTTTAAACATTGTAAAATTGTTGTTTTATTATATTTGTAATAGTTAATAAATCATTGGAGTGAACTACTTGGGGAGTTTCCCCCTCCCATCATAAGTTGTGTTCATTGTTCAAAATTTGCGATATTTCACTGTTGTGTTGTTGTCATTTTTATATTGGAATAGATGTTATTGTATAATTGAGAAGTTGAAGTAAGATAGATTGAATGAAGTAATTTTCACTACATAAATAAAATAAGTGAACACTTAATGAAAAATTCACTGAGTGTTGGAAGTAGACATAGTTCGGGTAAAGGTAGATTCCAAAAGGCGAAATTGTGTTGGTTCCACACAACGCCCACGGTGGAGTTAATTCACCACTAGCGTGGGTTCATGACAAGTATGGTGGCAGTGGAATTATGCCTAATGGATATCTTCTATTTCTAAGGTGGATGGTTTCTGGTGAACACCTCTCGGTTGGTGATTTGTGTTCATGTTGGGAATTGTTTATTCTTCGAACATTTGCTCCTCTATTATCGTTTGAATTCCTTACCCCCTACCTTAGTTCTGGTCTTTGTCTGCTTAGTTCTAGCATCTGGACCAAGATTATATCATTCATTTTCTGGTCTGTATTAGGATTTTCATTGCTTGGTCTCTCGGCTAGGTGGGTGGTGTGGACGTGGGTCTGGGATTCTTTTTCCTCTTTTGTGGGTGGTGCAATTATCTAGGGGTTGGTCTCGAATACTCTTTTTTAGTTTTGTCTTATCATTATATCTGGTTCCAACAGGTTGTTATGGGCTTCTTGGTTCTTACTTTCCCCCGATTGTTTGTTCTGGTGAGATAATTGGGGTTTCCTTCGAGTTAGTGTTCAGGAATTATATTGTATAGGTAGTAATGTCGTGCCAAAGAGGGAAGCCTTGCCATGGTGGAGGGAAACACATCCTTGCAAGGAACCAAACCAAAAGACAAAATAATACCAAGGTCATGAGATACGTATTCCAAGCTGAATGTTGGGAAAAATATCCTAGTGAGTTTTCATTTAGTTTATTATGGCTAGGGGAAATTGGAAAAGGCAGTGGAAAAGACTTTAAAAATGAAATAGGCATTAATTGGCATTTTATTATAAAAATAAAGGAAATTAGGAGAAAAGGAAGGTGAAAGGTCATAGGTTGCTTATGAGGAGGAAAATCAAGGGAAAATAATGGAAAATTGAAGAAATTAGAAGCCTCAATGATAAAAAGTCTTTTTAGGATCAATACACAACCTTTTGTCTGTTTAGTTTTGGAGCTCTCTCTTTATTATCTCTCTCTCTCTCATATTCTTTCACACTTAGAGTTTTCTTGGAGCACTATATCATTGGATAAAGGAAAGAAAAGGAAGGAAAATGAAGGTGAAAGGAAGAAAATATTAAGTAATGAAGAGTTGGATCAAGCTGCTACAAAGAGATTACTTGTAGGTATCAAGTTTCATGTATGATTTCCTTGTTATTAATGGCATGCATGGTACATGCATGTGTATATTTGGTTCTCTTACCATCATTGGCATGGGTTTTTCTAGGTGTGAGAGTGGTTTTCAGCCTTTTCTTGCAATTTCCAGATTTCCATGGTGTGATGGGGTTTCTCTTAATTGTTTGAGTTGGATTTCCGGATAGTTTCGAAACTGAGTTGGGTGGTTTCTCAAGGAGAACACAAGGCCTAAGAATCCTTGGACCAGTGAAGGTGGGATTGCAATAAATATTGATTGTGTATACCCTCATTGGGACTAGGAATCCTCGGCAGCTTAAAGGTGGTATATCTAGTAAATCCTAGAGGGTAGATATAGATAAGTTCCTCACGGTTTAGTTGGAGAGATATGGAGGCATCCATGCTTGTATAGGCCACATAAAATGGTAAGGCAAGAACACCTATATATTGGAGAGGAGGAGCTTGATGAAATAAAGAGAAGTTCGACCAAGTACATCGCATAACAAGATGAATTGTGACATCATAGAGGACTATATGTTTGCACAAAGGGCATAAGAACCCAGCAAGAGGGTCCAGGAAAGGTGGGACTCACCCAACGAGGCAACATGATTGGGAAAAATTCTTGGGATTTTTTTGGGCTGATTTTTTTGGGTTTCTTGGAAAGTCGATGTGTAGGCAGACTTGGGAAGAACACACAGACAGGACTGCATGACTTAAGAAGACTGTGTAGTCATACTTGGGCAGAATATAGGCAAGGGTTGCACGACTTGACAGATTTGAGTGGACGAGTTTCTGGCCCATGCTAGGCAAATACCACGCCTTTAAACATTGTGAAATTGTTGTTGTATTATATTTGTAACATTTAATAAATCATTGCAGCGAACTACTTGGGGAGTTTCCCCCTCCAATCATAAGTTGTGTTCATTTTTCAAAGTTTGTGATATCATATGTTTGTGTTGTTGTCATGTTTATATTGGAATAGATATTATTACGGAATTGAATATTTGAAGTAAGATATATTGAATGAAGTAATTTATGTTTCACATATAAAATAAGTGAACACTTAATTAAAAACTGATGAAGTGTTGGAAGTAGGCGTAGTTCAGGTAAAAGTAGCTTTGAAAAGGTGAAATTGTGTTGGTGCCATGAAAAATGGTATCAAATCTTGGTTTCCATAGGACCGAGCTGATTTAATGAAAATTTTAGCACTGGCAGGGGCACGACATAACCAAGGTCGAGTTGAATGAATTAACAAGACTTGGAGGCACGATTACCCATGAGAAATTTGGTGAATAGGTCGAAGTGTAAGGGTTGATTTTCGGTCGCAATGTGAAGTGTTTTGTGACATTTTGACAACAGAATAGACTTGGGTCAAGGGCCAAGTTAAATGATAAATTATTGCAAGTTGGCTAGAGTGTCGTGAGAGACTTTTGCAAACCTTGTATAGGTTGAAATTAATAAAGGAAGATAGGTCGAGGATTTAGGCTAAACTTGAATTTTTGGAGGATAATGTTGTAGGAGAGATTCTTCAATTTGGTTGGGCATCTGAGTAGGATGAAGCTATTGATTTTGATGAAGGAGAAGTTGTGATATATGAAGAATTAATTGTTTCAGATGTGTCGACGGAAGAGGGGGAACTTGGTGCATTCAAACTTTCCCAAGTTGAACTATATATGTGTACGTTGTAGCCATTAAGGGACGAAGGCACTCTCATGGAGAGACCAAATGAAGATGATTCATATGTAAAAATGGGAAAAGGAAGTATGTGGTTACCCATGAAATGGGCAGACTTCCGATTGAAGATTAGGATAAGACCTTGTGTAGTTTGCAAATGAGGAACCTTGGTTGTTGCAGAACTTGTTGGGGTAGTTTTTGACCTTGGGTTAGAGGGTGTGAAGGCATGTGACAAGGGTGGAACATAATTAACTTTGCGATGGGTGAGTCATGCTTATCCAAATGAAGAATTAGCTAATTACTCAACATGAATCATAGACATAATGAAGTAAGGGCACACTGAAGTGAAGGAAACTTGATATACATATTTGGGTAGACTTATTCATTACAGTTTCATTGAATCCAAGAGGTAGTCTTTGTGAACCTTTAGTGGGGGAGACAACGATGAAGGAAGGAACAAGTGATAGTGATATGATAGTAGGGCGACTGAGGGCGCTAAATTGACCAAATAAATGGATGTTATGACTAAAGTTTTGATATTCCTACTAAGTGGATGAGTTGGGCAGATGAAGTCGTGGGCATTGATTTGAAGAGATGGGCATGATAGACTTCATGCAGAGACATCAAGCGAGATCACTTCTATAGATGTTGTATATTGGTATCAAAGAGAATTTCTAAATCAACGATGTTGTGCAAATGGAATTTCTGATGTCACATGGAGTTGTTTTGTATATGGACCGATGGGGATGTTGGGCACATTCAAACAGTAAGGAAATGGTCATTTTAGGAGAAAAACATGGCAAACTATGGGAGCATTCATGCGATGAAGAGGGTAGAGGAAACTTGCGATGGAACTTATGACCGAGACAAGTGTTCCTACCTAAAGTGTTGGATGAATATGGTTTGAAGGAGCCTCTGATGACTTGAATAGAGTTACAGTCGATGAAGACTTCATATGATGGTAGTATGTGAGTATCTGATTCATTTAGGAGCCGAGGTCATATTTAGACTTGACTTTGATGTGGTATGGGATACATACCCTGGGCACAGTATGGGATGTGTTCATGAGGAGTGACTTGATGGATGCGATAGAGGAAAGATACTTTGGAGTTGGATGGTGGTTCTAGTGATGGAAGTGCTATGGTGGGATCACTTAGGTAGGGGTTGACTTGATGAGACTTAGCCATTTTTGATGGAAATGGAGGCTATTGGTTTATGATCATGGGAAGCACATGGAAAAGATAATGAGGTAGGCGTAGATTTTCCCCTTTGACAATGTGGATGTGCAGCATATTGCGGATGAGATGGAATTTTATTCATGGGTTGGTGTATGGCACTATGAGCTTTGGTTAGAGGATTGATGCGTAGAGATGGGAATAGTTATTGATCAAGTTGAAGATGTGACAAAATGTTGGAGAAATGACGGACGAAGGAATGAGGAGGTGCATTCTCATGTATTGGGATGTGATGGTTGGAATGATCACCCAATTAGTTTAAATCATGAGGTCAAAAAATGTGATAAGATATGTTTGAGTTGATTTGGAGTATGGCAGCAATAGTTCACACAATGGTTGCATGTAGTGGATTGGCGCGATATGAGTTGTGACTAAAACATACAACCGAGTTGGAGGGAGCAACCTTCCATGAGTTGAGGTAGTGTCGAGGATTGCTACGAGTTGTGGATGATGACCTTGAGATTGAAAATTCTTAACCACATCAAGTTATGAGCCTTGAGGAAGGTTTTTGCGATGAAGGAAAGGACTTCATGCAGTAGGACACTTGACGTCAGAGCTGGTGGAACTTTGGAACATTTGATCTTGGAGATGGATTTTTTTGAGATGGTGTTGTCAAGGGTGATAACCTTTTTGAAGTGGGGGAGGATGTTAGGTACCCAAGTTGGCACCAAGGCCAACAGGCACCCCTTAATGGCCCTTCTCACTTTGAGAGTCGAAAAACTGAAGTTGGACCGACTAAGGCAAGAGTGCATGATGGGTGTGCCTGCACGAAGGTAGGGTGCCCACCTCTGTGAGAGGGTGACTTAGTGGCGAATTGGCAACATACGCACCTTGTAGAGCGAGTTTAGAGGCACATATGTTCTAGAGTAGAAGGCACCCACACAACTCAGGAAATGGGCACATGTGTTGCAAAGTTATAGAGGCCACAAAATCGTGGACCTATGCCCATAGGCACACCCACACCAAGGGGTACCTTTTCACCAAGCATTGCAGGAAAACAGATGCGATGTGACAGTAAGGCAACGAAAATCATGCGACGGGTGAATCAACACAAAGCAATGTGGAGTACACGACAAGCGAACAACCAAACTTTGGTAGCGTGTGCGATGAGAAAAATGCCCAGGAAGGGGTACGCATGCTGAGCAAGGGCACCTGCGTGCCCATAGGCAAGTCGGCCCAGGGGCGAGCCTGCCCATGAAAGGGTGTTCAACACAAATTGAAGGGTCAAATCAAACCAATGAAGGGGCATAGACCACATAAAATAGAAAGGAAATAATTCCTATATATTAGAGAGGAGGAGCTCGATCAAAGGCAAAGAAGTTTGACCAAGTACATTGCAGAACAAGACGAACTGCAATATTGCAGAAAACTAGAAGTTCACACAAAGGGTAGAAGGACGTAGTAAGAGGGGGTAGGCAAGGTGGGGCTTTCCTGTCGAGCCAGCATGACTGGGAAGAATTTTTGGTCTATGCTCTAGGCCAAATTTTTGGGTTTCTCAGCAATTTGATGTGTAGGCAGACTTGCGAAGAATGCACAAGTAGGACTGTATGACCTGGGAAGAATGTGTAGGCAAACTTGGGCTGAATGCAAGGAAGGGATACATGTCTTGACAGATTTGGATAGAAATTTTTTTGTCCCAGGCCAGGCAACTTCGATGCCTTTAAACATTGTAAAATTGTTGTTTTATTATACTTTTAATAGTTAATAAATCATTAGGGTGAACTACTTGGGGAGTTTTCCGCTCCCATCATAAGTTGTGTTCATTGTTCAAAATGATATCGCACCATTGTGTTTTTGTCATGTTTATATTGGAATAGATGTTATCATATAATTGAGTATTTGAAGTAATATATATTGAATGAAGTAATTTACACTACATAAATAAAAGAAGTGAACACTTAACGAAAAATTGACTAAGCGTTGGAAGTAGGTGTAGTTTGGGTAAAGGTAGCTTTCAAAAAGTGAAATTGTGTTGGTTCCACAAAGCACCCACGGTGGACTTAATTAGCCATTAGCGTGGGGTCATGAAAAGTATGGTGGCAGTAGAATTATGCCTAATGTATATCTTCTATTTATGAGGTGGAGGGTTTCTGGTGAACACCTCTCGATTGGTGATTTTTGTTCATGTTGGGAATTGTTTATTCTTCAAACGTTTTCTCCTTTATTATCGTCTAACTTCCTTACCCTCTACCCTGCTTAGTTCTAGCCTTTGACTTCTTAGTTATAGCCTTTGGACCAAGATTATATCATTCATTTTCTGGTTCATATTAATATTTTCATTGTAGGGTCTCTCGGCTAGGTGGGTGGCAGGGACGCAGGTCTGGGATTCTTTTTCCTCTTTTGCGAGTGGTGCAATTATCTAGGGGTTGGTCTCAAATACTCTTTTTATGTTTTTTCTTATCATTGGATCTGGTACCAAGAGGTAGGTTTGGGCTTCTTGGTTCTTACTTTCCCCTGATTGTTTGTTCTGGTGAGATAATTGGGGTTTCCTCCGAGTTAGTGTTCGAGAATTATATTGTATAGGTGGTAATGTCGCGTCGAAGAGGGAAGCCTCACCATGGTGGAGGACAACACAACCTTGCATGGAACTAGACCAACAACCACAATTCTTTTATGAATAATTCAACAAGTGAGAAACAATGTAACAACCCCGAGTTAAAAATACATGTAATAAAGTTAATAAAGGAAAAATAATACCAAGGCTATGGGATACATATTCCAAGCTAAATGTTGGGAAAAATATCCTAGTGGGTTTTCATTTAGTTTATTATAGCTAGGGGAAATTGGAAAAGGAAATGGAAAAGACTTTAAAAATGAAATAGGAATTAATTGGCATTTTATTTTTGAAAATAAAGGAAATTAGGAAAAAAGGAAGGTGAAAGGTCATAGGTTTCTTGTGAGGAGGAAAATGAAGGAAAAATAATGGAAAATTGAAGAAATTAGAGGCCTTAATGATAAAAAAGTATTTTTAGGATCAATACACAACCTTTTGTCAGTTCAGTTTTGGAGCTCTCTCTTTATTATCTCTCTCTCTCTCTCATACCCTTTCACACGCAGAGTTTTCTTGGAGCACTCTACCATTGGATCAAGGAAAGAAAAGGAAGGAAAATCAAGGCAAAGGGAAGCAAATATCAAGCAATGAAGAGTTGGATCAAGCGGCTACAATGATATTATTTTTAGGTATCGAGTTTCATGTATGGTTTCCTTGCTAATAGTGGCATGCATGGTACATGCATGTGTATATTTGGTTCTCTTACGATCATTGGCATGGGATTTTTCTAGGTGTGACAGTGGTTTTCAGGCTTTTCTTGCAATTTCCAAATAGCCATGATGTGATGGAGTTTCTCTTACTTGGTTGAGTTGGATTTCTAGATAGTTTTGAAACTAAGTGGGGTGGTCTCACAAGGAGAACCGTAAGGACTAAGAATAATTGGACCAGTGAAGGTGGGATTGGGATAAATATTGATTGTGTATACCCTTGTTGGGACTAGGAATCCTCGGCAGCTGAGTGGTCGTATATATGGTAAATCCTAGAGGGTGGATATAGACAAGTTCTTCATGGTTTAGTTGGAGATATATGGAGGCATCCATGCTTGTATAGGCCACATAAAATGGAAATGAAAGAACACCTATATATTCGAGAGGAGGAGCTTGATCAAAGGCAGAGAAGTTTGACCAAGTACATCATAGAACAAGATGAACTGTGACATCATAGATAACTATACGTTCGTACAGAGGGCATAAGAACACAACAGGAGGGTCCAGAAAAGGTGGGGCTCGCCCAGTGAGCCAGCACGATTGGGAAAAATTCTTGGTATTTTTTCTGGGCTGAATTTTTTGGGTTTCTCGGCAGGTCGATGTGTAGGTAGACTTGGGAAGAAAGCACAAAATACTGCATGACTTAAGAAGAACGCATAGTCACACTTGGGCAGAATGCAGGCAAGGGTTGCACAATTTGACAGATTTGGGTGGATGGGATTCTGGCCCATGCTAGGAAACTACCATGCCTTTAGAAATTGTCAAATTTTTGTTGTATTATATTTGTAACATTTAATAAATTATTGGGGCAAGATACTTGGGGAGTTGCCCCCTCCAATCATAAGTTGTGTTCATTGTTCAAATTTTGTGATATCACATTTTTCGTGTTATTGTCATGTTTATATTGGAATAGATGTTATCACAGAATTAAATATTTGAAGTAAGATATATTGAATGAAGTAATTTATGTTTCACATATAAAAGAAGTGAACACTTACTGAAAAATTGATGAAGTGTTGGAAGTAGGCGTAGTTCGGGTAAAAGTAGCTTTGAAAAGGTGAAATTGTGTTGGTGCCATGAAAAATAGTATCAGATCTTGGTTTGCATAGGACTGAACTGATTTAAAGGAAAAATTTAGCACTGACGGGGGCACGACATAACCAAGGTTGAGTTGAATGCTTGATTGTGTTTCCTCAATGAATATAGTTTATACAAAGGTATTGGTCCACTTTGGGGACGCAAAATTCCTTGTAAGGATCAAATATTCCCATTTCTTATCATAATTATATATATTTGTATAACAAAGAAGCTTATATTGAAGCTTTCTATAGAGTTTTATAATAACCTATGATCTCTAGGGGTCAAAGCTCTTTTTTTTTAGTATTTTTAAATCTATTAATATATCGGCATACAGGGATAAGTGCATATATTGTGGTTTTTTGTAAAAAATATTATAATAATCTATGCTCCTTCGGAGAAAAAAAAATCATTTTAACATGTCTTTTAATCTATTTCACTGAACTGCATAACTTTCTAAGAACAATAAATGAGAGTCTGTTGGAACTGGGTCCCCTAAAGCTGCAAATTTTGTACAATTTTGTATATTTTTTGTATTAAAAAGACTTGGAGGCACGACTACCCATGAGAAATTTGGTGAATAGGTCGAAGTGTCATTAAGGGAATTTTGAGGTCTAAAATGGGCCTCCTAAGGAAATAATAAAATAATAGTTACACCAATAAAATAATATTTATGAATTTGAAATTCATTTTTTTCACCAAAATTCATGTAACCATGGCTAAATTCAATTCAAAAGTTGTACTAAAATAAAATTAATAAAAGAATTCTATTGATGTGACTATAAATAAGAATGAGATTGTAAAAAATCTTTCGGTAATAATCACATGCAATGGAACATTGTCGACGCGTTTCGAACCAACCGGTGTGGTTCATCATCAGGACTAGGTGAGAGATCAGATTAGGCTCCTTAAGCACTCTTAATCATTAAGCTCCCACACTGGTCATATGATGAGGTTCCATGGGAGGAGGGCTGGCCCCTCCGTGCTTCGTCGGACCCACTCCACTAAAAGTGCAATAAATTCTTCATACGGTGTCCGTTTTTTGAACCGCTTACGGCGCCGGAATTAGGAAGACGAGACCTATGAAACCATCTTAGTTTCAACCAATTTTAAACATTTTCAATTTTGAGTTTTTTTTCCATGGCTTGGACTTGAGCTCCTGATCACACCTCCCAAATGAGAAGCTTTTGGACCCCAAAAGCTCTCTGATTACTAAAATTGATGATGTGGAGACTGATTCTCCACTCTTCCACCCTTGAATAACTGAAATATACCCGATTTCATCAAATGAAGCTTTTGAGAAAATGTTAATCTGTCTCTGGAATCAACTGATCGACCATTGCTAAGATTGAGAGAGTCATGATGCAAATTATTAAAATTTGCAGAACAACAATTGTAATTTGCAGAAAACAAACTTTTTCTACACTGATCAAAGTTCCCAGAAGACTTAAAATAACTGTTCTTGTCTTGAAAACTTCTTACATTTTCATGCTCACCATAAGTGACATTTTTACCTTCTACTTTCTGCAATGATGGCTTCTGGTAAGGAAGATTTCATCATGACATTGATGTAATTGAGAACTTGGGAGAAATGTTCTCTTCAAATTTGCATCACATTCTTGAATGCATGTGCTCAAAGCTTTGCCATTAATTTTCTCATAGCCAAGACCAATATTCTTAGGACGTTCCACAACACAAATAGGCTCAACAATGCCTTGTGCATGCTTGCCCAAACCTTTGCCTTCTTGATAGCCCATTTTCAACATCAATTTGGACCCAATACCTCTTGTATGTATTTCAAAAGAACCAACACACTTTTCAATGGAGGAAATTGAAGACAAGTTGGAACGATTAACCTCTTCCTCACGCTTGTTCTTGGACAAAGATTCTTGAGCTTAAAGGAGTTGTTTCTCCATGTCATGCAACCTTTGGAGAATTTCTTCCTTCTCATCCTTCATAGCCAACAATTGTGCATGAAGCTTAACACTTTCTCTTTGATCCTCAAGGAGAATCTGCACCATATCCTTCACCTTAAAGAACTCATTCTTCATGTCATCATTGAAGAATCTCGTGAAGGAGGAAACTTCACTTGTAGAAGAAGTTGACATTATGTAAATGGTCAAAACAACCAAAAGGAACTTCCAAATAAAAGTCCTCAAAGCTTTCTATCAAACGACAAGCTTTTAACCAAATGTCACTAAAGACCCCTTCTCATTCAGCATTACATTTGCAACCAATACATGATGCAATCTCTTACCTTTGTTTTAAAACCTTTCACACAATAAAGAGATACCTCAAACCTAACCTAGCCAAGATTAACTGGCTCTGATACCATCTGATCTGAAAATGGAAGGTACTTGAATAGGGTGCAAGGTATCCATTTTAAATTATGTAAATGAGTGCAAAAATACTCTAAGTTTAAATCTGAAAATGTGAGAACTTCATATTTATAATACAGAGATAGAATGTAGGGGCATTTACCGGATATTTCACCTTTTAAAGAAAGGATGAATCCAGAGGCTACCTGGCCCTCTTACAGACTCTGCCTAAAGAAATAATAGAAGTAAACACTCAGATTTAATTAAAATGATCTTGCTTTAAACTTGACGTTATGCGGAAATTTAGCTTGCAAATGGTGTATGTCTTTTCACTGTTTATGTATCTTAAGTGTAATTGTTTTTGCTGAAACTTAACATGGGTATCAACAACAATATTCAGCAATATAATTTCAAAACACAACATCAATATAATATAGGAGTTCACCCCAACTCTTGGGCTACATCTCCTGGATCAAGCCTCCCAAAATGGGCTTGTCCTCTTGTATTAAAAGTTCTCAAATGCAATACAATATTATAAGTGTCTCAATAGACAAATTTGAATATATAAAATGATTCAGAAGGCAGGAAAAAGCTAATAATTCCTTTTCAAATTCACTAAACAGTGAAAGATTACCATAAACAGTGATTTCTTCATCAATGTCCTGCTGGTGCTTTGAACTTCTCTGCAACTTTTTAGGCTGTAGAAATCCTCAAATTCCTTTGAAACCACTTCCAATGGCTTCATAAGGTCGAAATTATCTGAAATAGAGCTTTGGTTCACCTCAAACTGATAACCACAACTCAAAACAGCTCAAACCCCAAAATGGCCATGGTGGCCTTGAAAACTCTCCTAAAGGTTTTCGGCCTCTGAAAGTCTTAAAACAGAGCTAATACCTGTTCCAATGGCTCTGTAATGCAGGAATAGTTGAAAATGACTTTTCGTTCACCAAAAAAGGTTAACCACATCTCAACCAAACTCAAAACCCAAAATGGCCCTAGTGGCTCAAAAAGCTTCTCTGAAGCTAAACAGGCTGAAAATGAGCTCCAATGGCTCTGAAACCTACGCCATTAAGTCAAAAATGCTGAGAAAATACGAAAAAAAAAAAAAATTCATTCCAAAAGGTTGATTAATGAGAAAGTTATGACCAAAACAACTTTGCCCCAATTTCCTCCACTAAATGTGGGGCAACTGCAAGTTAACTCCACTAAAAGTGGAAGTCCACCTAAATTTGGGAGTGCCTCCAGAATCTCCGCCATATTAAACTCCACTTAACTAAAGCTTAATTAAATATTAAACTTGAGATTAGGCTCCTTAAGCGCTCTTAATCATTAAGCTCCCACACTGGTCATATGATGAGGTTCCATGGGAGGAGGGTTGTCCCCTCCGTGCTCTGCCGGACCCACTCCACTAAAAGTGCACTAAATTCTTCATACGGTGTCCGTTTTTCGAACCGTTTACAGTGCCGGAATAAAGAAGACAAGACCTGTGAAACCATCTTGGTTTCAACCAATTGTAAACATTTTCAATTTTGAGTTTTTTTTCCATGGCTTGGACTTGAGCTCCTGATCACAATTCTTGATCAATTTGAAGATGTGACAAAATGTTGGAGAAACGATGGAAGAAGGCATGAGGAGGTGCATTCTAATGTATTTGGATGTGATTGTTGGACTAATCACCCAATTAGTTTAAATCATGAGGCTGAAAATGTGCTAAGATATGTTGGAGTTGAGTTGGAGTATGGAAAAAATATTTCACACAATGGTAGCATGCAGTGGATTGGTGCAATATTAGTTGTGACCGAAACATACAACCAATTTGGAGGGAGAAACCTTCCATGAGTTGAGGTAGTGTGGAGGATTGCGACGAGTTATGGATGATGACCCTGAGATTGAGAATTATTAACCACATGGAGTTATGAGCCCTAATGAAGGTTTTTACGATGAAGGAAAGTATTTCATGTAGTAGGACAATTGACATTGGAGCTGGTGGCACTTTGAGACATTTGGTCTTGGAGATGGAGTTCATTGAGATGGTGTTGTTGAGGGTGATAACCTTTTTGAAGTGGGGGATGATGTTAGGTCCCCAAGTTGGCACCAAGGCCAACAGGCACCCATTAAGGGCCCTTCTCACTTTAAGAGTCGAAAAACCGAAGTTAGAATGACTAAGGCAAGAGCGCATGATGGATGTTCCTGCAAGAAGGTAGGGTGCCCACCTATGCGACGGGGTGACTTGGTGGCGACTTGGCGACATGCACATCTTGTAGAGCAATTTGAGAGGTGCATATGTTGTAGAGTTTAGGGCACCCACACAACTCAGGAAATGAGCACATGTATCGCAAAGTTATAGAGGTCACGAAATCGTGGACCTGTGCCCATAGGCACACCCACACCAAGGGGTGCCTTGGCAGCAAACATTGCAAGAAAATATATGCGATGTGATAGCAAGGCAGCGAGAAGCATGCGACGAGTGAATGAGCATGAAGCAATGTGGAGTACACGACAAGAAAACAACCAAGTTTTGGTAGCATGTGTGATGAGAAAAATTCCCAGGAAGGGGTACGCATGCCAAGCAAGGGCGCTCGCCTACCCATAGGCGGGTCAGCCCAGGGGCGTGCCCGCCCATGAAGGGGTGTTCAACACAAATTGAAGGTTCGACTCAAACCAATGAAGGGGCATCGACCACATAGAATAGAAAGGAAATAATTCCTATATATTAGAGAGGATGAGCTAGATAAAAGGCAAACAAGCTTGACCAAGTACATTGCAGAATAAGACGAAGTGCAATATTGCAGAAAACTAGAAGTTCACACAAAGGGAAGAAGGACGCAGTAAGAGGGGGCAGGTAAGGTGGGGCTTCCCCATCGAGCCAACATAATTGAGTAGAATTGTTGGTATTTTATCTAGGCCAATTTTTTTCTGGTTTCTGGGCAAGTAAACGTGTAGGCAGACTTGGGAAGAACGCACAAGTAGGATTATAAAACTTGGTAAGAACGTGTAGGCATACTTGGGCTGAATGCAGGGAAGGGATACATATCTTGAAAGATTTGGATGGACGAGTTGTTGTCCCAGGCCAAGAAACTTCCATGCCTTTAAACATTGTAAAATTGTTGTTTTATTATATTTGTAATAGTTAATAAATTAGTGGGGTGAACTAATTGGGGAATTTCCCTCTCCCATCATAAGTTGTGTTCATTGTTCAAAAATTGTGATATCACACTGTTGTGTTATTGTCATTTTTATATTGGAATAGATGTTATCATAGAATTGAGTCGTTGAAGTAAGATAGACTGAATGAAGTAATTTCCACTACATAAATAAAATAAGTGAACGCTTAACGAAAAATTGACTAAGTGTTGTAAGTAGGCATAGTCCGGGTAAAGGTAGCTTTCAAAAGGTGAAATTGTGTTGGTTTCACACAGCTTCCATAGTGTACTTAATTCTCCACTAGCGTGGGGTCGTGACAAGTATGGTGGAAGTAGAATTATGCCTTATGGATATATTCTATTTATAAGGTGGAGGGTTTTTGGTGAACATGTCACGGTTGGTGATTTCTGTTTATGTTGTGAATTGCTTATTCTTCAAACATTTGATCCTCTATTATCTTTTGGCTTCCTTACCCCCTACCCTACTTAGTTCTAGCATTTGAATGCTTAGTTATAGCCTCTAGACCAATATTATATCATTCAGTTTCTAGTCCATATTAGGATTTTCATTGTTGGGTCTCTCGGCTAGGTGGGTGGAGTGGACGTGGATCTGGGATTCTTTTTCCTCTTTCGCAGGTGGTGCAATTATCTATGGGTTGGTCTCGAATACCCTTTTTATGTTTTTTCTTATCATTGGATCTAGTTCCAAGAGGTAGGTATGGGATTCTTGTTTCTTACTTTCCCCCGATTGTTTATTCCGGTGAGATAATTGGGGTTTCCTCTGAGTTGGTGTTCGGGAATTATATTGTATAGGTGGTAATGTCACGACAAAGAGGGAAGCCTCACCATGGTGGAGGACAGCACAACCTTGCAAGGAACCAGACCAACAGTCACAATTCTTCTATGAATAATTCAACAAGTGAGCAAGAATGTAACAACCCCGGGTTAAAAATCCATGTAATAAAGTTAATAAAGGAAAAATAAGACCAAGGTCATGGGATATGTATTCCAAGTTGAATGTTGGGAAAAACATCCTACTAGGTTTTCATTTAGTTTATTATGGCTAGGAGAAATTGGAAAAGGAAATGGAAAAGACTTTAAAAAGGAAATAGGCATTAATTGGCATTTTATTTATGAAAATAAAGGAAATTAGTAGAAAAGGAAGGTGAAAGGTTGCTTGTGAGGAGGAAAATGAAGGGAAAATAATGGAAAATTGAAGAAATTAGAGGCCTCAATGATAAAAAGTATTTTTAGGATTAGTATACAACCTTTTGTCAGTTTAGTTTTGGAGCTCTCTCTTTAATATCTCTCTCTCTCTCATACTCTTTCACACTTAGAGTTTTCTTGGAGAACTCTACCATTGGATCAAGGAAATAAATGGAAGGAAAATGAAGGCAAAGGGAAGAAAATATCAAGAAATGAAGAGTTGGATCAAGCAGCTACAACAAGATTACTTTCCGATATCGAGTTTCATGTATGATTTCCTTGATACTAGTGACATGCATGGTACATTCATATGTATATTTGGTTCAATTACCATCATTAGAGTGGGTTTTTCTAGGTGTGACAGTGGTTTTCATCCTTTTATTGCAATTTCTAGATAGCCATGGTGTTATGGATTTATCTTACTTGGTTGAGTTGGATTTCCGTATAGTTTCGAAACTAAGTGGGGTGGTCTCACGAGGAGAGCACAAGTCCTAGGAATCCTTGGACTAGGGATTCCGATAAAGATTGATTGTGTATAGCCTCATTGGGACTAGGAATCCTCGGAGGCTGAATGGTGGTATATATGGTAAATCCTAGAGGGTGGATATAGAAAAGTTCATCATGGTTTAGTTGGAGAGATCTGGAGGTATCCATGCTTGTATAGGCATAGTGATCCCTGGACCTATGTATGGTGGGATTGCAGTAAATCCTGGTAGTGTATGCTTCTTATTTAGGCCTAGGAATCCCTTGGTGGATTATAGTAGATCCTGAGGAATCCCTGGTTTTTTTGTTGTAAGTCCCACATTCATGCTTGGAATATGGCATGGGGGTGATTTTTTGAAAGAAAGATTTGGTTCAGCCCAATCTATGGTCGGGCGGTACGTGGAAGTCCTTGACTTGGTTGCATTTTTCATATGTTAATAATATTTATTTTACTCTTATGTATTATGTGTAAATGTTCTTGGTTATTATGTGATTATAATGGTTGTTCTATCATTGTTAATATATTGTTTATATGTTGGTTATAAGCATGCTTTATGACAGACTTGAGTTATGGCTCTCATCATGTTTTTATTAGTAAATGAATGTATGACCTAATAGATCACATTGTAGCTATTATTATAGGACATCGGACTTTACAATTCCATTATAAGTATGAAGTCTTTATGCTCATATGTGTTTATATGATCTGTAGATTTCATGTTCATGATGTGTTTGACAGAATGTCTATCATGGCAAGGCCTTGTCAGATAAAATCCCTGTTAGGGTTTTGCATTAGAGGTAATTTTCATCTTGTTATTTATCCTTTCTAAGAGTTTCATCAAGTTATGGGTAGAGGCCTGAGTCCTAGACTTGAAAAAGTGGCTCAGAATTCGGGGTCATTGGCACAAAACAACCTGAAAACTTTTGCAGTCGCATGGATGCCCATGTTGTGCATGTGACTAGAGGGTTTCAGTCAAATGGATGTATTTTCATGGGTGTGACTAGGGGTCTAGTTCGATTAGAAAGTAGGTTAATTCAGGGGTTGAGCACATGGGGTGGTTGGTTATCCCCTGGGGGTCCTATAGCTTCTAAGGAAGGCTAGTTTGCTTTTGGTTTGTCGATTCCACTTCATTAAATGTACTTGGAGATTTGAATCATATCATAGTAACTCTTCATCACATGTTTACCCCGATGGAACCGTTAGCTTGGGTAAATGTGGGAGGAGGGGGTTATAGAGTGGTATCAGAGCGGGTTATGTTCTCTTTAGGTGATATATGATACCATAGAGTGGTATCAGAGCATGGTTCAAAACTTGGATTGGATGGGCGGAATGTGGTTGGCATGCATTCATGTAGGTTGTATATGTTCTTGTTATGTATTCATGGTGATGGTCATTGTTACAATTTTGTTTTCATGTAGAAGTTGATGATGTTGATGTTGGGATGTGTTTGTCATGAATGCATGTCAGATTTATATGCATTTTTTATGCATTTCAGTGTCTATATATCATTATTCATGCATTTTCATGGTTATGGTTATGCATGCATGGTAGGTCAGGCATGCATCATGGTGTTCATTATGTATTTTGTGTCATCATGATTTTTTTGGTATGTTATGATGTTGATATGTTGGCTGAGATAGAGCAAGAGAAGCAGATCATCAGAGCGAGGTTGCAGCACTGGACCATGGGGTAAGAGCAGATCATCATACAATTTTGTATGTTGGGCATGTTGGTATGATGGTTAATGGTTATTATATGCATTATGGTTATGTACATGTATGTCATTCAGCAGATCATCAGAGCGAGGTTGCAACACTGGACCATGGGGTAAGAGCAGATCGTCATACAATTTTGTATGTTGGGCATGTTGGTATGATGGTTAATGGTTATTATATGCATTATGGTTATGTACATGTATCTAATTCTATTGTTGTTTTGGTTACATGCATGATAGATGATAGTGAATGAGTGTGTTTATTTGCACGCTCATCGGATAACCATGCATGGTAGTTAACATGATGTTGTATGTGTTGCAGTCATACACATGATGATTATGGTCATTGCATTTAAGATCTGGATATTATATGTATCATTTTAATCTATATTGGCAAGTGCAGTTGGTTATGGTTATGATACTCATGTATGAGTCGATATACTTGTGATATTATGTCATACTAAATTGGATTGACTTGTGAAGATGTGATAGCCTCCCCTGAGTTACATTGAGGTATGATTAGATTATATGATCTATTTGGTGTTTGATTGTTTGGTGTATATTATGTCATCTATCTGTTGTTTGAATTCTTGATTGATTGCATGGTATGAGTATGTGTCTATAATATTGAACGAAGGAATGATCTCGTGTTAAGTCGGTTGTACCAATACAATATGCATTGAGACAATTGATATGTATTTGAGTGTAAGTGGGTGTTGGTTGTAGTAGTATGATTAATGACTTTGATTATTGTTTATGACATGGTTGTGAGTCTTTTTAAAGGCTAATTTCAAATTAATAGACACAATGTCTTGATATTTGGAACATGTGACTGATATGTGTGAGCAGTTGTAGGGTGACATGTTTGGTATTAGCATGACAAGGTAATAAGGTAAACATTGTTTTGTATATATAGATAACAAGTCTAGTTGATGTGATAGCACATAATAAGACTCAATTGCAACAAGGTAAAAGTTAAACGAATTGGGCGAGAATACCTTTGGCTATGTTTGGAAATGAATTTCCAAATGAATGAATGCTTTGCATACAAGAAGTCTTCTTAACCTTGATTTCATTTGACATTATGTGGATATATGATATATTCATGAACATGTGTGTGACAGGTGTAACAATTGGTTTTCATTTTTATATGGATTCGTCAAGGAATTGGGGTCCTTTAGAGATGGCATGGATGTGTTCAGTTACAAGGCAACGTGCTTGGTGCAACAAGGTAAGATAACTGGTATATTGTTATATTTATTTATAGACTGACATTTATGTGTTTATGGAAATATGATATAGGGGATTTCATGGAAAAAGAGACTGCCATGAAGTCTTGAAGAAGGCTTCGAGTTGAGATTTCCTTTGGAAGAATTGGGAACCATGGGGATTAAGTCATGGTTTTTGTTGCTAGTGTTGTGATTTTGGTATTTTGTGATTTGTTGCACTTGATTACAACTACGTTTATGTCTGATGCATTATCATGTCACTTTGTTTGCAGTGTAATATTGCTATTGTTTTTTCATGGTTTTCTTATTGTTTACCTGTTTTTCTTGCCTTTTTGTTATGAGGTTATTAGGAATTGGTTGGGGAAAGAGGAAATTTAATGGAGCTTGGGGGGGCTTCCTGAAACCAAAAAGGTTATGTAAGACTCAAATGAAGCTCAGTGCATGAGTAAGGACAACTGAAGGCAAGAGTATGATATCCGGTTCGATTGGTTGGGTCCACTGGGATAAATGGAAGGTGATAGGACAATCATAGGAAAGGTAACATGAAAGGTAAAGTAAATGGATTTAAGGCATTAGATGCCTTGGCTAAGTTGGGAATTGTTGTTCTCAATGTTGTGCATGGATAAAGGGGGTTATCTTAACCTTAACCTTATGATATCTGGTATTTATGTTGTGATTATGATTATGATGAAGTTTATATGTATATGTGTATGTATCCACGTCTTTATCTGACAGGGTCATGAGGAATCATTCTTTTGGAGGAATGATTTCTTATTGATCTAGATTTATAAAGGAATGCAACATAATATGAATATCACCATAAATAAAATGATGCATTGGAAATAAGACTTCATTTCATTAATATCAAATAACTAAAATATGCTTACAGACAGAATGGAAATAAACTAGCTAGGGCGCTGGTAGCTTATCTCTTAGAAGATATGTGGCAACTACAAGCCTCTTAAATTTGTTACAATGAGGCTCTAATGCCTATTTATGATTGAGAAACACTAGAAAATCCTAAACATCCAAAAACCTAACCCTGGGAGATGAAACATCAAACCTACAGGCCCCGTTTTGGTAAATCGGTACATCAACTTCCCGAGGACATAAATTTGGCATACAATCTTCGTTTGGTGCACACCATACCTCGTTAGAAATATATATCCAAGGAATGCAAAGTTCAAGTGAACTTGGTCAAATATCCATGTTGGTCTCTGTTTTCACAAAAAACGTTGTTTAGGGCCTCAAAACAACTTTGAAAGTTTAGGACTCGAAAAACTGCCAAAAATAGTAAATTGTGCTACAATTAAGGAAACTGAAAAACTGAAAGAAAAAATGGTGGCGGTCCAAGTGGAATAAGAGGGTGGCCACCAATATCCACCTGAATCATTCCTCCTCCCTTAGGAATCAATGGTCCCCATTGCATTGAGTTCCTCCATGAGATGAGGAAACTTTTGTTGAACTTGGTCCCTGGTAAGCCACTTGCCTTGGTGCAAGAGTTGGCCAGCTTTGACTACCTTATACAACTAGATATTTTATTGTCAGATGTTCTTTATTTGTGTTTCCATGATCCAATCAATTTTGGCTTGTTTCATGTAGTATGGGTTTAACTTTATTGGTGTGATTTGTTCTTCCATGTCGGATGTGTCCAATAGAGGTGGAAAGTAGGGTCGAAGGCGGTCCACATTGAACACTAGGTGCAGACCAAGGAATGGTGGAATACTGAGCTCGAAGGCATTGTCACCTACCACCTTGGTGATGGTGTATGGCCCATATCAGAGTGGGAAAAGCTTGCGATGGGGCCCAACTAGGTGCTTCTTTTGCAAGTGTAGCCAAACTTTTTCACCCATCTAGAACTTGTGTGGCACCCAATGTTGATCATGTCACTGCTTGTACATGGAATTGGACTTCTCCAATATTTCATGGACCTGTTAGATGCGTTCAATAAATTTGGTTGCTTTATCAGCCTCGGACAGTACATGTGTGGATTTTTTCAGTGTGGTCACATGAGGTATGGCAACATCAAGCAGTGGCACGCTTGGGGTTAGATCAATGGAGTGCTTGACCTGACAGTGTAGAGGAACCTCTATGGGTGAGGAGAAAATGTCCTGGTGGTGCAGCATACATCGCACATACCCACAGTATGCATACAAAATGCATAATTTCATGCATATGTCTCAAGATAACTCCAACAATGGATAATTCTCATGCGGAATTAATTTCCTTCATCTCAATTATGTTATTAACCATATAAAATACCCAATTTATGAAAATTTTTCTATGGTTTCGACTTTGTTTCTAAATCAAAATTCCAACATATATATGTGTGGCCCACAACTTTACCCAATGCACCTTTTTACCAACGATCATACGCATCAGTAAATTTGACTGATATCATATCAGATCATGTGTGACATTTAAAGTTTTCATAACATGCGAAATGGGCAGTTTTTAGATGTGACATGTCACCTCCATATCTTTTCGCATCCCCTTCTACAATTGCCGCTTACTAAATTTAAGTCGTGCGAAAACCATTGGTTGTTTTATTAAACTCGCTTCACGGTTCCACTGCATCTACATTTGACTCAGGTTCCAAACAGAATTCATAGTTCCAATTAAAATGTGTGGTTCCAGCATCAAAACAAATTATTTCTCAAAGCAGATAGTCCAAAAAAATCACTCCGTGTATGGAAATGATCCGCCAATAACCTTCTAATTTGAAAAAGGCCATCCTCACCTTATGGCCTTCAATTTTTCTAATCTCAATCTCCGGCTCTGTATATTTCTCCTTTGCTCCTTTGTCCCTTATTTAACTCTCCTACATAAATATACTATGCAAAAATTTTATTCAACATACAAATATTAAATTGAATTTCTCAATGCACAATTAATAACTCAGAAACCGAGTCTCTCTATATATAAACAAATATTTACACAGGTTTCTTCTTTTTGGCCTTATTTTCTTATCAATTGCATTTCCTCTAATTTTCTCGTAGGCTTACAACAACAAACCCTATCTGTCTAAAACCTGAATCCCCTCTCTATTCCTTGAGGCTTATAATTTTATAAAAAAGGTTCTGAAACCAATTATGGTTTTAGATCCTTTATCTTCTCAACAAAATCCTGAATATCCTCTAAGTCCTTTTTTTACTCAAATAATCCCTAGGGATCCTCTCTAATCCTCAAAATCATGAAACCAATTCCTAATATAAGATTTTCAATTAATTCCCAAATTTCTCAATCTCTCAACTGTCCTAATTCTCTCATGTTCTCCACCATTCGAGAATATTTACAAAATGCCTCACAAATATTAATTAATTCCTATTCTAAATGTCTCACTCAAAATATTTTAAAATTACATTAATTTAGTACATAGGAAACCAACTTCCTTGAAATCATAAAACCCCTATGTCTACTAAAGTACAATGAGTTTTCTGAGTCAAATGCTCCTGCATCAGACTCCCAAGGTTGAAAATAATCATGATCTCCCGATCATGTGCTTCTAATATTTGTCTTCTTAGATCCCATAGCTTGTTCTGTAATTTGTATTTTGTTACTGTTGTTGTTTGTTGATTTTCTCCAGGTCTCCACACTTTATGTTGCTTTGCTCCACTAGCTATGCTTTTACAGTTTGCTACTATCTTTCTCTTGCTGCTACTTCTTTGCTTTCCTACTATTGTCTTCTTCTGAGACACTTTCATCATTATCCTTCTTATCAATTCAATTTATTTGTCTAATGTATCTTCTGACCGCTGATTACTTTCACCTCTTGATTGCTGAGCTTTTATTCTTACTGTCGCCCTTTCATCCTTACCCTCTTGTTTACTGTTCTCTTGCACCTTTTTAGTTTCTGCTACATTGTATTCCAAGACAATCTTCTGCTTCTGTTTACTACAACTGATAACTTCTTCCTAATTGTCACTTATGAAAATTTCTTTGTCTTCTTTCTTCATAAATTTCTTGGACTGGTATATAGTCTGCCATTTACATCTATATCCTTCTCTTTGCTTTAGTTTGTTGTTGTTGTCCTCTAATTCTTGCATCTTCACATTCTGCATATTCTAAAACTGCTACTTATCTATTCCATCTTTTTCTGCTTCAGCTTCTGGTATTACTCTTGGGATTTCTCCAGTCACTACTATAGATATTGCTACCTCCCAAACTTCTTGAATATCTTTGAATATATCTCCCTCTACAATATCCAATTGCTGCTCTTTATTTTCAAATTTACTTTCAAAAATTAAGTTGTTATTCAATTTCCTAACTGCAGTAATATATTCAGTCTCACCCTTCTATCTAAAATTAATATCTGCCTTGATGTCAATTAAATCTTGAGACATTTCCCTCTCAATGTATGCAATTTCTTTCACATGCTCAAATGATTCCAGAAAATGATCTAGCAATTCATTTCCTACATGCTTCCTTTCAACCATTTCATCACTATGATGTTTACCAATTCCAACATAACTCTCCTCTTTAAGCCATTGCTCAAAGAATTGTCCTTTCTCTTTAGGCTCTTTTGGTTCCCAATGTTGAAATTGATATTTTTCTTCTTCTTCCATGGCTATCTCTTTTTGCATCAAATCCTGATTCTCCAGTCTTTTTCCCAGCAATTTAATATCTTTATTCCATGGATTAAATACTTCCATAGATTCTTCTTCTTCCTTCTTTACTTGACTGCTTCCTTGTATCAAATTTTTTTCAGCATCTGCAACAAAACCTATAATCATAAAGCAATCATTAAAATGAAAATCATAAGACCTTTGTGTCTCTTCTTCCTCTGGCAACGTTTGAGATTGCTGCTCTGATTTTCTATCCTCTATCAACTCTTCAGTATGTTGATTCTTTAAAGAAATTTCTAAATAATTCTCGAGACTGTCAATTAGTCTCTCCTCCACATCATCTGATCTAATGATTTCTCTCTGTCCTGGTTCATAATTGTGAATTCCTTCCTCTGTAATCATAATTTCATACTCTGAGTTCTCCAGCAAATACTCTAGCAATGCAATTTATCTTTGACATTTCTTAAGTACTTGATCATCACTTACAATCCCTCCATTTATACACAAATTGTCAGTTTGAAAATTACAAGGTTCAACAGTCTCAACTGTTTCTTCACATATCAACTCTTCATATTGAATCCCATCTCTTTATTTCACAAGAAATTGTTCTTGTGTTGTAACAACTTCAAATATCAATGCATTACTAAGTTCTTTCTGCTGCAATAAATCATTTCTTTTCTCATTCAAGAGACATTCTTCATCATTACTCTTTGCTTTAGAGTATTTATATTCTGAAAGATACTCTTCCATACTTTCATCAATTTTTATGACAGTTTCAAAAGATTTTTCATCATCTGAAAAACCTGTAATCACATCAAAATCATTAGTTATAGAAATACAAGGCTTTACATCCTCCGGCTGATCTGAACTTGCCCAACAGTTCAGGAAATCATCAATAATTCCTTTTTCAGCAAGGTAAACTTCTTGTTGTCTTGAATTCTCACAATAATTCATAAGGTCTTTCACAGATCTCCAGTCTTCATCTTCACCCAAAATTTCACCCTGTTCTGATCTACAAATGGAAACTTCCATTTCTGACTCTGTTTCTCTGAGTTTTTCTATCAACTGCTTCACTTGTTTATGTTCTAGCCTTCTCTGTAATTTAGACCACTTCACTATCTTTTCCTTCAATACCCAACCTTGTCTTTGGTTTTCTTCTATCAGCATTCTTAACACATCAAATTCTTTTCTTATTTCAGCGATTTCTTTGTCAAGCTCTTCTTGACTCATCCGTTTTCTGTGGATTACTTTAGCACATTTTTCCTTCATTTTGTAGCCTTCTTCTGAACCTTCTCTATGACTTCCCATAGCCATATTTACTTATGTGTGAGCTTCTACACCTGCAACCAATCAACTTCCTTCCGAGTTGATCTTCTCACCAAACTTCTCCTTTGTCTGGTTTCCAAGTCCTCTTTTCCTTAGAACTTGCACTGAGCAATCTTTCTCTCTCTCTGGTTGCTACACTCACTTCTCTTAAGGACTCTTTTGTCCTTATCTATTCCAAGCCTTAGCTGGAATAAGGTTCTGCTAAAATCTCTAATAACTTATAAAAGTTCTTCCTACAGTTTTATTGTTGTAGTCTTCTACCAACTTTTCCATTCACTTAACTGCTGCAAACTTTCATACCTTTGTAATCAATTTATGTCTAGGTTGGTTATCTCTTGCAAACATGCAATTTGTGCACTAATTTGATCTATTCAATCTATAAAATATCATCAATTAATAAAAAATTATGCTTACCATTTTTTCAACATCACCTGTCTTTAGGATCTCCTTATTTTTTGGTCTTTATCATTCCTGTAAATCTGGTTCTGTAGTTATGTCTCTAATCTCCCTGATCCTGCTGTGCATTCTTTCAATATACAGTTGTTGCCACAACAATCAATCCTGAATGGAGCTTATCCATATCTCAAACACAAATTCAATCCAAATCAATTTGGATCTCATTCCAGCAATATCCAATCATAACACAATTCATAATTCTTTGTTAATGGTTTGAATTTCAACAATACAATATCCATCTGTAATCAATCTTCATCATGCTTGTTCTTCTGAAAACTTTTTATGGCTGGAATAACTCACTATCTTGAAACAAATCTAAATCTGTTCACAAAATATCAAATATGAAACATACCTCGCTCAGTTGCACGCAGATTCCCTTTCTTCTTTACTCTGCTTGTAAGAACAAACTCCATTCTTCTTTAAGGATAAACACACTTCTGGCTCTTTCCCTTTTTACCAGAATCACCAGCGATGTGTTTTCCTCTCTGTTGTTGTATATAAACTCTTTTAATTAATAAATTCCCTCTACAAATGTTTGTATTTTTTTCTAAAAGAGATTCATCTTCCTCTAATTCTCTCCCAAAGAGCTTTTTCTTTTATTTTCATCAGTGTTCACTCATTATCCACTGCTCAAGGAATTTTATGCAAGCTTGCTTCTTTCCTCTATTCCTATCATTTCACTCACATTGCTTTCAACACATTTCCATTCTGCACAAATCCAACAGCAAAGCTCATAATTATGTTCACTCACTTTCTAAAGAAGGTGAATCTCAACCTTGAAGAAGGGAAGTGTATTTGACTTCTATCATAGTCTTCTCATTTTCCTTCACTTAGTATAGAACATCCAATGAAAACAAAAAGAAGACGACCACTGCATTTTTTTTCTCACTCGCTGAGCTGCTTCCAAGATTGACCCTTCTACTTAATAATTACATGTAGTCCATGAAATCTCTATTTCACGAATTAACATAGAAAATCTCATGAGCTAATTAATTCTAATTCTCACCGAATTTTTCTCTGATACCACAAAATGGTGCAGCATAAGCTGTACATACCCACGGTATGCATATGAAATTCATAGTTTCATGCATATGTCTCAAGATAACTCCAATAGTGGATAATTCTCATGCGGAAATAATTTCATTCATCTCAATTATGTTATAAACCATAGAAAATATCCAATTTATGAAATGTGTTTCTATGGTTTCGACTTTGTTTCTAAATCAAAATGCCAACATATATATATATATATGTGAGGCCCACAACTTTACCCAATGCACCTTTTTACCAAAGATCATACACATTATTAAATCTGACGAATATCGCATCAGATCATGCGTGACATTTAAAGTTTTCATAACATGCAAAATGGGCAGTTTTTAGATCTGACATGTCACCTCCATATCTTTTCACATCCCCTTCAAAAATTACCGCTTACTACATTAATGCCATGCGAAATCCACTGACTGTTTTGTTAAACTTGCTTCACAGTTCCGCTGCATCTACATTTGACTCAGGTTCCAAATAGAATTCAGAGTTCCAATTAAAACGTGTGGTTCTGGCATCAAAACAAATTATTTCTCAAAGCGGATAGTCCAAAACAATCACTCCATGTATGGAAATGATCTGCCATTAACCTTCTAATTTGACAGAGGCCATCCTCACCTTACGGCCTTCAATTTTTCTAATATCGATCTCTGGCTCTATATATTTCTCCTTTGCTCCTTTGTCCCTTATTGAACTCTCCTTCATATATATACTATGCAAAACTCTGATTCAACATACGAATATTAAATTGAATTTCTCAATGCACAATTAATAACTCAGAAATCGAGTCTCTCTATATATAAACAAATATTTACACAATTTTCTTCTTTCTGGCCTGATTTTCTTATCAATTGCCTTTCTTCTAATTTTCCCGTAGGCTTACAACAAAAAACCCTATCTGTCTAAAACCTGAATCCCCTCTCTATGACTTGAGGCTTATAATTTTATACAAAAGGTTCTGAAACCAATTCTGGTTTCAGATCCTTTATCTTCTCAACAAAATCCTGAATATCCTCCAAGTCCTTTTTTTACTCAACTAATCCCCAAGGATCCTCTCTAATCCCCAAACTCATGAAACCAATTCCTAATCTAAGATTTTCAATTAATTCCAAATTTCTCTATCTCTCAACTATCCTAATTCTCTCATGTTCTCCACCATTCGAGAATATTTAAAAAATGCCTCACAAATATTAATTAATTCCTATTCTAAATGTCTCACTCAAAATATTTTAAAATTACATTAATTTTGTACATAGGAAACCAAATTCCTTGAAATCATAAAACCCCTATGTCTACTAAAGTACAATTATTTTTATGAGTCAAATTCCCCTGCATCACCTGGTATTCCTCCACGTCTTTTTCCATCTGTTTTTGCCGCACAGTGGAGCCTTGTTTGGAGTTTGCAGCCACTAACTTAT
This sequence comes from Pinus albicaulis, assembly GCA_034641835.2. Taxonomy (NCBI): domain Eukaryota; kingdom Viridiplantae; phylum Streptophyta; class Pinopsida; order Pinales; family Pinaceae; genus Pinus; species Pinus albicaulis. The sequence goes on from MU968551.1 coordinate 27,889,559, forward strand.
TCTTTCCCTGTGGGTGAATCGTAATGAAAAAATAATTCCTGGTTTGGGAAATAATCTTACTACATTTCTTTGTAGTACTCAAAGAGATGGCAGAAGGAAGTGTTACCTCCATTATCATGTACAAATTATTTCCCCAAGTAATAAGAACATAACGAGTCCTAGAATCATACACAACATGTCACTTCCACAATTATGGTTGGCCTAGTAATACATCATACATGTCAAGAGGAGCAACCTCACATATTACCTCATCCGTGAATGGATTGATTTTGTATGGAAGGCGACACTGTTGGCGAACGCGGAGATCTCTTCCTTGGTGAAGCCACCTAATTGTATACAGTTGTGGGTGTGTTGTGGTCAGTAGGCTGAGCTACTTCACGACCTCTGTTGAAATGAGTTTCTTTTTGCTTCCACTATCGACAAGGAATTGCAGTGGATAACCCTTCACCCACATCTGGGAATGGAAGAGGCGCTCCCCCTCCTCTGGATCCTCAGGCTCCTCCCTCTAGAGCTTGGTGGTGGCAACAATGGCACTAGGTTCTGCATCAATGATTTTCTTCCCTTTGTCATTTCCTAGCTTTTTCGGTTCTGACTCATAATCAGAACATGCATCTGATTCATATGCCTTCAGTTCGGCCACTAGCGACTATTTGTATTGACACTCGCTTGTGTTGTGAGTGGAGCTATTATGAAATTCACACCACTTCCCCATGTCCTTCTTTGGCTTTGTGGTGGTGTTTTGAGTCACCCCGCTTTCTCTTTTCCCCATTTTTTGTGGTTCGGAGGTGCCTTTACCTGGCTTCAGATTCGCAGATCCAAAGTATTGCTTCTTCTACTTAAATTTATGCTTGATCTTGGTGGCATATCGATATGCAGTGCCAAGCAAGGTAATGTTGAGGAACTCCATTTTCTCCTAAATGTGTCTGTGCAAGCAGCTGCAGTACTTGAGCACCAAATTTTGCTCCAAATATTTAATACCCAACATTGTGTACAGGGTATGAAACAAATTTGTCAACTCATGCACATCTTGATCCCTTTTCTGCCACAGCATGGTCCATTGGATGTACTTGTCCTCACAACTCCCCACAAGGTAATATTGTTCCTTGATGTCATCTTGGAACGAATTCCAAGTGGGTGCGGCCAAGAAGAGAGAGGGTTCCCTCTCATTCTTTTGCTCACAGTAGGTTTCCCACCAGTCTTTGACATGGGGGGCGAATTTTAGGAGTGAAAAAGTAAGATTTTCTCAGTTAGAGAAATCATGGACCGAGAAATAACTTTCCAGCAAATTCAGCCATCTATCTATGGCATCTGCATCTATCTAGCCTTCAAATACAGGAATGTTGAAGTTTAATTGTACCTTTAAAGGAGTGGCACCTGTAAAGTGGTTGTTGGATGAAGATGTGCCACCGATGGGCAGTCGTTGAAGGATCTGGGAAAATTTATCCATCATTGCATTCCTTTCTTTCTCGAGGGCCTCCTCAAGCAATAATTTGATAGGATCTCCTGCTCCCTCGTCTTTATTTTCTTTCTCCATTGGAGATTGTTGGGGTTTTTGAGGTTAATCTTACAAGGGTTCAACCAGATTGAGCCCTAACTCCTTATACCTTGACCTCGTTAGGGACATGCAAAGAAAAATAAAGAAAGAGAAGATCACTCTGATACCACTTATACATATTTATACAGGAATGCAACAGAATATGAATATAACCATAAATACAAATATGCAGTGGAAATAAGGCTTCAATTCATTAATATCAAATAATTGAAATATGCTTACAGATATAATGGAAATAAACTAGCTAGGGCATTGGTAGCTTATCTCTGAGAAGAGATGTGGCAGCTACAGGACTCTGAACTATGTTACAATGAGGCTCCAAGGAATATTTATGATTGAAAAAAAATGAAAAACCCTAAACATCCAAAAACATAACCCTAGGAGATGAAGTGCCAAAACTATGGGCCCCATTTGGGTAAATTGGTACATCAACTTCCCGGGGACATAACTTTGGCATACGATCTTCATTTTGCGTGCACCATACCTCGTTAGAAATATCTATCCGAGGACTACAACGTTTAAATGACCAAAATTTGTTAAACACCCATGTTGGTCCTCGTTTTCCCAAAAAAAATCGTTTAGGGCCTCAAAACAACTCTGAAAGTTCGAGAAAATGAAAAGCTGAAAGAAACATTAATGGTGGGGGTTGAAGTGGAATAGGCGGATGGCCACCAATATCCACCTGGATCACTTATGCAGGTGAATGGCATGAATAGGTTCTTGGTTATGAGGAATTAATTGGGAAGAGTAGCCTTGACATATCTATGAGGTTAGTATCATGTGGATATCGATTGATATTATGTGATTATACTGTGTCTATGTTTATTTTATGGATAGGTTATGTTAATAGATACTTCAGCTGGATGAAAGCAATGTGATCTGTGGCATGTTGGAACAAGCATGAATATTGGAAAGATCATAAAAGAAAGGTTTTTAGGTAGAGTTAGTGTGTGGTCTCTAGATGTGCAGTACTATTGCTGTATATATGTTTTACATATTGCATATGTGGTGTTGTGTACGTTTTTTTTATGCAATGCTATGTATAGATGGTGTTGTGTACATGTTTAACATGCAGTGTTTTGTACATATGGTGTTGCGTGCATGTTGGATATATGATGTTGTGTACATATGGTGCTTATGCATGTTTCATATGCGGTGTTGTGTACATATGGTGTGGTGTGCATGTTTTGCATATGGTGCTATGTGCATGTGGTGGTGTGCATATAATTTTACATGTGGTGTTGTGTGCATGTGGTGTCATGTACATGTTGTACATAGGATGTTGTGTGCAGGTGGTTTTGTGTACATGTCGTGCATGTGGTGTTGTGTACATGTTGTGCATGTGGTGTTGTGTACATGTTGTGCATGTGGTGTTGTGTACACATTGTGCGAGTGGTTCTGTGTACATGTGGTGTTGTGTACATGTTCTGCAGGTGGTGTTGTGTACATGTTGTGCAGGTGGTATTGTGTACAGGTGGTACTGTGTACATGTTGTGTAGGTGGTGTTGTGTACATGTTGTGCAGGTTGTGTTGTGTACAGGTGGTACTGTGTACATGTTGTACATCTAGTACTATTGTACAAGTGGTCACAGGGGCGTCACTCAATTAACCTATGGCATAGCATGTGCGTTCGTGGCATACTAAACAATACCCTTAATTGGACTACATATTGGAAAATACGTCTAAAAATCACTTTATTTAACCCCCTACCAATACTAACCCATTGCATTTTCCCAATCTAAAAAACCCCTGCTTTCACTATATATTGTAGGTATCTGTTTTTTCATTAACATTTTTTACACCCCTTTATATTTATATCCTTAACATAATGAAATGATGCCTCTCTTATGACCTCACATGAATTCTACAATTCACATTTCTTCTTGTGATATACATAAGAGATGCATATTAGTATTCCCACAATGTGATTACTCAATCCACACTCAAGCACATCTTACTATGATTTGTGGCATTTAATGGTCTAAGGCATAGAAAGATCAACCATTTTTTAGGAAGATTGATTATGTGCATGTGTATAAAATAACATATAAATTGATCTATATGATGATGAAAAATCAATTGATCAATCTTTATGAATATGTTTGCACCAAATAAGGTGTTCAATCACAAGTCTAGACCCTCTTCCCTTTGAAAGCTTCTTGTTCAAAAATCCAACTACAACCTCATGTACTCAAACTAGTGTCTTATTAAGGTGGAACAACAAAAGTTACAATTTCAAAGAGTTATATAGAGAAGAAAAGGCAAGGTGAGGATGAGTTATGAGACCCTCCCTTTTCTTTAATGAAAAAAAAAACATTGTTCGGTTGTTTTTAATTTAAGTGTTTTAATGAGAGCCCCATGGTATATTTTATTAAGACAAGAATACTTTGTACCTAGTAGTACAAGAATACTACAAGTACATGAATACAACACCACATATTGGTGTGTATTGTGACCATCCAAGTATGATAAGGCCCTCATTAAAAGGCAATTTAGTGTGGATTTCCCATAAAAAGTGTTTTTTTCTTTTAGAAAGAATGCATAAAAATAAAAGGAGAAGGTGGCTTGAAGATCTAAAACTCTAGCCTATCATTTTCTAGGTGCAAGGGAAAAGTGTATAAATCATGCTTGGGGGCTCTTCATCTAATGTGGGGTGTATGATATGTTAATAACCCTTGGTTGTGCCATGATGGATATTCACACTCAAGATAGCTTTCTTATGGGAATTTCTAGACCTTGTCTTGATGCTTATGTGGTACACTTCCTTAGATCATTGGAGATTTTGACTGCACAAATATTTTCATGGAATGTTTTGACACCTAAAATGAGCCTTGGGTGCATGTTTCACAGAAAAATAAATATCACCTCTTGAAATCCTCTCACTTTTGGTTTTTTGTTCCCAACAAAAAAGGGGTATATGTATCACCTGCCTATGATCTACAAATAAATCACTGAGAATGAACTATGCCAACAAGTAAAATAAACAAGGAAAATAGTAATAATATTTGGGAAGGATCCAACAATAGGTGTTTTCCATTGGGTCTTGAAGTCAAATAAGAGATAGAGAATTCTAGTGAGGCATATATGTTAGATGAATCTCACTACGTAACACTATTTTGAACCCTACAACATATGCCTAGACACAACCCTACTCTTATTGTTTAAACCTAATCAGAGGAAAGTTCTTACCTTACCAATCTTTGTGGTCAAGGACCACTAGAAAAATTCATAATAATCTTAGTGAAACCAGGGGACAAAGGCCCACACCATGTCACAAAATTAACTTGACTAGGCTGAAAAATAGAGATGTAAGCATTCACCAACAATGGAAAATACATGAGGAAGACGACCAAGTGCCCAAGCTTTACTCATTCCAGATTTTTAGGCATTTACAAGTATTTTAGATTCTGAATCTGCAATGACAGAGATCAAAACTCCTAGAATTCATCCTCGTTGCAATGATTTTTTCTTATTTTAAAAAGCTATTCCTCCTTGAAACCTGCACATTAAGTCCCAAAATTCCTGTGCATGCTGCCAAGAATAGAATTAGGGAGGTGTACCCTTCAGTTCAGTATGCATGCATCTGAGAATGCATACCATCCATCTTAGTGATATTCCTCTCTCCTTGTGTGCACCAATATGTTAATCCATCAAATTTAAAATGTACCCTGTTGCAACAGTCCAAAAATATCCATTGAAATGAATATCACAGGTGAAAAATCATGCCATATGACATGTAGCAAGCATATTTTAGAGTTTTTCAATAGATATTTTGACTCTATTAGTGACCCTAACTCTATTAGAGACCCTACAACTCAATTTTTGGCCCAGATAACTACAATTAAGGGAGAGGTAGTTTTCTGTTGGTTGTGCATGCACTTGGAACCACACTTAGAGCACATGACTTCTCTATGAAAAGTTTATTTAATTATACTCAAGTCAAGCAAAAATCAAGTGAATTCAAATTGGCTTTCTAGTCACTTAGTATTTTTTAATGTTAATTTATTCTATTATCTCCCTTTCTACTTGCAGTAATTAGTGTAGCATTTTATCATAACTAGATCCTATACTTGTGCTTAAAATATAACACTAGCCAATGTCATTTTATTGGGGCAACATGTTCTTTCTAATAATCTTTGGAAGAGAAATAATATGAAAAAACTAAAAGAATAACATATAGAGAATCATTTTCATGTAACAAGTTGCAAGGGGGGCTACAACTTATTTCTTTCCTCGATCAATGATACATTTTCATTCTTTTTGAGCTCTTCATGGTAAAGTGAACAAAGGCTTTGACACACTTCTATTACTTAAAATGTATAGATGGAAAAAAAGAGAACCATATTGACGATGCTGGACAGTGTATAATGACTTTAATATGGAGTTGTTGCTACAATAACCCATTGCTACAAACAAAAAAATGCTCATGACAAGAGATCAAATGCTAATTCACATAAATAGTTTGGACGTGACAACACCTGACAGATTCCAGCATTAGAATACCTACATCTTGTTTGAAATTTCATATGATGCTCTTCAAAATAATTTACTTTCTTATAACAGCAGAAAGGAAAACTATTGTTTGGACGTGTCCTAAGTTCAGCAAATCTTTGACGTGATTAAGGAGCTATAGAGAATTGTGTACTTGTGAAAGTTTTGAAGCTGCAGCAAGGCCACTCAATATGGCACCTTCAACATTTGGAGCAACACAAAAATCACCACAAACATCAAATCGCTTGTTATCTAACCACAAACATTTTTCATCTTTTGCACTGAATGTTGTTGGTAATGCACTACCCCTGCAATCAAAATATGAAATCATATTAGCCAGATTAATTTATTTGAAGTTGATAAGCTTATGGCTGAAATATTGAGTCAAATATATCCTTATTATCCTACATCTATGAAGCATCCTTAAATGTTTGTTCACGATGACTAGGATAAACAGAAATTTATAGGTTGACATTTAAACTAGTTATCAAATAGACGAGGATGGAGGTTGCAATCATGTAACCCAAAGTCTCACCATCTATGAGCTTTCATAAAAAATGGAGAAGGCATATGTGGAATTTTTTTATGGAATTCACTGAATAAGTCTCTTCTCACCAAATTCAATACATCATCTGAAGGCTTCTTTAAGCCTGTTTGACTTATGATATGGTTGGCATATTCAGCTGTAGAATGTAGAACTCAGCACTCGCTGTAGAAAACAACTTAAATTGTGTCAGTCAACCAATCACAAGCACACAATGTTGGCAAATACGGAGAGCTCACAAAATTTTAAGGAGCATATTCCACAGGACAATGTATGTAGTTAAACAGGAACTAACACCTAAATATTCTTTGATAATAAGTTCCATGGTACTGAAGGCATATATTTCACTGCCACATATGGATTTCATGTCTTTCAACATTAAAGCTCTCCAAGAGCAGACTGCCATACATGGCATCATTAGCCCATTTATTATAGCCACAATAGCCAACAACGGCCCTCCAAGCCAAGAATGTGAAGAATTAGTAACTTCACGAAAAAATTCACTTGGCCTACACCTAAATTCCTACATATCATAGTAAGGATTGATCAAGATATAATCTCCTTGTTGAGAGACACTGCTACAATATTGTGTTTTGATATTTTTTCTTCAAATTCACATATAAAAAAAAAAACTTGAGAGATACTTCAAATATCAGCTCCATCACCACTCAATTACTTATCTCTTACATCGATGATTTCATGTTAATATGTTTAACCAGTCTCTGGCTGAGGTCCTGGTCACACTACAAAACTAGAATTGGTATTGTCAGTTCTGTGAACATACTAGATTGTACAAAATTACCAATGAATTAACTTTCTTAAGATGTAAATAGTACATGCTGCATACGTGAGACCAATAATATATCCAGACACTCCTAATTTCATCAGTTACCGTCACGTCACACAACACATCGATGAAGCGCCTGATGAATTTGTCTTGTCTGCTCCAAAACAGAGAAACCATTATAATCAGCTAGATGAATTTCAATTTCAATATTGACAAACTTCCATACAGAGAAGGACCTTTTGTTTGCTCCAAAAGAGCAAATAACATTAGATTTAGTTGGATGGATAAGAACATTATATTCAGTTGGATGAATTTCAATTTTGATATTGACAAAATTCCATACATAGAAATCCTTCTGAAAAGATTTCATACCATCTTTCAACAATTCATTTCTTGGCGCATTTCCATACTTTGTTTCCTGCAAGTTTTGTACCCCATAGAAAATCATATATTTAATATAAAAGGTTTTTTTTGTTCTATTAATTATAGACAGAGCCAAGTAAAACAAGATAGATGCTTACAAATTCCATAATTAATTTCTGATATGCCAACATATACTAACAACCCATATTTAACCCAATGTCAATCCATTCATCTGATGGCTCTTCTTTGTATGTTAGCACATGTTTGCAGACATTTAATGATGATTGTTGTAAAACAACCTAAAATATACAAAAATGAAATCTCGTTTAGTTTTTATAAGGAAGTAACAATTACTTGCAAACACAGATATCGATCATTTTCTTCCTTGTCATCCTTTTCTATGTGCTGAATGGATTCCATTCTCTTTTCTTTTTTGCAAGAAAATACTTGAAAATTAATATTTAATGCTAAATTTTTTATTTATTGTACATAATCGAAAAATTCAATGATTACATATTACATTTGAAGAACGTTGTTGTTGAAATGGCTTCTCGTGCGATGCAATTATGTCCATTTCTTTAACCATCTCCTTGTACACCTTTTTGGACATTCCTACTGGCATATTTCTGATATCATCTTGTTCATCCTTTGATATTTTCATAATATTCCTCAAAATGTAACATGACAATAAAATGTTTGATTTTTATATTGATATATGAAAAGTAAATATAACAAAAGTGATATTTATAAATGATTGCTTTCTAGTAATATCTATATATATATATATATATAAAATTCCAGAAAAAACATTTAAAGGAATATTACTTTTTCATTGCTTTTTTTTTTTGGTGTGTTTTCGCTAATAAAAGTCCAACGTGTCTCATTGACCAATTCTCTGGAAACTCATCCTATAGTTTAAATAAAATTTGGTTCTTGGAATCATTGGATTGATTTTTGTATTATAAGTGTAAAGAATGTCTATACATTCGTTCCACTAGATCCCTCAAAGTTTTACAAATCCCCTCCCCCCCCCCCCCCCTTTCGTTAACCTCCAACACCACTCTAGATGAGCTAAGGAGAAATTCATTTTCATTTGCATGTTCTATTTTTTTTTCTTTTCTTAGAACACCATTCATTTTATTCATTGTTGGTCCTTGTATAACATTAAACATATCTAAATTAATAAATTTGTTCAGGTAAAAAATAAAATAAAATAAAATTAAGAAAACGGTGCGCCTTTCAAACGGTATGCACCAAAGATGGTGCGGTATGTTCTTACAAACACACCGCCAAAATAGTAGAAACATTGTATGGTGCTCTCTGTTAACAAGGAGACCCTGTTAGCCACCTATAAATTTTTGGCATAGCACATATGTGGCTAAATATGTTTCTGAGCCTTCAAGAGAAACATTTCCCTTGAAAATATTTCATTCTTGAAGCCTTTATGTGTCTTCTATTCCTTGAAGAATATTCGCTACTGTTTCCATTAAAGAATCCTGCTGATTGGTGAAGAAAACTGCTGTCAAAGAGGCCTCCATTTCCTCCATTTCAACCCCTCAAAATCCCCATTTTTCATCCTTTTTCCCCTCACAAAATTCCTCCAAAATCCATTCATTAACCCTCCATCTCATCCTAAAACCCTTTTTAGACCTCATATCATCCTTTATCTGGTTTAAAAATCCCTCCTTTCCTCTACCGCAACCCTTCATTCTGGCTTAAAAACATTGATTTTGACTTAAAAACACCCTATTTGCATTATAACAGGCTTAAGCCCCCGAGGGCTTATATTCTGCAGCCTCATTCTCCATATAACCATAAGCCCTACAACCGGGTGCTTAGAAACACAGTTTCCGAGTTTAAAAACCTTTTTCTCCTTCTAAAACAGCTTCTCTGCTCAATAAAGGATTTAGCCCCTGTGGGCTTATTCTTCTTAACCCCCCTCCAATGAGACCTAAAACTCTGTGCAGGCGCTTAAAGGCTTGAAAACCCCGAGTAAAATGCCTTTTCCTTTGTTTTATTCTCTCCCGACGGTTAATGGTTTCGGTTAACCTGAGTCGTCGATCTCCACAAATTTATGGCCTTCAGGCAATCAGGCACTCTTCCGTTTCATATCCCTTCATTTCATGTTCCAAAACACTGGCGCTCCTACCTTTGATCATGACCGTCCATTGAATAGATCCAACAGTTGGAGATGAACCCAATGACCTGATACGCCTTCCACCCTGACAGCAAATCATAGCCATTCATCCATGTAGATCCGACGGACAGCAAAAAACCTAATGTGTTTACCTTCGGCTTGCATCTTTCCTCATCACGCCATAACCTACACCATCAAATATTCCGCCCCTCCATCTGACGGCTGAGGTGCATATCACGTTTTTATTTCGTCCGGGCGTTAACGTTCCAAAATCGCGCGATATGAGCAGTTTTGTTTCTCCACGTGTCAAGCAGTGTATGGAATCGCACAAATTTTCTGAAAACCACATACCGCCTCCGACCCTGCGCGAAAACCACCATGGTTTTCCGCCTTACCACATTTTATCCTCCGCATCGAGTTTTCATGTTTAATCGTAGCCGTTGATTGATATGATCCAATGGACATGATCTAATCTCAACCCCGTTCCTCCCCCATTCACTTATGCTCCCAAATAACTCTATCAAGTGATCCCCGCCGTCGAATATTTCAATCCAATGGTCCGGATTTATTTTCGCCACCATGTCGCTATTCACCTGCCTCCTCTCAAATGATCTCGCTAATCAATCTCAGCCATTGATCATTTTGATCTAACGGTTGTGATTTAACCTCCCATCCAAACTCCTAAAGCAGTTATGAGCCCATTTTCAACGAGTTTTCTTAATTTTTGTTGGTTTTTGCAAGATTATAAAGGTTTTTTCCCAGAGTTTTAAAGTAACACGAAGGTTAGGAATGACTATTCCAAGTCGTCAGTACACAAAGGAATCCGAAGGAGCTTTCATTAAAACAATCCCTCCACTTGTTTGAACCTCTGTGCGCATGCAAAACAACCAAAACACAGTGAAGATCAATTAAGCAAAGAGAACAGTGAAACATAAAGGACACATCAGTAGATCAGCCTTTACACGCCAAATTAGAGAATTTGGTCACGTTCCATTGACCCATACTTCCCCCTGTAGTCCTATTTTCATTAACACAGGTCACAGTCAAGGCAGTCAGAGATTTATTGGCATACATGCAGCTCAGAAGTAAATTGCAAGTCTACCAGAGCTTCCAAAAGTCAAAAACAAACTGCCAGAGTACAAATACAAGCAAATTCCCATTCAATGAAGTATGGAGCATGTCACTTCCTCTTCATCAAGCCTCCCAGAGGCCGATAAACATTAAAATTCTTCATTTAATTGGGCCAACTATCTCCTCTGTTACTTCACCTCTTCAGTCACCTATAAGAACCCCTGTAAATTATGTTGAAAGGTTGTTGTTGGTTGGTTAGGATTCTATTAGTTGTTAGAATTGTTATTGAGGGGAAGTAGCTAGGTAGTCTGTAATATAGTAGGCTAGGAAGAGAAGTCTATATTGTAAAAGGCCATTGAGCTCAAAGTATGTGACTGGTTTTGCACATCAATTAAACAAGAAGATTCACAGGATCCTGGTCTATATTATTGGTGATGTATTCTTACTGTAATTTTTGCCTTTCATGTTTATCATACTGTCCATTATTCTCAGATAAAGAAAAACAAGCAGAGATTAGGATATACTGTTGGAAGTACCCTAAGTCTCACTGTAATCTTTATCTATATGTTTTTTGCTATTGTGTATCTAAGAGAAAATTCATCATAATTTAACTAGTATAGAAGTTGGCTGGTCCATGCTTACTAATGTATGAATTTGGAGTTTGTTTCTTAGATGTTCTTGTTTGGTTTTAGCTAAAATAATTTTGAAACTGGAAGATTAGAGCTAGCCCTGTCTCACTAGGTGCCTCTTCCAATAGTTAGCCTTTCTAAGATCCCTTTGAGTTAGTGTCAAAGCATTGAAGGTTAAAAGTCTATCTCTGATCTTAGGCCTTACTCTGTGTTCAATCTTAAATGTTTTCTACCATTTTGAAAGTGGTTATGAGGACTGCTGGATTGTTTTCCTTGAGAGTATGGTGAAAGCAAGTCTAGATTTAAATGACATCTGACCTGATCTTAAGCTATCCTTTGTGTCTTTTATTGAGAGTTTCCTTTGAAGTATGTCAAAAGCAGGCCTGGATTTAAATGACATCTGACCTAATCTTAGGCTGCACTTTGGTTTCTTTCTTTCACCCATTCTTAATGTTCCATCTCAGCATCTATCTAAAAATATCCATTGGTATAGATGACTTGCCCTATGGAAACCCTTGGATAGTTTTTATGCAAGTAATCCCCTTTCATGACTCCATAGCCCAATGGATTAACCTTTCTCTTGACCCATCTTCCCATGCTGAAACATCCTTCTATTCAGCTCCTTCTTTACTTCCATAACCTTCTCAGTTAATGATCTCCAACCAAACAAACAAAAAAAAACCCTTGTGCTTCATATCTAGCCTAATACCTCATTTTGAGCTTTAAAGATATATCATTCTTTACATTTATATAGAGATCCCTCTCTGGATCCAGGAGGGCAAGATCCTAGGATCCCAAAGTGGTTTGATGTTGTCTTATCTTTTGGTCTTGCCAATCTGGCCAAAACATAGGAACCACAACATAATGGCGACTCCACTGGGGAACTGAGTGAAATTCATCTTAAGATACCCTTAGGACCTTAGAAGACCCAAATATATGGTTAGGTTGGTATTCAATTGCTGATGGTGGACAACATCCTGCTTCAAACATAAAAATTCATCCACTTGGCGACTCCACACTCTATAACTCCCAAAAGACAAAATGACTCCACTGGTAGGAGACCCTGAACTAGTTGAGAAGATACAGTGATCTCTCTTCACAAACATGGATCCAAGTATGGACAGAGAAGCAAAGCTAAACGCTTTGTCAGATAGACTAATAAGAGTGGTACACATGTTTGGTGAAATAATAGTGAAGAGGTATGAGGCTAGTCTAAATGCTGATTATCTAGAGCGGCCCATGTTTTTTCCAGAGCAAGAACAAGCTCAACCTTTACAAGACCTAGACAATGAGCAAGACATGTATGATGCTCAAGAATCTATAGAAGATGAGGAGGAAGGTGATCAATACTTGCCTAATTGCCTACCTATATCTTGTACTCCGCTGATAAGAGAATATCATGACCTAATGGAAAAAGCTACTACGGAACGCTACTTTGGGGAAACAAGTAACCACTTAGGAGATAAAAAATCTGATGTGGAAGAAGAACCGGCACATATAGGTGCTCCCTCTCTAGATTATAACTCATCTCAGATCACACAAGAGGAGTGGCACCCTGATCATATAGAAGAAACAACTCATGAGCCTTGTATTCTAACTGAGTATCATCATGATCATGAGGAGTGGTTTGAAACAGAAAGAGATCAGGAAACATCAGACAATCCTCAAGGTTTCCCTGCAAGCACAAGTGAAGATCTCCTAGAAGAGGCTCAAGAAGACATCCTGCCTCCAAATCAGTCAATACAAGAAACAGAGAGTTGCTGCACTTTTGCTCAAAGAAACACAAGAAAATCTTCCCCTTTGACAGAAGAAGAAATAGACCAGATCATCAATAGACAACTATCCTTTGAAACCTTTTATAGAGCAGACACTCTTGCCCATTCATCTATTGAGATTTGTTGTACAGATTCAGAAAGCTCCTCTATAAATCAGAATGAAGAAAGATCTACTGATAACCCAGTGTGTTTGATTGGTAGCATTACTTACTTCAATGATTTTCCTATTTTTGATCTATTTGATGATGATGTTCTCCAAACAGAAGATGATCTAGCAAGGCCATCATTAGTAGATTTTTGGGAGGAAGATTAGTTCCATAAACTTCAAGAGAGTAATGAGCCAAGTCAGGCTATTTATGATACTGATGAAGAAATTTATGAAAGTCTAGTAGCAGATGAGGCTTCATTGAATCTTCACTCTGTTTTATCTCAGAGCATCAGTAACAGTTTTCATGCAATTGGGGATCAACAACCTTTCATCGCAAAGGATGAGGAGGAAGATAATGAAGAAGTTTTTGAGTAGTTTGGAAACAAAGAGCCTTCTCTTGAAAAAGAGGAAGCAATGGAACAAACCCCTGCTCAAGAATACATTGATCTATTTACAGAGATCAGCCCACCAGATCAGAAGATCTCAAAGCTACAAGAGGGCTGCACTGTAGTATATGATGAGTCCTCCAGTTCAGAACGTGATGAAGGTGAGGAATTTTATCTTTCTCAAGAGAATATTTTTCTTGATCCAGTGGAAGAGGAAGCAATCCTGGTTGAAAACTGCTTGTCAAATACTCACAACCAGGTATTATTTCAAGATCCTTATGCTCATTTCCTGTACACATTTAGAGAAGGATCAAAGGTCATCAAGAGCAGCTTGTTGCAGACAACAAGAAATATTTTAAAAGATGCTGTTAAAAAACAAAGAGAATGGGAGTGGCCCTGCCTATCCAGCATGCTCAAAGAGAGTAGAAAATACTAGTCATGGGATCATCTGATCGACTAGATGTATTGGAAAAGAGAGTTTGTCAGTTAGACATGTAAATATTCCAAGTTAGAGTAGGATAGGCAGGAAATATCAATAAAGCTCAGCCTGCGAGCATTTAGTTAGTTGTTTTTAATTTATGCAAAGTTTAGTTCATGTACAACTTGTCTTTAGGGCATGGACCCACAGCAGACTAGACAATCTAATTCTGGTTTTTATGTGTTTAAATTTCTGTTTTAGAATGTAGAGAATGAAATCTACCAGCCAATTTAATCCTGGCAGATATTAGTTTAGGTAGAGAAGCTATGAGGCCAACTGTTTAATCTAGTCTCATGGAGAAGTAAGGGTAGCAGTAGATAGGTATATTTTCCTGTTTGCAAAAAATGATGATGTGAAAGGTTTACAAGTCTAAATGCACCTTGAAGAAAAAATGTTAGGACAATAGGATGTGTAGGTAGTTGTTTGGGAAGATTTTTTTGGTTGATTTAATATCCACAATGTTTGTGGCAGCTGATCAAAGAAAGGAAAAAGATGTGTCAGGTACCATGCATCTGGCCTACTCCAAAGATTATTTTCTGAGATTCTTGACACCTTCAAGAAGATGCCATCCCCATGTGGAGCCACTGTTAGCCACCTATAAATTTTTGGCATAGCACACAAGTGGCTAAATATGTTTCTGGGCCTTCAAGAGAAACATTTCTCTTGAAAATATTTCATTCTTGAAGCCTCCATGTGTATTTTGTTCCTTGAAGAATCTTCACTGCTATTTCCATTAAAGAATCCTGCTGATTGGTGAAGAAAGCTGTTGTCAAAGAGGCCTCCATTTCCTCCATTTCAACCCCTCAAAATCCCCATTTTTTATCCTTTTTCCCCTCACAAAATTCCTCCAAAATCCCTTCATTAATCCTCCATTTCATCCTAAAACCTTTTTTAGACCTCATATCATCCTTTATTTGGTTTAAGAATCCCTCCTTTCCTCTACCGGAACCCTTCATTCTGGCTTAAAAACATTGATTTTGGCTTAAAAACACCCTATTTGCATTATAACAGACTTAAGCCCCCGAGGGCTAATATGTTGTAGCCTCATTCTCCATATAACCATAAGCCCCACAATCGGGTGCTTAGAAACACAGTTTCCGAGTTTAAAAACCTTTTTCTCCTTCTAAAATAGCTTCTCCGCTCAATAAAGGATTTAGCCCCCGTGGGCTTATTCTTCTTAACCCCCCTCCATGAGACCTAAAACTTTGTGTCAGGCACTTAAAGGCTTGAAAACCCCAAGTAAAATGCCTTTTCCTTTGTTGTATTCTCTCCCGATGGTTAATGGTTTCGGTTAACCTAAGCTGTCGATCTCCACAGATCGATGGCCTTCAGGAAATCAGGCACTCTTTCGTTTCATATCCCCTCATTTCATGTTCCAAAACACTGGCGCTCCTACCTTTGATCATGACCGTCCATTGAATAGATCCAATGGTTGGAGATGAACCTGATGACCAGATATGCCTTCCGCCCCGACAGCAAATCATAGCCGTTCATCTATGCAGATTCGATGGACAGTAAAAAAACTCGATGCTTTTACCTCCGTCGTGCATCTTTCCTCATCGCGCCATAAACTACACCATCAGATCTCCTACCCCTCCATCCGATGGCTGAGGTGCATATCGTGTTTTTATTTCGTCTGGGTGTTAACGTTCCAAAATCGCGCAATATGAGTGGTTTTGTTTCTCCATGTGTCAAGCAGTGTATGGAATCACGCAAATTTTCTGAAAACCACATACCACCTCCGACCCCGCATGAAAACCACCATGGTTTTCTGTCTTACCACCTTTTCTCCTCCGCATCGAGTTTTCATGTTTAATCGTAGCCGTTGATTGATATGATCCAACGGACATGATCTAATCTCAACCTCGTTCCTCCCCCATTCACTTATGCTCCCAAATAACTCTATCAAATGATCCCCGCCGTCGAATATTTCAATCCAATGGTCCGGATTTAATTTCACCACCATGTCGCTTTTCACCTGCCTCCTCTCAAATGATCATGCCAATCGATCTCATTCGTTGATCGTTTTGATCTAACGGTTGTGATTTAACTTCCCGTCCAAACTCCTAAAGCAGTTCTGAGCCCATTTTCAACGGATTTTCTTAATTTTTGTTGGTTTTTGTAGGATTATAAAGGTTTTTTCCTAGAGTTTTAAAGTAACACGAAGGTGAGGAACGACTGTTCCAAGTCTTCAGTACACAAAGGAATCCAAAGGAGCTTTCATTAAAACAATCCCTCCACCTGTTTGAACCTCTGTGCACTTGCAAAACAACCAAAACACAATGAAGATCAATTAAGCAAAGAGAACAGTGAAACATAAAGGACACATCAACAAAGCAACCTCTACATGCCAAATTAGAGAAGATGGTCACATTCCATGGACCCATACTGCCCCCTGCAGTCCTATTTTCATTAACACGGGTCACAGTCAAGGCAGTCAAAGATTTATTAGCATACATGCAGCTCAGAAGTAAATTTCCAGTCTACCAGAGCTTCCGAAAGTAAAAAACAAACTGCCAAAGTACAAATACAAGCAAAGGCCCATTCAATGAAGTATGGAGCATGTCACTTCCTCTTCATTAAGCCTCCTAGAGGCCGAGAAACATTAAAATTCTTCATTTAATTTGGCCAACTATCTCCTCTGTTACTTCACCTCTTCAGTCACCTATAAGAACCCCTGTAAATTATGTTGAAAGATTGTTGTTGGTTGGTTCGGATTCTATTAGTTGTTAGAACTGTTATTGAGGGGAAGTAGCTAGGTAGTCTATAATATAGTAGGCTGGGAAGAGAAGTGTGGATTGTAAAAGGCCATTGAGCTCAACGTATGTGACTGGTTTTGCACATCAATTAAACAAGAAGATTCACAGGATCCTGGTCTATATTATTGGTGATGTATTCTTACTGTAATTGTTGTCTTTCATGTTTATCATACTGTCCATTATTCTCAGATAAATAAAATCAAGCAGAGATTAGGATATAATGCTGGAATTACCCTAAGTCTCATTGTAATATTTATCTATATGTTTTCTACTATTGTGTATCTAAGAGAAAATTCATCATAATTTAACCAGTATAGAAGTTGGCTGGTCCATGCTTACTGATGTATGAATTTGGAGTTTGTTTCTTAGATGTTCTTGTTTGGTTTTAGCTGAAATAATTTGGAATCTGGGAGATTAGAGCTAGCCCTGTCTCACTAGGTGCCTCTTCCAACAGTTAGCCTTTCTAAGATCCCTTTGAGTTAGTGTCAAAGAATTGAAGGTTAAAAGTCTTTCTCTGATCTTAGGCCTTACTCTGTGTTCAATCTTAAATGTTTTCTACCATTCTAAAAGTGGTTATGAGGACTGCTGGATTGTTTTCCTTGAGAGTATGTTGAAAGCAGGTCTGGATTTAAATGACATCTGACCTGATCTTAAGCTACACTTTGTGTCTTTTATTGAGAGTTTCCTTTGAAGTATGTCAAAAGCAGGCCTGGATTTAAATGACATCTGACCTAATCTTAGACTGCACTTTGGTTTCTTTCTTTCACCCATTCTTAATGTTCCATCTCACCATCTATCTAAAAATATCCTTTGGTATAGATGACTTGCCCTATGGAAACCCTTGGATAGTTGTTATGCAAGTAATCCCCTTTCATGACTCCATAGCCTAATGGATTAACCTTTCTCTTGACCCATCTTCCCATGCTGAAACATCCTTCTATTAAGCTCCTTCTTTACTTCCATAACCTTCTCAGTTAATGATCTCCAACCAAAAAAACAAAATCAAAAACCCTTGTGCTTCATAGCTAGCCTAATACCTCACTTTAAGCTTTAAAGATATATCATTCTTTACATTTATATAGAGATCCCTCTTTGGATCCAGGAGGGCTAGATCATAGGATCCCAAAGTGGTTTGATGTTGTCTTATCTTTTGGTCTTTCCAATTTGGCAAAAACATAGGAACCACAACAGACCCAATGTGTTATATGTTAACCAATGCACTGATTAACACAAACATGCATTAATAAAAAATTGTTTTTATCAAATAGCATGTGCTCGATGTGCTATAGTAAAATAGTGCAATGGGGCACTATTTTAAATAGGGTGCACTGATTAAAAAAATCTATTTTTTAAATAATCATGCAAGGGCAGACATGGATTGGGATCCGACTCTGCAAGTGGCCCCACGGGTTAGATGTCATACGCCTATATATATAGCAATACAAACCCTATAAATCTAAAATGAAAATCCCTAACTGTGAAGTCACAGAAACAAGAAGAAGCAAGGGTTTACCATAAGAATGGATTTTTTTTTTCTTTAAAGAATGCATAGTAAAATTTAATTTTTTTACTATGCATGTATTAAATCCAATAGAAACTGTAAAAAAAACAATTATTAAAGTAAAATTTAACAATTTTACTATACTAGATGGTTTTTGTGTGAAGCACCAGATGTTTTAGATTCTTCTTCCTTGAATAGTGTTGTTGTTCCAAAGTATTTTGCTGCTCCACAGTGCTCTCGTGCTCTCTTGCTCCAAGTATGTCTCTCGTGCAAATCCCTCCTTGAATTTTTTTGCAAAAATAATGAAATAATGAATAGATTTTATTATTTAAAGAGATTTTTATGAAATTATATTTCCAAAAATAATTAGTCGCCCATTTTCAATTTACCATTTTTTTTCACTTGAAAAAAATAAAGTTGTGCTTTTTTTAATTTCTAGATATTCGATGTGTTTGTTAACTAATCACACTGGTACGTTATTTAATATTACTGCAATGGTGCGTAGTAACTAAAACACACCGGTATGGTTAACTATAAATTCACACTGATAATAATAAGTCTATTTTTAAGGCACCAAAATTACTTTTAGGTATGTACACAAAAATTTATTGTTGATTTTGCTCAAATGTAGGGAGAAAATCTCATAATTATATCAAATGGACAATTCTTCAAAATTTAGCTTGTTCCATAATATTTCTCAAAGTAGATCGTGGAGTTCTCCCTATCCATCTCCAAACGTAATATTTACTTTATATTTTATTAATATTTTCATTATCTAATAGAATTTTTTTTTTTTTTTTTAATCCATGTCAATGAGCTGGATAAAATTAATGTATACAAATTTTCACATTCATGCATATTCAGAATCGAGTTCAGATGCACAAAAAATTCAAATAACTCCAAAACGTCGGAAGCTATTATCAGGAGCAACATATCGCAAGGAACATTTGGTAGATGAAAATGGATAGCCGCTTCACCCTGCCATTTGTAACATTTCATCTTCTATCTGTAATACTAGGACAATGATGGTAATAATAATTGTTTGACCTATATTAATGTAATTATTTCAACATCAAACCAATTAATCATGCATTGTCGACGTTCTTACTAATTGATATAAATTTTTTTTTACTAATCATGTTCAAATACCATCTTCCTACCTACCTACCATCTTCGGTTGCACCCCACGACAATGTCAAATTGAGAGAACGTTGAATTAAGAGAAAAACTTGGAGAGGAACAATACCAAGAATGGTTGAAGCAACCACCTATTTAATTCCCACTACGTCTAGATTCACCAATTAGGAATGACTACAGAAATAGTAGTTCTTCACAAGCTGGAAATGGAGGCAATCAAATAGAGGTTGGTATGGATGATTACTTAAGGGATACGACTGCCATGGAGACAATGTTTTTAGATGCATTCCATAATGATGATCAGCTAGGGATGATGCTAATATCGCGGATACCTTTTTCGAAAGCCTTAAATTTGCTTCCACCACCCCTCTCTTTGGACTTGGCGGTCAATCAAATTCTACCCAGTTGGGGACAACGATGTTACTATACAACTTGAAAGCAAAGTTTGGCTTGTCAAATGCATGTTTCTCTGAAATTTTGAGGTGATTGACCATCAAGTCCTCCCTTATATTTTGAGAAATATAATCACACAATGAACATTACAAATGGTCAATTTTATTAACGTTAATAATTATATCTGCATTAATGTACATTTAATATTTTCCATGACCAACTATAGGTTATTCAAAGATAAGGTTCTTCTGAGTGATAATGTCTTGCCCGGTTGTTGTGAAGAGGAAAAGAAAATTTTGAAAATGTTGTGTGTTGAGTACATATCATATCTTGCATGTCAAAATGATTGTATTCTATATAGAGGAGAACATGCATACAAAGAGATATATCCGAAATCTAGGCATGGCAAGTATAATAAATAAAAAAAGATGGGTAAATCACATGGTCATCCTTTTAAGATAATGAGGTACATGCCTATAATCCCAATGATTCAAAGGCTCTTTTGTTGCAAATAATTAGCTATGTTGCATGGATGGCATACCTCACACATAAGTGATTTGGCAGTTATGTGAATCCCAATAGATTCAATAGCCATGAAGCATATAGAGGATACATGGCCTGAAAAATTCAAGGATGAAGTACGAAGTCTACGACTCAGCATAGCCATGGATGGTGTCCACCCATATTCCTTCCAGAATACCAACTATTATGTTTGGCTTGTAGTAGTGATTAATAAAAATACCCCCCCATGGTTGACCATGAAGAATGAACATATTATGTTGGCTCTCATAGTCCCTGGTAGAAGAGAAGTGAAGAATATGGATGTCTACTTACAACCACTCATAGATGAATTGAAGGAAAAGTGGGATGAGATAAATGTATATGATGTATCAATACCCATCGTAGCAGAGAGGAGTTTCAGGTTGTATGGCATATGTGGTTACATGACACATGATTATCCAGGCTTAGGAGTTTGCTCTAGTAAATTACATGTTTATTGATTTTTTTTATATACGTAAAATATTCTTTCGCATATTAGTTATTTAAGTCATTGTAATTGTTCTAATCTTCATGAGATTATTCAACATGCCATGCATATTGTATACAGTAATTTCACAAGTCTTGTAACAAAAGGGTATTTTGGATGTAAATGTTGTGGACCTTCAATGAAAGCTAGATGGTCTAACGACCTACGAAAGCCAGTGCATGTCTACTCCATGGTATTCCTCCCAGAAGAACACCCTTATAGAAGAGCAACATCCTCTTTCAATGGTAAACGAGAGAGAACCCAAAGGAATCCAATAACGACACCAGCTAAATGGCTTAGAGAATATGAGAGAGAGAAGGAGAAGGAGTTCATATAAATGTTCAATTCAAATGGGGAGCCATGTTCGATGATCCAAAATTCTTCGACACCTATGTTGAGAAATGTCCCATTGGGATGAAAAGGAAATCTATCTTTTATAACCTCTCATATTGGGAGCATCTTAATATTACCCACTTATTAGATCCCGTGCATATATTTAAAAATGTTTCATCTTCTTTATGGAGGCACATATCATTGAAACAAAGTGACACATTGGTTGTTAGGAAAGACCTTATTACTTCAAAAAAAAAAATTAAACATTGGCCAAGACGATTAGAAAGTACATGATCAGAGGAAGGCACTTGTACCTCTAATTGGTATTTAAAAGAAGGTGATTTCCCATGGATTTAAAAAAAAATTCTCTTTCTTTGGCAAAGGAAGTTATAATGGGTTCGAGGGTGCCATATTCATACGGGTCTTCACTACGACGCTGCTTCACCGTGGATGACCATTTTTCGGGGTTGAAATCGCATGACCATTTGAATATTCTAAGAGTACGTATAATGTCAAAAGAATGATTTTATTTGTTTGTTATATTAATAAAGTTTATCCCATGTAGGGATCATAAAACATAACTAATTTTGTATATTATTGCATGTGTTTATAACTTTGCAATGTCATTATCCTTTATTCGTGCATGCAGGTGTGAAACATGAATTCCCCCAAGATCTAGGATGTGTCATATATAAATTATTTGCATTTTCACATTGGATCATGTCAAAGGAGATTCATGTGGCTAGCATTCCAAATTTGCGTCAAGAGATAGTTGAGATTGTTTGTATGTTTGAGAAGGAACTACCAACGAGTTTCAGGGACTTGCAGGTTCATCTTCTAATCCACCTAGTAGATGAGGTTGAATTAGTTGGGGTGGTTTCTTATCGTTGGATGTTATTCTTAGAGAGGTACATTGATGTAGGAGCATCCAGACTTAACCAGCAATGTGAATGGATTTTCACATGTTGTGGCTAATATGAGGAAAATTTCATTTTCTAAGTGGTCAAACCAAAATTTACCTAGAGGGTTGCATCTTTCGAATCTACATTTAATTAAAATTTGTAATAATTCATAGAGTTGTATTATTATTAGAATAGAAAGTGGGTGTTAGAATAGGTGTGCATTAAGGGTTCAGAATAGGGATTAGAATGATAAAAATAAAGATTGAGTTGTTATATCTGATCCATAAAAGAAGGAACCAGAAATGTAATGACTAATATAGATAGCAAGGGAATGAGACAATATATATATATATATATATATATATATATATATATATATAGATATATATATTGGGTTTTTTAGAACAAAAAAGGACAGAGGTCAAATACTGGATAATTACGCCAGAGAGGGTGAGACCCTGTGATTTTCATTTTAATAGAAATTGATTGAAGTGTTTTTTGTAAATTTGTGTTTTCTGAGTGTTGTTCTTAATAAAAAATCATTGGAAATTGGTTTTTATATATGTTGGCATTATAAATTCGCTTCCTGCATTTGTAATTGTATTATACAGTGAAGGTTTGCAACTGTGTTAATAGTGAATACCTTACGGATTCACTACAGAAAGAGTGCTTTCCATTTTGTTATGACTGGTTCGTCAAAGAAGCCAAACCAATGTATATCTGAACCTCATTCCATATAGAAATTGGGTTTTAAATGTTGGAAAGCGGTTTTAGAAAACCCCAAATGGTTTTATCGCATAGCTTGTGGGTAGTTAGCGGTAATTTGTGGAGTCCATGCGATACACCCCTGCAAATGACATGTGTATGCACAAAACTACTTATATCGCATACCTCTAAAAAGGTTAAGTGACGGGTTGCTTTTTATGCAATGACTGTTGGCTCATGTAAATAAGGAGAGGCATCATGCAATGACCGTTTGATTTGAAAGATTTGATTGAAGGATATATTGGGTAAGTGACAGAATAGCGCGGTCAAAAGGTTGACCACATTTGTTTATATTATTGGCCCACTCTTTAATAAATTGACATTGACTTAATTTCCACGTATATGTATTTTGATTGCAAAACGAAAAACATATGAAAATGATTCCATGTATATATGAATGTATTTTGGTGAGCACATCATATAAGCTGTCATTTGTTAAGGTTAATCTGGCATCATTTGGTATCAGAGAAAAAATTTGCAGATTGTGTTGTTTTAAAAAATACCACCAAGAAGAGGTGTAGGAATAGGTCGGGGACAACCTGCAACAAATGCAGTTTTACTGGAAGAGGTACGACATCTTTGAACACGGATGGAAGCTATGGAAACAACCCAGAGACAAGCACCTAATGAAGGAGGCACCAATGATGCTAAGGAATCATCCGAAGAAGAAGAAGAACAAGACAATGAAGCAACTAAGGTATTAAAGATGTTGGTGAAGGAAACTAGAAGACCAAAGATGGATATACCTATGTATGAGGGAAATCTCAATGTAGAAGTATTAATGGACTGGATCAGTTCATTAGATACATACTTTGATTTTGAAGAAGTCGAAGACAAAAGGAAAGTGAAGATTGCAACTACCAAATTAAAAGGTCATGCAACTATTTGGTGGGAAGAATTACAGCTATCTAGACATACAAAAGGAAAACCCAGAATAAAACAATGGGACAAGATGGTGAGAAAATTAAAAGGTAAATTCATGCCCAAGGATTATCAATTAAATCTTTTTAAGAAATTGCAAAATTTGAAGCAAAAGGGAATGACAGTGAAAGAATATACAGAGGATTTCTGTAAATTGAATATTAGAGCTGGACGTGTAGAGGATGATGTGGAGAAAGTAGCCAGATATATAAATGGTCTGAGGTATGATATTCAAAATGAAATCAGTTTACTAAATATAAAGACAATTGAGGATGCTTATCAGGCAGCCTTGAAAGTAGAAGAGAAGATACAGAGGAAGAAAAACCAGAAGAAATGAGGTAAGGGTTCTGTGAGAGGCAGAGGATCATTTAAACCCAGATTTCAACACTCCCAGGATGAAGCAAGAGGCTCAAGTAGTAGACCACCACAAAGAGGAGACTCTGGTCGAGGAAGGTTTGTACCCAGAGGTAGAGGCCGAGGAAGAGAAATTTGGTGCTATAAATATGGTGAATGGGGACATGGGTCATGGGACTATCCTCATAATAAATCAACAACTCAAAGAAATGTAAATGTTGCTGAAAAAAAGGAGGAAATTCCTCAAGATAAAGGAAAATAAGAACCACCCGAAGAAGGAGAATCTTTGTTATTGAAAAGGGTATTGCTTAAAGAAGAAAAGGAAGCAGAAAAGGAAGCAGAAGAGCCAGCTCAGAGAGATAATCTATTCAGAACAATATGCAAGTCTAAAGGTAAATGTTGCAAAGTGGTAATTGACAGTGGTAGTACTGAAAAACTTGTTTCTACAGAAATGGTAGACAAGTTGGGATTAGAAAAGACAATACACCCTACTCCATATAAGGTATCATGGTTGCAAAAAGGCCATTAGATTATTTTGACAGAACAATATAAGGTAGAGATCCAGATAGGCACTTACAAGGATGCTATATTATGTGATGTAATGCTAATGGATGTATGTCACATATTGTTGGGAATACCTTGGCAGTTTGATCGGAAAGCCATACATGATGGTAGAAGAAACACTTATACCCTGGATAAGGATGGAAACAAACACATATTGTTACCATTGAAGGATGAAGATGACAAAGGAACATCAGGAAATAGTGTTATGCTAATGAGTGGAAAAGAGCTATTGCAAGAAATTGAAAAAGATGAAGAAATGCATTTTGCTGTCATAGGGAAACCTAAAGTAATTTTGACTTCCACAAACTTAGATTATTTATCTGAAGAAATAAAAACTTTCTTGGATGATTTTGCTGATATTATTGTGGATGAGTTTCCAAATGCATTACCACCAATCAGGAGTATTAGTCATCATATTGATCTAATACCTTGAGCAAGTTTGCTGAATAAAGAAGCATATAGATTAACCCCTCAAGAAAATGTAGAAGTTGGAAGACAAGTACAAGAGTTGATGGATAAAGGGTTGGTAAGAGAAAGCCTTAATCCATGTGTTGTACCAACAGTACTCAGTCCAAAGAAGGGAGGCGAATGGAATATGTGCATAGATTCCAGAGTTATAAATAAAATCACCATCGGCTATCGTTTTCCTTTACCATGAATGGATGATTTAATGGATTGTTTGAGTGGACCAAGATATTTTACTAATATATATTTGAAGAGTGGTTATCATCAGATAAGAATTAGAGAAGGGGATGAATGGAATACTGCATTAAAAAAAAACAGTGGATTGTATGATAGGTTAGTGATGCCTTTTTGACTCACTAATGCACCTAGCACATTCATGAGATTGATGAATGAAGTATTGAAAGAATATGTAGGCAAATTTGTAATTGTTTATCTTGATGATATTTTAATTTTTAGTTGAATTAAAGAAGAGCATCTGGAACATCTAAAATTGGTTTTGAAAACTTTGCAGAAAGAGAAACTGTTAATAAATATGAAGAAATGCAGTTTTATGAAAGAAGAGTTAATTTATTTGGGGTTTGTAGTTTCTAAAGAAGGTCTGAAAATGGATCCAGAGAAAGTCCAAGCCATTTGGAACTGGCCAACTCCAAGAAACATATTTGAGGTAAGAAGCTTTCATGGTCTTGCAAGTTTTTATAGAAAATTTATCAGAATTTTTAGTCATATTTGTGCACCGATTATTGAAACAATTAAAGAGACAAATCAACCATTTAAGTGGACAGAAGCAGCAGACTGAAAATTTAAGTTACTAAAAAATAAAATTACAGAAAAACCAGTTCTAGATTTTCCTGATTTCGAAAAAGTTTTTAAGTTGAAACTGATGCTAATGGAGTTGCAATTGGAGCAGTTTTAAGTCAGGAACAGAGACCAATAGCATATTTCAGTGAGAAATTGAATGAAGCTAAGAAGAAATATTCCTCTTATGAAAAATAATTTTATGCTATTGTACAAGCTTTAAAAAAATGGAGATACTATTTACTGCCCAAAGAGTTTGTGTTGTATTCTGATAATCATGCATTACAGTTCATAAATAATTAGCCAAAATTGAATCAGAAACATGCCAAGTGGGTAGAGTTTTTACAGACTTTTACCTTTGTAATTAAGCATACAAGTGGTAAGTTGAACAAAGTTGCTGATGCTTTGAGCAGGGTAAATTTTATTGTGCAAGAATTAAAAGTTGGTGTTGTGGGATTTGAAGAAATGGTTGATATGTAAAAAGATGATGCAAAATTCAAAGATATTTATGTAGTTATAAAAAATCTGGCAATTCATAACAAAAGCCAGTGGTTGGATTATCTTATCCAAGGAGGTTTGCTATTTAAAAGTAACAAATTATGTATTGCCAAGTGTTCTATGTGGGAAAACATAATCAAAGAGAAACACAGTGGAGGCTTTTTTGGACATTTTGGAAAATACAAGATTTTTGCTCAGGTAAAGGATTTTTATTACTCGCCAAAGATGCAAACTGATGTTAATAAATTTGTTGAGAAGTGCAGGATCTGTCACCATGCTAAGGGGAGAAGTCAAAATAAAGGATTGTACCAGCCATTACCAATATCAAACCGACCATGGGATGCAGTTAGTATGGATTTTGTTTTGGGTTTGCCAAAAACTCAAAGAGGAAATGATATTTATGTTGTGGTGGATAGGTTTTCTAAAATGGCTCATTTCATTGCTTGTAAAAAGACTAGTGATGCAACACATATTGCTAATCTATTTTTTCAGAAGTTGTAAGATTACATGGATTGCCTATAAGTATTGTATCTTACAGGGATACAAAATTTGTTGTGAATTTATGGAGAACTCTTTGGAAGAAACTAGGTACCAACCTTAGTTTCAGTTCAACATATCACCCTCAAATAGATGGGCAGACAGAGGTAGTAAACAGAAGCCTGGGAAACATATTGAGGAGTTTAGTGTATAAAAATCCTAAGCAGTGGGATTTAGCACTTGCTCAAGCTGAGTTCGCTTATAATGATACTCCAAATCGGAGTACTGGGATGAACCCATTCCAAATTATTTTTGGGATGAATCCAAGAGGTGTATATGAGCTTAGGAATTTGGGAAAACAAGAGGTAAGAAGTGCAAAGGCTGAAGAATTTTCATAGCAGATGCAAAAACTACAGGAAGATGTTAAAAACAGATTGCAGGAAAGCAGTGGCAAATACAAACAGAGAGTTGATATGAAGAGGAAAGAGAAGGAATTCCAAGTAGGAGATCTAGTCATGGTTTATCTGAGAAAAGAAGGATTTCCTGTTAAAACTTACAATAAGTTAAAGATGAAGAAGATAGGACCATGTAAAATTTTGAGGAAATTTTCTTCAAATGTATATGAAATAGAATTTCCAGAAGGGATTGGAATATCACCCATTTTTAATATTGCAGTTTTATACCCATACATAGGAACAAAGGAGGAGCTACAAGAAGATTCTACAACAGAAGAAAGTTAGACTTTTGGAAGGACCAGATGCCAAAGAATGTCAAGAAAGAGGTAGAAGTTGTTCTAGAGAAAAGAGTATCCAAAAAAACCAGAGGACATATTTATTTTCAATATTTAGTCAAATGGAAGGGACAACCACTGGAGGATGCCAGTTAAGTGACAGCAGTAGAGTTACAAAAGTATGGAGTATATCCTAAAAGTTTGATAAATGATTCTTTTCTTCCTCGGGAGTCTGATGCAGGAGCATCCAGACTTAGCCAGCAATGTGAATGGATTTTCACATGTTGTGGCTAATATGAGGAAAATTTCATTTGCTAAGTGGTCAAACCAAAATTTAACGAGAGGGTTGGATCTCTCGAATCTGCATTTAATTAAAATTTGTAATAATTCATACAACTGTGTTATGATTAGAATAGAAAGTGGGTGTTAGCATAGGTGTGCATTAAGGCTCTAGAATAGGGATTAGAATGATAAAAATAAAGATTGAGTTGTTACATCTAATCCATAAAAGAAGGAACCAGAAATGTAATGACTAATATAGATAGCGAGGGAATGAGACAATCAATATATATATATATATATATTGGGCTTTTGAGAACAAAAAAGTATAGAGGTCAAAGACTAGATAATTAAGCTAGAGAGGGTGAGACCCTGCGATTTTCATTTTAATAGAAATTGATTGAAGTGTGTTTTGTAAATCTGTGTTTTTTGAGTGTTGTTCTTAATCGAAAATCATTGGAAATTGGTTTTTATATATGTTGGCATTATAAATTTTCTTCCTGCGTTTGTAATTGTATTATACAGTGAGGGTTTGCAATTGTGTTAATAGTGAATACCTTACGGATTCACTATAGAAAGATTGCTTTCCATTTCGTTATGATTGATTTGTCAAAGGAGCCAAACCGACGTATATCTGAACCTCATTCCATATAGAAATTGGGTTTTAAATATTAGAAAGTGGTTTTGGAAAACCCCAAATGGTTTTATCGCACAGCTTGTGGGTAGTTAGCGGTAATTTGTGGAGTCCATGCAATACACCCTAGAAAATGACAGGTGTATGAACAAAACTAATTATATTGCATACCTCTGGAAAGGTTAAGTGACAGGTTAATTTTTATGCGATGACTGTTAGATCGTGTAAATAAGGAGAGGCATTGTGCGACGACCGTTTGATTTGAAGGATTTGATTTAAGGGTATATTGGGTAAGTGATAGAATAGCATAGTCAAAAGGTTGACCGCATTTGTTTATATTATTGGCCCACTCTTTAATAAATTGACATTGACTTAATTTCCACGTATATGTATTTTGTCTGCAAAACAAAAAACATATGAAAAGGATTCCACGTATATATGAATGTATTTTGGTGAGCACATCATATAAGTTGTCATTTGTTAAGGTTAATCCGGCATCATACATGAAGAAATTGAAAGGTTTTGTTCGACAAAGGGAAAAATCGGAGGCCCTCTATGGTAGAGGGGTACATATTGTATGAGTCTTTTTATTATGTTAGTGAGTACATCAAGCAGATCGACAACATACCAAGTGCGATGATTTGGGATGATGAAAGGGATGAAGACAAAATAGAATGGGATCTTCTCCAAACGAATGGAAAAAATCGCTTGATAAAGAGTAAGCAACTTATATTTTTTCAAATTTACAAAAAGTAAATATTCATGGTCAACTTCGATATAATGTATATTTTGATCTCATATGTACTATATATGGTTTGCTTTCATCAGCGAATGCAGAAATTGAAGCAATCAATAAATTCTTTCTTTACAATTTTTAAGTGACACAATCATGGGTCACATTGTACGAACAAAAGAGGATGAAATTGGATAGTAACAGGAAAGAATTCAGACAGTTGAATGGTAGACATGTGCCTTATCTCGATCATTTAAAAGAAAATATGCAAATTATATGCCCCAACTGTTGGGTTGTTGACCAAGTCAAAGAGAAATACGGTGCAACTGGTCGTTACCCATATGCTGAAGAGGATGCGCTAAATGTAGGGATTTGGTGCACCCACTTGGTAATGCACCTTTGAAATCTAACATCTATATTTCATATTTTAACAGTTGGGTTATGTTAAGACACATGACACTATGATTTTTTAAACTTTTTTATAGGTGAATTTTTTCCCATCTGTGTGGGCACATGGAGACCATTTTCACACAGAAAATGTCGATGATGGACATATGACACAAGACTGTGGAGTAGAAGTTGAGTTTGATCAATCTAGTCGAGCTAGCCACCGTGATCAAAACCTAGTTAGAGGGACATTATTTCTCTTCTTTCCAATGTCTTATTTTTAGGTGCAAGTGGTGGGACACCTTTGATCTGAATAATGTAAAGGAAGATTACAATATTAGGATGATATGTATCAACTCTAGAGAGATGTGGGATGAAGCTAAGGAGCCCTATGTTTTCCCCAAACACTGCAACCAGGTGTTTTTTTACCGAGATGTGTTAGATAGGGATTGGTGGTTCGTTTTGAGACATGACCCTAGATCAAAACATATTTTTGAGAACAATAGCGTTATCATGCCAAGCGAGCTGGAAGATAATGAGGGTGATCATGAGAATTGAGAGTGATATGGTACTTTTTAAGATGGGTTTTTATAAAAAATAGGATTTAATTACCTTATAACTAAGACTCTTTTTTTTCGAAACATTATAATATGTATTTTGAATTATTTTTTTTGTATTGTGTTAATGTTAAAATCATTTCACTTGATAATTTGCAATTATGTGATCTCGAAAACAATGACGCATTGTATAAAGTTTTTTTTTTTATAATGTCAATTCCTGAAATAATACAACTACTTGATTTCTTTAATGTGTGTGAATGATATCTTCAAAATGTATACTGCTATTTTTGGTATCTAAGATCATAATAAAATAATGATAATTCTAAACATGAATTTATTTGCATTATTTTCTAAACTTTATTATGTTACAAAAATTCATATTATTCTAGATTTGTTATTTTACAATTATTTATATTCATACAAATTTACAAATTTACAATTATGATAATTTAACAATATTTACGGTATACATTTTATTTGTGGTAGTTATTGTTCAATATTGACAATTAATTTACAATTTTACAAATTTACAAATTTAAAAATTTTAATAAAATTGAATGATGACAATACATACAATTACAGTTTTACAATTTCACAATACAATTATAATTACAATTACAATTTTACAAATATTTTACATACAATTACAATTACAATTACAATTACAATTACAATTACAATTTTACATACAATTACAATTAAAATTACAATTACAATCATTTCACAATACAATTACAATTAAAATTAATATTTTACAAATATTTTACATATAATTACAATTACAATTACAATTTTACATACAATTAAAATTAAAATTTTAATTACAATCATGACAATATTTAATAAATATCATGATTTAATATTAAAAATAAACATCACTATTATGATAACCATCGTACAAACATCATATTTGACTAAAACACACATTCAAATTCGTTAACATCGTTTAATCATTGTGATCATGATCATCTAACAAATCACAAGCATTGGTACATCAATACTAGTACTAGTCGAGGCCTGCTCAGTCGATGGTGTAGCCTCATGCCCAGATAGATGGCGTGTTTGCTCCGAAGGTGCCTGCTGATCAGTCGATGGTGCAGCCTGCTCAGGAACTACCTGCTGCTGACTCGTTGATGTAGCATCCTTCTTAGTGGATGGTGCGACATGCTCAGATGGACCTGCCTGTTCAGGGTTAGGTGCCTTCTCAGGACTAGCTGTCTAATGAGATGGTGCAGACTTCTCAGATGATGCTTGCTAATCAGGACTAGATGCTGGCTGCTCATCATGATATCCACCATGAGGTGAGGGAGGAGAAGGTGGAGTACTAGAATGATGTTCACTACCCTCATGATCATGATGATCAGATGAGGCATTGCCCTGTCGTGCATCTCCATGACGCCTACCCCTCCTAGCCCACGTCAGTGCTCTGGAAGCTCTAACGATATGAAGCATGAGGGTCAACATATTGCGGGGCATGCCACTCCATAGCTGTGTGAGCTTATGATCAGCATGAATATCTCTGATTGTAGACAAGCAGAAGCCCTCATCAACTAGCAGTCGACAGAGTTGGTCACTCAACTCCATCCTAAATCGGGTGTCTGGCCTACACCTCACCCTCACAGATATCTGCACCGATTAGGATCAGGTATGTCACCCTGATCCTCTGCCTCTTCCATATCCTCGACAACATCTACGCCTGGATCATTCAGTGGGGATGGAATCTCATCTCCAATGAATGTCCCAATATCTGCAAAATATATAGTACACAACAATAATTATACATTTTCATTAAAAAATTTAATAAAACAAGTTAAAGAACTTTTTAGAATACATTTGATAATTCTAATTAATTAATTAAGACAATAAAATGAAACTATATTAATTTAAATAAAACACTAATATTACCTATCACATTCGGTAGCTCATCCTGTGTGAAGAGGATGTTGTTACACCCTCACCAATCCAAATCGACATACATACATGGCACCAGAACTAAGGAGTGATCATCAACACTGGATAACAACTCCAGTGCATCAGGAGATATCTTGGCGGGAAATTCAAACTAGCCCATCTTAAGCATCATCTGGCCCCATATCTACATCTATACATGCAGAGTCAACCTACGAGGCCGCTGAACAAAATTAGGCCTTGTCTTTGGAAAACTCTCAAAAAATAAACAAAATAACTCTGAAGCAAAAGGGAAGGTCAACCTCCCACGTGCCTGAGAACGACATATATCTAATGCTGTACAAAACTACCGCAAAAAAATCACAGACCATCTCACAAGTCGTGGCGCCTGGAATAAATAATCAACATAAAATAAAAGTGGGAAACTAATGCATTGCCCGTCACTGGTATATGTGAAATGGCCGCCAGTAGTAGTAAGAGGAACCTCACCTCCTCTGCACCAAATGAAACAATACGTAACTCATCACCAGACACCTAAAAAGTATGCAGGAGAAACTATATCATCCCTAATGTATCTCTGGGAGTACACCAACTGAATCCCTGCTACATAGCCGATGGGGAAATCTGGGAAATGGGGCAAATCCTGCCCTATCCTTGATAGGCTAGTAATAAAATATATGTCCTCCTCAATGGGCATGAACCACTGGTGAGGATCGACCCAGAAAACCTATCGGTGGGCATCCCACCTGAAGATCAGATGTCCCAATAACCCACTATAGCCCTTCAGGGATGTAGCCTCCTCATAGAACTTGAGGAGGCCTACCCCCCTTAGGAGCAACTTTGTGCCTGTCGTAATATGACGAGGGTACATAAGTCTCTCCATCTCTCGTGCCTCCCATAGGTGAATCATGTTATGCTAGTCCTCCATATGTTCTTGTTGTTCCCTTTGATCTCTCCGTTGATGTCACTGAATGATTCACATATTAGATGCATTTCTTTTATTAAATGAGAAATGTATGTATATATATTGAAAAAAAAAGTCGATGCACCCAAAAAAATTAGTCACACATTGAACAGGTGCATACGTTTTTTATCACACACGCTCTCGGTGCGCATCGTGTCGCGCAACGCAAAAAATAAAAATTACTTTTTATGAGGTGCGTTGATGAAACTATACACCCGGGGGCGATAGTTAGGTCAACCTTTGCCCAACAATAATACGGGGTCAATGGTCGACCACAGCAAATGATAAACGCAGATTGATGACCTCCCAACGTTGGGCGGACTAGTGCGGTCCTGTAAGCAATACATTCATTGACTATGTAATGTTGTCAAGTGGGTGGTGCTTGACCTAACTATCGCCCCAGGGTGCATAGTTGGTCGACACACGCCCTCCCGAACACTAGTACATAGTCAACAGTGTGGTCATCTCAACGACCACACCGCCATGTTAGTTTTAAAAGTAGTCATGAGAAATGTATGTATATATATATATTGAAAAAAAAACAGTCGGTGCACCCAAAAAAGCAGTCACGCATTGATATCGGTATGTACGTTTTTATCGCACACTGCTCTCAGTGCACATGGAAATTATTCGCGCACCACAAAAAATAAAAATTATTTTTTATGAGGTGCATTGATGAAAATATACGCCCCGAGGCAGATAGTTAGATCAACCCACTGCCCAACATTAATACAGGGTCAATGGTGCAGTCCTGTAAACGATTGCATCGTTGACCATGTATTACTATTGGGCAGGCTGGTGTGGTCCTGTAAACAACCACATTTGTTGACTATGTAATGTTGTCAAGCGGGTGGTGCATTGACCTAACTATCCGCCCCGGGGCGGATAGTTTGGTCAACACACTACCCTCCCAACACTAGTACATAGTCAACAGTGCGGTTGTCTCAACGACCACACCGCCATGTTAGTTTTAAAAGTAGTCATGGTGCATTTTTTTCGGTACCGCACCAGAACCCGGTGCGGTTTCTGTTAGCACCATTCGCGGTGCGGCCTATAAATTTATAGGCAGCATAGCGAATGGCTCGAGTGCACCCTGCAGGAATTTTTTTTTTAATGGTTAATTTTAAGGTTTTTTAAAAATCTAATCCAATAAAACATTTAGTTATTAAGAAACAAGTAAAATACCTCTACATTTGCGGGTTGAGGAGGCATATTTGATGAGGAATTGAAGAAACCAAATTTTCCCACCATTTTTGAAAATTTGAACTCCACAAGGTGGGAAATGGAAAATAACAATGCGTGCAATGGGAGCACTGATGGTAGGGCGCCTCACAAAAGTCAAATTCACACCGGTTCTTGAGAGGTTTGGGGCACTGAAGAAGTAAAACTTACATTTTTGCAGCCAGTAATTTATTTTTATTTAACCCTATTTCGGTGCGTGGGTTTTTGGGGCACACCGAGCAGTATTATTGATGGCGCACTACATGTTGTTACGGTGCGCTATATTACTGCAACGCACCAGGCCTGTTTATACCTAGAGCACCAATGCGCTATAATACCTAGACGCACTGGGAGGGTTTGTACGGAGAGCATAGTGACTTAGTGTGCCAATTTTTAGTACGCACCGATGTGTTTTGTTTATGATGAGAGACACATTGGACAAAAAACATCTGCAAAAACCTCCACCCACCATCCTCCTCTATATACCTCCGCTGCAAACAGATATCTGGGCTATTTTTATAAGGGGTTCCTCAAAAACATCCGTTAGAGGGTCTTTCCTTGTAGTGTTTATAAATCCATCTCGATATAGTATTTACAATAATATACACATATGCACATTTCTTCAAGCAACAAATAAAAGGATACAGTGCCTGCATCCGCAAAAATGGAATCTAGAGGCTCACACCTCTACCCTCAAAAGTAGTGATAGGATTCACCTCCTTCTCAGGAAGTCCATAATCCACTGCAAGGTAAAATGTGCATCTAATTTCTAATCCCACAATCCTGTGCCAATTTTCCTCTCAGTGAATAGTTACATGCTAATTGTTCCAGGGAACACTCCCAAAGTTCTTCTGATTCAATCTGTAAATGATAATGATGGAAATCAACGTATTCCACAGACTTACCTTCTCTACTACACAGTCCCTTGGGAAATTTTGTCACCCCCTTCCATGTAGTCACTCACCTTCGAAGTTCACAAACATCCCCTATCCAAGGTGATCCATTCCTTGGACATGTTTCCTCACATTGGAAGTTCTAAAAAACAAGGCATGTCCCTGCCTCAAAACCATCATACCGGTCATAACATGCTCATGGAAATAAATGAGCACTACTGGGTACCAGTGTCCCATAATGGACCTTCTCCTGAAGTGTTTTATTAGCATACTACTGCATATTCCAATTCCTCCTTGTTGATGTTGCCAACATTCTTGTAGTCAGTTCCAACCACCCAACTAGGAATTTTCATGCTCTCCTGTACCAAGCACATAACTTTCATTAGATTCAAAATAACTTGAAATAAATTCACATCATACCTCATCGTTGGCTAGTCAATAAGGTACACTTGAAATTTTGTTCACTTCCTGTCATAAAAAGTCAAACTAGTTTTTTGATCAAGTCATCATGAATAAACATATCACACCCAGTTATCTAAAAACACAACCATCATAATAAAAATTATATATCACATGTAACCATCTTAAGTAAGAATAATAGACCACATGTAATCATCATAAACCATAATCATATATTACATGCATAATTAAAACTGAAATAAAATAATTATACTTATCCTTTAATCGATCCTTATCTTCTACCTTGTGCTTGTCCTTTCCGTACACACATCGGATCAATTTACACACCTGACAAGCACCCAATGCATTTTATTCAACCATGTACACATACACATAGTGTGAATCACACACATACAACCACACACAACATACAACACCATACAATACATGCATCTACACCTGACATACAACACATACATCTACAACCGATGTACAACAGAACATAATACATAC
This sequence comes from Pinus albicaulis, assembly GCA_034641835.2. NCBI lineage: Eukaryota > Viridiplantae > Streptophyta > Pinopsida > Pinales > Pinaceae > Pinus > Pinus albicaulis. Next base: position 27,926,035 of record MU968551.1, read on the forward strand.
ACTTACACCCAGTGTACAAAAAAATACATATACATACATAAAGTACAACACAACAAATACATATGTCACGATACAACAACTACCCAAGGCACATACACAATACCACAAGTATAAAAAACAACATGTACAACATGGAAAAAATACCACATGTGCACAACACGGGATGTACGACATGCACACAATACCTCATGTACAACATGTACACGGTACCACCTCTACATGACACCACCTGCACAACATGTACACAACACCACCTGCACAACGTGTGCACATCACCACATCTACACAAAACCACCTGCATAATGTGTACATAACACCATATGCACACAACACCACATGCACGACATGTGCACAATACCTAGGCACATAGCACCACATGCACGACATGTACTGAACACAACATGCATGACATATACACAACACCATCTGCACTGAGTGCCCCATGTACAACATGTACACGAAATGACATGCACACAAAACCACATGCACAATCACACACAACACCACATCTATGTAGCACCATATGTAGAACATGCACACCACGCCATTTGTACACAACACTGCATATGAAACATGCACAAGGACCATATGTACACAACATCACATATCCAACATGCATGCAACACCATATGTATACAACAACACATATTCAACATGTACACAACACCAGAGGTACAACATGTACAACATATATACAATAGCCGTACTGCACATCCAGAGACCACACAGTAACTCTACCAAGAAACCTTTGTTTTAGTGCCTTTCCATTGTTCATGCTTGTTCCTACATGCCGCAGATCACACTGCTTTCATCCAGCTGATTTATCCCTCGACATAGTTTTTCCATAACATAAACATATACATATTATAAGCACATAATATCAATTCATATCCACATTATAATAACCTCATATATTTTTCAGGGCTACTCTTCCCACTTAATTCCTCATAACCAGGAACCTTTTCATTCAATTCACCTACATAAGAAATCATCCCTCCACAATAATGATTCCTGATGACCCCGTCAGAAAAATACATGCATACATACATATATACATATAAACATCATCATAATCACAATCACAACATAATTACCAGATATCTTAAGGTTAAGGTTAAGAGAACCCCCTTATCCATGCACAACATGCACAACATTGAGAACAACAATTCCCAAATTAGGCAAGGCATATAAGGCATCAAATCATTCTATTTACCTTTCATTTTACCTTCCTCATGATTGTACTATCACTCTCCATTTATCGCAATGGACCCAACAAATCCAACCGACTTTCATACTCTTGCGTTCAGTTGCCCTTACTCATGCTTCAAGATTCATCTGAGTCTTAAATTACGTATTGGGTTTCAAGCCACCTCCCCTTATCTCCATTAGCTTTCCTCTTTCCCAAACCAATTCCAAATACACTCCAAAAAAAAGGAAAGAAAAAAAATAAAACAAGAAGAAAAACATGAAAAATAATAACAATACAACACCGCAAACAAAGTGGCATGATCATGCACATGACATAATCAAACCCACAATCAAGCGCAACAAATCACAAAAGACCAAAAGCACAAGACTAGTAATAAACACCATGACTCAATCCCCATGGTTTCCAATGCTTCCAAAGGAAAGCTCAACCCGAAGCCTTCTTCTGGACTTCATGGAAGTCTCTTTTGCCATGCAATCCCCGGCATCATACTACCATAAACACATAACTTTTAGTGTATAAATAAATATAACAATATACCAATTATCTTACCTTGTTGCACCAAGCACGTTGCCTTGTAACCGAACACATCCATGCCATCTCTCAAGGACTCTAATTCCCTTACGAATCTAGCTAAAACTATTTTTTTTTTTTTTTTATACTTGTCAAATACATGTTCATGAATATAACACATATCCACATAATGTTAAATGAAATCAAGGTCAAGAAGAATTATTGTATGCAAAGAATTCATTCATTTTGAATTTCATTTCCAAACATAGTCAAAGGAATTTTCACCCAATTCCTTTCAATTTTACCTTGCTGCAATTAAGTCTTATTATGTGCTATCACATCACCCAACTATTAGATATATAGAAAAATCATTTTTCACCTTGTTACCTTGCCATGCTAATACCAAACATGTCACCCTGCAATTACTCACACATGTTAGTCACATGTTCCAAAGATCATGACATTGTGTCTACTAATTTGAAATCAGCCTTTATCAAGACTCACAACCATGTCATAAGCAAATGTCAAATTCATTAATCATACTACTACAACTAGCACCCACTTACACTCAAGTACATATCAATTGTCTCAACACATATTGTGTTAGTACAACTGGCTTAAAACAATATCATTCATTCATAAAATATTATAGACACATAATTATATCATGCAATCAATCAAACATTCAAACAACAGATAGAAGAAATAATAGACACCAAACAAAAAAATACCAAATAGATGACATAATAAACTCATACATCAATGTAACTAAGTGGAGGCTATCACATCTGCACAAGTGAGTCCAATTTAGTATGACATAATATCACAAGTATATTGACTCATACTTGAATATTATAAGCATAACCATCTGCATAGGCCAATCTAGATTAACACAATACATATAATATCCAGATCTTAAATGCAATGACCATAATCATCATGTGTATGACCACAACACATATAACATCATGTTAACTACCATGCATGGCTATTCGACGAGCGTGCATATGACCACATTTATTCACTATCATATATCATGCATGTAACCACAACAACAATAGAATTACATACATGTACATACCCATAATGCATATAATAACCATTAACCATCATACCTGCATTCCCAATGTACAAACTTGTATGACGATATTCTCTTACTCCAAGGTCTAGTGTTGCGACCTTGCTCTGATGATCTGCTTCTCCTTCTCTATCTCAGGAAACATATCAATATCATAACATATGAACAACATCATGATGACACAAACTACATAATGACCACCACGATGCATGCCTAACTTATCATGCATGCATAACCATAACCATGAAAACACATGCATAATGACATATAGACACTGATATGCATAATAAATGCATATACATCCAACACACATTCATAACAAACACATCCAAATATCAACATCATCAACTTCTACATGAAAACACAACTGTAATAATGATCATCACCATGGATACATAACAAGCACATATAAAACCTTCATGTATGCATGACAACCACATTCCTCCCATCTAGTCCAAGTGTTGAACCATGCTTTGATATGACTCCATGGTATCAAATATAAGCCAAAGAGAATGAAACCCGCTCTGATACCACTCTGTAACCCCCTCCTCCCACATTTAACCAAGCTAACCAGTCCATTGGGGTAAAAATGTGATGAATAGTTATTATGATATGATTCAACTAACCAAGTACATTTAATGAAGTGTAATCAACAAAACAAAACAAAACAAACCTTCCTTGGAAGCTATAGGACGCCCAGGGGCTAACCAACAACTCTAGGTGCTCAACCCTGAGTTAACATGATTTCTGACTGAACTAGAATCCAAGTCACACCCATGAAAATCCCTCCATGTGATTGACACCCTCTAGTCACATGCACAACATGGGCATCCATGTGAATGAAAATTTTTTCAGGTAGTTTTGTGCCACTGACCCTGAATTCTAAGCCAATTTTTCAAGTCTAGGACTCAGGCCTCTACCCAGAACTCGATGAAACTTTCAGAAAGGATAAATAATAAGATGAAAAGTCCTCTAATGAAAACTTGAACAAGGACTTGAACTGACAAGGCCTAACCATGACATACATTTCATTAAACACATCATGAACCTGCAATCAGAGGGGCTTCACTCAATGAACCTCTGACATATCGCGTGTGTTCATGGCATACTGAAAAATACCCCTAATTTGACAACATATTGGAAAATACCTTTGAAAAACACATTATTTAACCCCTTACCAATACAAACCCAATACACATTCCTAATTTAAAAAACCCATACTTTCACTAGATATTGTAGGTATCCAAATTTTCATTTATATTTTGTATACCCCTTTATATTTTTCCATTAAATTTCAGCTCCATTTTTTATACATGGCAATATAAAATCCCTTTACCCCCTAATATATGCTCAATATATTATGTAATTTTTTCCTTAATAAATATCCCCCAATATGAACCCACATGGTATGGTATTGCTCCCCTAGTGAAGCGCAATCTACAAACCATATAAAAACATTTGAGCATAGGGACTTCATACTTATCTAAGAACCTTAAAGAAGGTATGATGCCCTCTCATAATAGCTTCAATGTCATTTATTAGGTCATACATTCATTTTTCATTCATTTACTTATCAAAACATGATGAGAGCCATAAATCAATTATGTCATAAAGCATGCTTATAACGAGCATATAACCAACATATTAAAAATGATAGAACAACAATTATAATCACATAATAACCAAACACATTTACGCGTAATACAAAAGAGGAAAAGAGCACTTATTAACATATGAAAAATGCAACCAAGTCAGGGACTTCCACATACTACCCGACCATAGATTGGGCTGAAAAAAATATTTCTTTCAACCAATCACCCCCATGCCATATTCCAAGAAGGAATGTGGGACTTACAACAAAACCAACGAGGGATTCCTTGGGCTTTACGACAATCCTAGGGATTCCTAGGCCCAAACAAGAAACATACAATACGAATATTTACTACAATCCCACCATACACCAGTCCAGGGATCACTGGGCCTATACTTGTCTAGGGATCATTGCCACAATACTTGTCACAGCCCCATGCCAGTGATGAATTAAGTCCACCATGGGAATTGTGTGGCACTGACACAATTTCACCTTTTGAAAGCTATTTTTACCTGGAATACACCTACTTCCAACACTTAGTCAATTCTTTGTTAAGTGTTCACTTCTTTTATTTATGTATTGTAAATTACTTCATTCAATACATCTTACTTCAACTATTCAATTCTGAAATAACATTTATTCAAATGTAAACATGAAAACAAAAAAAGAGTGTGATATCAAAGACTTTGAACATCGAACAAAACTTACGATGGGAAAGGTAAAATCTGGAAGTAGTTTGCCCTAATGATTTAGTAACTATTACAAATATAATACAACAAAAAAATTACAATGTTTAATGGCGTGGAAGTTTCCTGTCCTGGGTGAGCAACTTGTCCTCCCAAATATGTCAAGTTGTGCAACCCTTGCCTGCGTTCTACCCAAATCTTCCTGCACGTTCTACCTAAGTCATGCAGTCCTGCCTGTGCATTCTTCCCAATTTTTCATGCACGTCAACCTTCCCATAAACGACAAAAATTTTTCCCAGAAAAAAGACCAAAAATTCTGCCCAGTCATGTTGGCTTGATGGGAAAGCCCCACCTTTCATGCCCCCTCTTGATGTGCCCTTCTTCCCTTTGTGCAAAATTCTAGATTTCTACAATATCATAGTTCATCTTGTTCTGCAATGTACTTGGGAAAAACTTCTTTGCCTTTGATTGAGTTCCTCCTCTCCAATATATAGGAATTTTTTCCTTTATATTTTATGTGGTTGATTCCTCTTCATTGGTTTGATTCGACCCTTAAATTCGTGTTGAAAACCCCTTCATGGGTGGGGGTGCCCCTGGGATGACTTGTCTATGGGTAGGCGGGCACCCCTATTGGGCAGGCGTACCCCTACCTAGTCATTTTTCTCGTCGCACATGCTACCAAAACTTGGTCGCTCGCATGTGTACTCCACATTGATTCTCGCTCATTCACCGGTCACACCCCGCTCAATACCTTTTCGTCACGTCACATATGTCTTCCCGCTATGCTTGGCGCCCATGCACCCCTTAGTGTGGAAGTGACCGTGGGAATGGGTCCACAAGTTTGCAACCACTATAACTCTGTGATACACATGCTCCTTTCCTGAGTTGTGTGGGTGCCCTCTACTCTAGAATGTAGGCACCTCTTAACTCACTCTCCGACATGAGCACATTGCCAAAAAGCCACCAAGTCGCCTCGTTGCATAGGTGGGCACCCTACCTTCAGGAAAGCACACCCATCATGCACTCTTTCCTAACTCGATCCAACTTTAGTTTTTCGATTCTCAAAGTGAGCACAACCCTTCATGGGTGGTCGTTGGCCTTGGTTCAAACTCAGGCCCTAACATCCTCCCCCACTTGAAATTTTGTATCTCCCTTGACAACACCAACTCAACAAACTCCATTGCCAAGACCAAATGTCGCAATGTGCCACTAGCTCCAACATCAATTTTCCTACTACACAAACTCCTTTCCTTCATTGTACGAACCTTCATCAAGGCTCATAACTCCATGTGGGTAAGAGTTCACAATCTCACAGTCATCATACACAACTCATCGCAAACCTCCATACTTCGTCAACTCATGGAAGGTTTCTACCTCCAACTCGGCTACATGGTTCGGTCACAACTCATACCGTGCCAACCACCACATGTTGCCATTGTGTGAACTATTTTCGCCATACTCCAACTCAACTCCAACATATCTCAACAGATTTTTTGGCCTCATGATTCAAGCTAATTGGGTGATAAATCTAACCATCATGTCCAAAGCCATGAGAATTCACCTCCTCATGCGTTCGTCAGTTGTTTCTCCAGAATTCTATCACATCTTCAACTCGATCAAGAACTATTCCCATCTCTATGCATCAATCCTCCAACCAACTCTCATTGTGCCATATCCAGGCCCATGAAGAAAACTCGATCTCATCCGCAATATGTTTCACATCCACGCTGTTAAAGGGGAAAGTATACACCTTTCTCATCATCTTGTTGGTGTGTTTCTCATGGTCATAGACCAATAGCCTCCATCTCCATCAAAAATGGAAAAGTATCATCAACTCAACCCCTGCCTATGTGCTCCCACCAAGGCACCTCCATCACTGCAACCACCATCCAACTCCAATGTGTCTTTCCTCTATCGTATCCATCAAGTCACTCCTCACTAACATATCCCATAATGTGACCAAGTTATATGTCCCATACCGCATCAAAGTAAATTCTAAAGTTGACCTCATCTCCTCAATGAAATAGATAATCCAAGACCACCATCATATGAATTCTTCATTAGCTATAACTCTCTTCAAGTCATCATAGGATCCTTCGAACCATTTTCACCCAAAAATTTAGGTAGGAACACTTTTCTCGGTCACAAGTTCCATCACAAGTTGCCTTTGCTCTCTTTGTTGCATGAATTCTTCAATAGGTTGCCATGTATTTCTCCAAAAATTACCATGGACTTACTGTTTGAATGTGCCCAACATCCCCATCGGTCCATATGCAAAACAACTCCATGTGGCATCAATAATTCCATTCGCAGAAAATCCTCACTTTGACACTTCCCTTTGATGCCAATATACAACATCACTAAAGTTATCTTGCTTGATGTCTCTGCACGAAGTCTACCATGCCCATCTCTTCAACTCAATGCCCACAAATTTCGTTTCCCAACTCATCCACTTTGTAGGAATATCGTAAATTTAGTCATCACATCCTTTTCTTCGGTCAAGTTATCACCCTCAGTCACCCTACCCTCATACCTATATCATAGGTTCCTTCCTTCATCGTTGTCACTCCCACTAAAGGTTCACTAAGACCGCCCCTTGACTTCAACGAAACTACAATGAAGAATCCTACCCAAATATGTATGCCAAGTTTCCTTCACTTCAGTGTGCCCTTACTTCATTTTTTCCACGAGTCATGTCGGGAACTTAGCCAATTATTTGTTTGGATAAGCATGACTCACCCATCACAAAGTTCATTACATTCCACCCTTGTCACGAGTATTCACACCTTCTGCCTCAAGGTCACAAAATGCCCCAACAATTTATGCAACAACTAATGTTCCTTGTTGCCAAACTGCACAAGGTATTATCCTAATCTTCCATCAGAAGTCTTCCTGTTGCATCGGTAACCACGTAGTTCCTTTTCCCATTTTTACATACGAATCATCTTCATGAGGTATCTCCATGAGAGTGCCTCCTTCCCTTAATGGCTATCACATGCACAAATTTGGTTCAACCTGCACAAGTTTCAACGCACCAAGTTCCTCCTCTTCCGTCAACACACCTACAACATTTACTTATTCATATATCACAACTTATCCTTCATCTCCATCAAAAAATTCATCATGCTTAGTTTCCCAAACAAATCAAGGAAGCTCTCTTACAAAATTAACCTCTAAAACTTAAACTTCATCCTAAATCCTCAACCTATCTTCCTTCATGCATTTCAACCTATATGAGGTTTGCAAAAGTATCTCATGACACTCTAGCCAACTTGCCATCGTTGATTGTTTAACTCAATCCTTGACCTAAGTCTATGTCCTTGTCAAAATTTCACAAAACATGTCGCACTGCGACCACAAATCAACCCTTACACTTCAACCTATTCACCCTACTACTCATGGGTAGTCGTGCCTCCAAGTCTTGTTGATTCGTTCAACTCGGCCTTGGTTTTGTCGTGCCCCTACCGCTACAAAAATTTACCTTCAAATTAGCTCGTTCCTACCTGAACCAAGCTCTAATAACATTTTTTACAACCCCATACTAGTGGAAATTTAAGTCCATCGTGGGCATTGTGCCGCATCGATACAATTTCACCTTTTCAAAACTACTTTTACTTAGACTACACCTAGTTCCAACACTTAGTAAAATTCTCATTAAGTGTTTACTTCTTTTATTTGTGCAGCAAAAATTACTTCATTCAATATATATTACTTAAACTATTCAATTTTGTGAAATGTCTATTCTAATATAAACATGACAACAACACAACAATGCGATATCAAAAATTTTGAACAATGAACACAACTTATGATGGGAGGGGGAAACTACCCAAGTAGTTTTCCCCAATGATTTATTAACTATTACAAATATAATACAACAATAATTTTACATTGTTTAAAGGTGTGGTATTTTTTGGCACAGGCCAACAACTCGTCCACCCAAATATGTCAATTTTTGCATCCCTTTCCTGCGTTCTTCCAAAGTATGACTTCAGGTTCTACCCAAGCCTTGTAGTCCTACTTATGCATTTTTCCCAAATCTACCTATGTGTCAACCTGCCTAGAAACCCAAAAAATTCAGCCCTGAAAAAATACCAACAATTCTGCCCAATTGTGTTGGCTTGCTTAGAGAGCCCCACCTTTCTTGGACCCTCTTGCTGTGTCCTGATGCCCTTTATGTGAACTTCTAGTTTTTTGCGCTATCACAGTTCATCTTGTTCTACGATGTACTTGGTCAAACTTTTCTGTCTTTGATCGAGCTCCTCCTCTCCAATATATAGGCGTTCTTTCCTTTCCATTTTATGTGGTCGACACCCCCTTCATTGGTTTGATCTGACCCTTCAATTTGTGTTGAACACCCCTTCATTGTCGGGTGTGCCCCTACCTGGGCGTTTTTCTCGTCGCACATACTACTCAAATTTGGTTGCTCGCTTGTTGCGTACTCCATGTTGTTTCCCACTCATTCATCCATCACACCCCGCTCACTTCCTTTCCATCATGTCGCATTTGTTTGCCCATTATTCTTGGTGCACGGGTGCCCCCCTGTATGGGTGCACCTATGGACATAGGTCCACGAGTCAGCGATAGTTATAATTTTTTATACACTCGCTCCTTGCCCAAGTTGTGTGGGTTCCCTACTCTCTAGAGCGCCTGCACCTCTCAACTCTCTCTCCCATGTGCGCATGTCTCCAACTCGCCACTAAGTCGCCTTGTCACATAAGTGGTTGCCCTGCCTTCATGCAAGCGCGCCCATCATGTGCTATTTCCTAACTCAATTCAAATTCATTTTTTGGCTCTCCAAGTGAGCACGACCCATCATGGGTGCTCATGAGCCTTGGTGCCAACTCAAGGCCCTAGCAGTACTGAACCCAATTCCATAATGAAAAACAAAAACAAAAATTTTCTTAGACTTCAACCGCCACCCAATCAAGAAACACATCAGAGACCCAAATAAAAAGAAAAGGGATTAGCTCCATCAAACAGGGGTTAAGGCTAGCTGGGACACCATGACATAAACTGAAGCTGATGCACCCAAATTCTGAGCAAAACCCACCGTAGAGAACTGGACCTCTACCCAATTATGATCTAGGGTCACATATTATAACTTGAGAGTTGAACCTGAAATAAACAGCTGCAAGATAGGTTGCCTCTGTGTTTCACCAACTAAACCAACACCAAGGAGAGCACGCATGACCTCCAACAACCTTCCTTACCACCCTACGCCAAGCACTCATCGCCCGTGTTTCAACAACCTTTCCATTTCCCCTGCACATCTTTAAATCTCCCTTACCTGCTTCCGGAGAGTTCAGACGATCGAGGTACCGTCGCATTAATCTCAATTTAACATAGAGAATGTATGCCATGTGCTTTAAGGGGAAAACCCCGAGGCTCGTATGCCATCTAATTTCCCACTCCCATTGGGAGAAAATAACCCTATTTTAAAATATATTATTTTATTTATTTATTTTTGTTGGGTAGTTAAGGAAAACTTGACTTGGTCAAGTTACTGATGGCTTTTTAGCTCTAAGTTTATGAGAACCCATGGTATTTCCCATGGTATTCACGTGGAATATATCCTATTTAAAGGGGGAATTAAAGCAACTTGTATCCATCTTATCTCCAAATGGACCAAGGGTTGAGAGGGATTTATTATGTTTTTTTGTAGCTAGGGAGGGCCTAGGTCAGGGAAAACCTGCTTATTGTTTGGAAGAACGATGATCCACCCACAAAGGGATGCTTATCATGAGGATTGTACGAGACTTTCCTCAAATCTAGATGCCTCTTGGGAAGTTTAATTCCCCAAAGTGGCTTCCACTCCTCAATCCCTCCTCATGAGCTTTGAACCTATGACCGAGATGCAAATATCTTAAGATGCAAAGAGATTTAATCCCTATCAACACTTCATAGATCCAAATTTAAAACAAATATAAGCTAGTTTTAATTATTTCAAATATCTTTTAGTATGTAATAATTTTTTTAATCATAATTTAAAACATTTTGAAATACAAAATATATATTAAATTATTTGTTTTTTTACCAATTTAGTAAATTATAAGTATAAAAATTATAATTATATATATATATATATAGATGAATAATAATAATAATAATTTAATTTTAATTTAATAATTTAAGAGAATTTTTAATATATTAATTTTTAAAAATTAAAATGATATATATATATATATACTCAATATAATATTAAATAAATTATAAATTAGCATTTATTTTTATGGTTTATTTTTGTATTTAAGTGTTGGTGGCTTGTTTGTTTATTTATGATTTCATTTGTTTATTATATATGTGTGTGTTTTTTTTATTTGCTGTTTTTTTTTTTTTTTTTTAAAGGTTAAAATTTGTTTCTATTTATATTGATTAGGTTTAATAATATTATTATATAATTAAAAAGGGTAAAAAGATATAGTTATTAATATTTTTTTAACATTCAATTTTATTAATTTTTGATAAATGTCACTTACCTTTACATATATGTATGTGTTTGGATGAGCACAATCATCATTCTCTTCATGATGAATTACACTTAGTAGTTGTAAAGGCTTCACTCTATAAATTCTCATGTGATTTTTTGGAAGAATTTTGTTGAAAAATAACTATGAATCACATAAGTTTACACTCTCAATTGAATAAAATATTTTAATAACACACACACACACATATATTCTCTTAAAAATTTATAGCTTCAAAAAAAAAAGTTTAACTATTGTTATAGATTTTAATATTCAAAATGTTAGATAAAAAGTCTCTTATCCCATAAACAAAATTTCTCATTTAATCTTTTATATATATATATATAAAACCTCATTATCTAAAACCTAATACTTATAATAATTTTAACTCAATATATTGAACATAACAATGGAAAATACAATATATATATATATGAAAAAAACCTCAATATCTAAAACCTAATACTTATAATCACTAAAACCTAATAATAACTTTAGGTTTGTATATAATTTATTTATATTAAATTGAAAAACCTCAATATCTGAAACCTAATACTTATAATATCTAAAACCTAATTACGCCGATAGGCGTAACCCCCTGTCGGAAGGAGCATGTTTTGTGATTAGGCTAATTAATTTTTTTGATCTGATGGTCAGGATTGGAAGATGCCAGTATATTCTGGTCGTCGCCACTAAATCAATGGTTGAAATCTACCCCACTAACTTCCTTGCATATCTAAATCAGGTGTTTAAGTCGTACTTAAATTAATTTTTTACAAATCTGGATTTAAAATTTACTGTGCCATTTATTAGTTGCCACCTATCCAAATTAACATTTCCAATGAAACTGAAATATTAACCTTGTCCAAGTGTGTGGAACGGTTATGCAAGGTGTCAACGTTGTGGGCGCCCTGTGGTTTCATATGGGGTAACGGTGGAGGAGTGGAAGAGTTCTCTGCAACGTGGCAGAAGCGTTGCCCCTGGTGGTTTCAAATGTTTGCAATTCTGGCCGAACATGGTGGCGACCACATTGGAACGTGCGCCCCCCACCTGCGCCCGCCATCCTCCGATGCGACTGTTGAAGGTCTCAATGAAACGTGCGCCCGCCACCTGCGCCCGCCATCCTCCGATCGTGGCAGCTCATCCTCAAAGGTGGAGACAGGGCAGACGTTTCTCATGCAAAATTAATGTTAATTGGTAAATGAACGTGGGCAAGAGCGAGCAGGTGAGCGGGTTGTTGAAGAAGGCGGATCGAAGGAAAGAATATTTAGGTGATTTCCCTAATCGCTGGTTCCTTTGTCTCCTGCGTTGTGTGCAATCCACTGGATGTTGGAATTGAATCTGCAAAGGGAAATTTTACAGGGAGTGACAGTAGAATTTGTGAAGGGCGAGAGGCTTTTCGGCAAAGTCTGTTGTTGAGGCTTGGAGAGTAGAAGCTATTATTTTTCGCGGTCTGACCGTTGGCTACAGACGTCGATCTTCCGCTTCACTCAAAATTGTAGGTAATGAGTGCACTTTGATCCCAGTATTGTATTTCGTTGGTTGCTTTAGCCTGCATGCAAGGAATTCTTGGAATTTTGTACTCCATTGGGATGGGTGAGGGGCAAACAGAAACCCGTAGCGTTAACTATTTTTTTTTAAGGCTACAATGAATGGTAGGAAGAAAACCTCACTTCTATCATATTAAACACTAAGGCGAACAACCCTTCACAAAGCCAGTGGTGGAGCATTGGTCTACAGAACACATTGATAGAACGAATTAGCCGAAAAAACTGTGAGAATTGTCTTTTTGTTTTTAAGAGAAAAAACCCTAAGAAGATTAACGCCGTCAATTTGTTAAGAATACATTATAGTCATTGATTTGGTAGATGGAATAGATCCTTCGTGGAAATATCCTAGATCGGCACGTGTCTATGCAGAATGTTTCGTAATTTTTTTCTATATTGTTGTATAAACTATATCGAAAACAAAACTACGAGTTAAAAAATATTATACCACATCATAGGAACCATTGTGACAATGATTAATAAATTGAACCCTTTGGATAAATGAATAACAAAGAAGGGCTACGAATATATGAATACGTACTTCGTTGGTTGCTTTAGCCTGCATGCAAGGAATTCTTGGAATTTTGTACTCCATTGGGATGGGTGAGGGGCAAACAGAAACCCGTAGCGTTAACTATTTTTTTTTTTAAGGCTACAATGAATGGTAGGAAGAAAACCTCACTTCTATCATATTAAACACTAAGGCGAACAACCCTTCACAAAGCCAGTGGTGGAGCATTGGTCTACAGAACACATTGATAGAACGAATTAGCCGAAAAAACTGTGAGAATTGTCTTTTTGTTTTTAAGAGAAAAAACCCTAAAAAGATTAACACCGTCAATTTGTTAAGAATACATTATAGTCATTGATTTGGTAGATGGAATAGATCCTTCGTGGAAATATCCTAGATCGGCACGTGTCTATGCAGAATGTTTCGTAATTTTTTTCTATATTGTTGTATAAACTATATCGAAAACAAAACTACGAGTTAATAAATATTATACCACATCATAGGAACCATTGTGACAATGATTAATAAATTGAACCCTTTGGATAAATGAATAACAAAGAAGGGCTACGAATATATGAATACGTACTTAGTGTTGCAAGGAATGTAATATATATATGTGTAATCCTATGCGAAATGGTATCAATATATGGTATTAATTTACCATGCAACCATTATAGTTGATTCTAGGGTATTATGGTTTAGCAGGAGAAAATTTCATTAGAATGAAACCATATGTATATATTTATGTAATGCTCTTAAATATTTAATGGTGGCGACTACTATAAAAAATAATAAAATTAATATCAGCTGCAATTAGGGACTCGAAAGAAGACCAGTGTTACTTATATATTCAACGATAAGTAAAATTTATTTATTCAAGAAAAAGGGTAGATTCAAATTCAAAAACAAATCTATTTTGGTAAGGATGGATTATAAAAAATATCACATTAGATCTAAAAATGGTTTTATAGGTTAGATTGTATTTAAGATATGGGAGTGGTGAATTACAAAACTAATGAGAAGTAGTTAGAACAAAAATATCATATTTAGAATATGATAATTTAAAAAAAATTTCAGGAATAGTGAGTTTATTATTTTTTATATTTATATTAATGTAGATTGATTGAAAGAGTATTATGTGACCATAAAAATTGACATATAAAAATAAATGTGTTAGGATAGGTTTATTACATCTAGGCAAAATCAAGTCATCAACTTCGAGCACAATTTCAAGGAAAGAAAAGAAAAAACAAGAAAATCGATTAGTTATAAAACCGTTTTTCTGTTTTTTTAAAAGATGGAATTTATTGAGATTACAAATTTAAACTGTAAACTAAGGTTTTAAATTTCAATATACCCCATCGCTGGAGTAATCAAGTATAGATATTCGCGCAATGCTGTAAAACTTTAAGGCACATTCGTAGTTGGATAATAACAAAATCAAGACGCTGGAAAAACTAAAAACGAAGAGATATTTTGCTTATTTTTTGCGGCGCTGGTGGCATAATAAATTAACATAAATTTTACATATATGGTTGGAATTTCAAATTATTACATATATGGTTGGAATTTCAAATTATTTTGATCATTTTGGTACAAAATATTAATGGGCGGGGATTTTGTGAATTCTAATGTGTATTTTGATTATTTAACACATAATATTTATTTTGAATGTGTGTTTAAACTAATAACAATTTTCTCAATAAATTTTTACTTTATGACATATAAATATAGGTCTTAAATTTTAAGATTTATTGCGGTCATAATTTGTATTTCATTATTGCGGAGAACGCTTAACGTTATAATAATTTGTATCTAAAATAAATGTTGTATAATTAATTTATATTTTGCAAACTAGAATCAGTAAGAACCAAAAGTAAAAATCTTCACCTTTATGAATTAATAAAATAAAGTTTGTGAAACTCTTATTCAATAAAACTCAGAATTATTATAATACAGAACATTAAATTATTATAATATAGTTTAAAAGAATGGTTTATATTAAACTATGTTAATGACCTTATATAGGTGGAACAATATTATTAAATAAATTTTTAATTTTGAAGTAAGATTGGAAGTTTAGATTTCCATCTCAGTAAAGAAGGATGTTCACTGTTTAAGATTCAAAGAATCCAAGTAAAAATACGGAAATGTGATTTTTTAATATTCACATAATTGTAGTTTATTTAAATTTGTTTTCAAATTTTATATTTATTTCTGATATAAAAAAATGAAATAATCAAATTAATTATAGGATAATTTTAATTTGTTAATATAATGTGTTTTTTTATTTATTTATTTTACTCTCAATGATTCTAGTAAATTTGAGATTCTAATAAATTTAATATCTACACTTAAAAAAATGAAAATATTAATAAAGATCTCTGTATAAATAAAAATATAATATAAAAAAATAGGTATATTTGTTTTGTTTTTTTTAAATCTTAAATTTTAAGATTTATTGCGGTCATAATTTGTATTTCATTATTGCGGAGAACGCTTAACGTTATAATAATTTGTATCTAAAATAAATGTTGTATAATTAATTTATATTTTGCAAACTAGAATCAGTAAGAACCAAAAGTAAAAATCTTCACCTTTATGAATTAATAAAATAAAGTTTGTGAAACTCTTATTCAATAAAACTCAGAATTATTATACACTAAATTATTATAATATAGTTTAAAAGAATGGTTTATATTAAACTATGTTAATGACCTTATATAGGTGGAACAATATTATTAAATAAATTTTTAATTTTGAAGTAAGATTGGAAGTTTAGATTTCCATCTCGATGCCAAAGAAGGATATTCTTGTTTAAGATTCAAAGAATCCAGTATTAATACGAAATGTGATTTTTAATATTATAATTGTAGTTTATTTAAATTTGTTTTCAAATTTTATATTTATTTCTGATATTGTAGTTTAATTAAATATAAAAAAATGAAATAATCAAATTAATTATAGGATAATTTTAATTTGTTAATATAATGTGTTTTTTTATTTGTTTTTTTTACTCTCAATGATTCTAATAAATTTGAGATTCTAATAAATTTAATATCTACACTTAAAAAAATGAAAATATTAATAAAGATCTCTATATAAATAAAAATATAATATAAAAAATAAGAAGGTATATTTGTTTTGTTTTTTTTAAATCTTAAATTTTAAGATTTATTGCGGTCATAATTTGTATTTCATTGTTACGGAGAACGCTTAACGTTATAATAATTTGTATCTAAAATAAATGTTGTATAATTAATTTATATTTTCTGAAACTAGAATCGGTAAGAACCAAAAGTAAAAATCTTCACCTTTATGAATTAATAAAATAAAGTTTGTGAAACTCTTATTCAATAAAACTCAGAATTATTATAATACAGAACACTAAATTATTATAATATAGTTTAAAAGAATGGTTTATATTAAACTATGTTAATGACCTTATATAGGTGGAACAATATTATTAAATAAATTTTTAATTTTGAAGTAAGATTGGAAGTTTAGATTTCCATCTCAGTAAAGAAGGATGTTCACTGTTTAAGATTCAAAGAATCCAAGTAAAAATACAGAAATGTGACTTTTTAATATTCACATAATTGTAGTTTATTTAAATTTGTTTTCAAATTTTATATTTATTTCTGATATTGTAGTTTAATT
The DNA here is from genome assembly GCA_034641835.2 of Pinus albicaulis. Classification (NCBI taxonomy): domain Eukaryota; kingdom Viridiplantae; phylum Streptophyta; class Pinopsida; order Pinales; family Pinaceae; genus Pinus; species Pinus albicaulis. The sequence goes on from MU968551.1 coordinate 27,943,295, forward strand.
AAATATAAAAAAATGAAATAATCAAATTAATTATAGGATAATTTTAATTTGTTAATATAATGTGTTTTTTTATTTATTTTTTTTACTCTCAATGATTCTAGTAAATTTGAGATTCTAATAAATTTAATATCTACACTTAAAAAAATGAAAATATTAATAAAGATCTCTATATAAATAAAAATATAATATAAAAAAATAGGTATATTTGTTTTGTTTTTTTTAAATACACTTAGGTTTATTTAAATATTTTTTTCTATTTTTATTTTAAATACATAAAATTTTAAACTATTTAATTTAAAATTTTATGTTTTTAAAATAAAAATACATAAAAATTTATGTTTTCTTATTTTAAATACATAAAATTTTATGTGTTTTTAATAATGATTCTTAATAGTATTATAAGATTTTAATATTTATATTAGTAATATTATTTTTTTTATTTAAATTGGACCCATAAAATTTTTTTATTAAAATTGAATTTACATCAAAAAAAAAAAAATTCAATCCTTGTCATGTTTTAAAATAAATCTAATTATTGATTTAAAAAAATTAATTGAAATTAAATTAAGAGAAAAAAAAATATTTCTTTACCATCTTTTAAAATAAATTTTATTATTAACTATTAATTAAAACTATTATAAAAAATTTGATAATTTAAAAAATCTAAGATATGAATGATAAATTATTATTAAAAACAAATGTAATTATTACTTTAAAAAAATTGATTGCAAATATATTTAGATAAAAATAAATATTTCTTTGGCTTTTTGTAAAATACCTTTAATTATTAATTACCAACTTAGATTATTAAAAAAATAATTCGTAATTTAAACAATCGAGAAAAACTTGTTGTTCTTGTGGGTCATATCGTTTTATACATTGTGTATATGTGCATGTTACTATATTTGTAGATGGCAATACGAAAACTTCTTTCTTTAACCAATAATTTATTAATAGAAAATTGAGCTGATGAGTTTGTGTTCTGTTTCGATGGTGTACGGGGCACCAATCGAATAGCTACCGCTTTCACTGCGGATAGAGAGTGAAGCATAAAATTTATACCCAGATGCCCTTTGAAGACAAATTAGTGAATAGGATTTCAACATGCTTTCAATTTCCTTGCAGGAACATAATGGATCATAGATATATCTCACAGCTCCGACAATTTTGCCAAGAAATCAATGAACAAGAAGCTGCACTTCTTAATGTACAGGAGCGATTCCTGCGTCCACCTACTCTGCCTCTTTACCGGTTGCGCCCCACGATACAACTACTGCAACGGATAAGAAATTGGATGAATCTCCTCATCCATATTCATGAACGGGATGCACATAGAGAACTCCGAGCATACTATCTTGACCGTGTACCTACTCTCGACGTCAAGTGGTGCTGTCGTTGTCGAGCAACGCCTTGTCTATACGACTAGTATTTCCCCCTAGTGGGAAACCATCTAACCACTATGCTACACATGATGCAATTCTGTCAATACATCTTATTTTTGACATTTTGTAAGCCTTTTTAAGGAGATTTTTGATATATATATATATATATATTATAACAATGAATCTGCGGAGCATTTTTCAATTTAAAAATTAGCAATGTGGTGCCCTTGTTTTATTATAACAAATGTATCCGAGCCTTTAATATCTGAATACTTTTTATGCAACTATTAAAAAAAACATAAAATACATTTAATAACTAAAAAAAAACATAAAATACATTTCATAAGGAACATGTGGCTAATAGTGTTTTGACATATTTATATAATGTTTTATAATTGTTTTTATTATCGTCTCTTTTCTCATTTAGTATAGGAATTCTTTTGATGTATTAATTAAATGAATACATTCATGAGATGCAATATAGTAATATATGAGAAATTCCAGACATGATTTTTCGTGTTGTTCAATATACCTCCATTTTTTAGTCGCTATTGTTCTTTTATTTATAGTAAACCAATCATTAGCCAGTTTTATTTATAGTAAACCAATCATTAGCCAGTTTTATTAGCCAATCATTAAATTCAAGATTGAAGTCCATATCCCTATTACATGAAATTAAAAATATTTATCAATGTGGTTTGCTAAATGTATTGTGGTTTGGTTCAATGACAAGATATTTATATTTGTTTCAGTTTTTAAAAAACAATAGAAACAGGGTGTTATATAGTGTTATGTATTAATTAAATGAATACATTCATGAGATGAAATATAGTAATATATGAGAAATTCCATACATCGTTTTCCGTGTTGTTCAATATACCTCCAGTTTTTAGTCACTATTGTTCTTTTGTTTATAGTAGACCATTCAGACATATACATCTAGTTATATTAGCCAATCATTAAATTCAAGATTGAATTCCATATCCCTATTACATGAAACTAAAAATATTTATCAATGTCGTTTGCTAAATGTGTTGTGGTTTGGTTCAATGACAAGATATTTATATTTGTTAATAATATTAGACTACAGTTAATATATATATTGACATTAATTTAAATACAAATATTGAATTACTAACATTATTAATATTTCATTATAAACATTGAGTTTAGAATTTTGTGCTTTCTTGTTGATTACTGTAGTATGGGTCATATCACAAATTTATTTTTATCACTCTTTTCATCTGCAGTATGTATTCCTAATGAGGTTTATAGTATCGCATTTTTAAGATTCATTTTTTTAAAAACAATAGAAACGGGGTGCTATATATATATATATTATGACAACAATTGTCTCAATGTTTAAATCAATTCCCTTGGCTTCACCAATAACTTTGGTTTATAATTTTTTCGGTAATTATTTTCCCTTGGTTCACCACTTGCTTTGGTTTATAATATTAAACCCTTGGGTTTATTAGTTTTTTTGGTTTATAATATGAATAATCGATCAATGTCATCCATGATCAACTGACACATTATGAGAAACATTGTCTCAAATATGGAAATTTCCCATGGCCAACCATGGTCATAGTTGGTCCAACGTCGTATTGGGGCAACCAATGTCTCAATGTTTAAATCAATTCCCTTGGGTTCACCAATTCCTTTTGGTTTATAATTTGTTGGGTAATGGTTGTCCCTTGGGTTCACCAATTCCTTTGGTTTATAATATTAAACCCTTGGGTTTATTAGTTTTTTTGGTTTATAATATGAATAATCGATCAATGTCATCCATGATCAAATGTCGCATTTTGACAAACATTGTATCAATATGAAAATCGCCCATGGCCAACCATGGTGATAGTTGGTCCAAAGTCGCATTGCGACAACAATTGTCTCGATGTTTAAATCAATTCCATTGGGTTCACCAATTCCTTTGGTTTATAATTTATTGGGTAATAATATGGAAATCGCCCATGGCCAACCATGGTCATAGTTGGTCCAACGTCGCATTGGGGCAACCAATGTCTCAATGTTTAAATCAATTCCCTTGGGTTCACCAATTCCTTTTGGTTTATAATTTGTTGGGTAATGGTTGTCCCTTGGGTTCACCAATTCCTTTGGTTTATAATATGAATAATCGATCAATGTCATCCATGATCAAATGTAAACATTTTTATTAACGATATGTCCAGTATGAAAATACTTCGCAACGATACCGATGATAGACATGTCCAATGCCTTAAACAACAATTGTCTCAATGTTTAAATCAATTCCATTGGGTTCACCAATTCCTTTGGTTTCTAATTTTTTGGGTAATGATTTTCCCTTGGGTTCACCACTTGCTTTGGTTTATAATATTAAACCCTTGAGTTTATTAGTTTTTTTGGTTTATAATATTAATAATCGATCAATGTCGTCCATGATCAAATGACACGTTATGAGAAACATTGTCTCATTATGAAAATCACCCATGGCCAACCATGGTCATAGTTGGTCCAGCGTCACATTGTGACAACCATTGTCTCAATGTTTGAATCAATTCCCTTGGGTTCACCAATTCCTTTTGGTTTATAATTTGTTGGGTAATGGTTGTCCCTTGGGTTCACCAATTCCTTTGGTTTGTACTATTAAAACCTTGGGTTTATTAGTTTTTTTGGTTTATAATATGAATAATTGATCAATGTCATCCATGATGAAATGTCACATTCTGACAAACATTTTATCAATATGAAAATCACCCTTGGCCAACCATGGTCATACTTGGCCCAACGTCGCGTTGCGACAACAATTGTCTCAATGTTTAAATCAATTCCATTGGGTTCACCAATTCCTTTGGTTTATAATTTTTTGGGTAATTATTTTCCCTTGGGTTCACCACTTGGTTTGGTTTATAATATTAAACCCTTGGGTTTATTAGTTTTTTTGGTTTATAATATGAATAATCGATCAATGTCATCCATGATGAAATGACACGTTATGAGAAACATTGTCTTATTATGAAAATCCCCCATGGCCAACCATGGTCATAGTTGGTCCAGCGTCGCATTGTGACAACCATTGTCTCAATGTCTAAATCAATTCCCTTGGGTTCACCAATTCCTTTTGGCTTATAATTTGTTAGGTAATGGTTCTCCCTTGGGTTCACTAATTCCTTTGGTTTATAATATTAAACCCTTGGGTTTATTAGTTTTTTTGGTTTATAATATGAGTAGTCGATCAATGTCATCCATGATGAAATGTCACATTCTGACAAACATTGTATCAATATGAAAATCACCCTTGGCCAACCATGGTCATACTTGGCCCAATGTCGCATTGCGACAACAATTGTCTCAATGTTTAAATCAATTCCATTGGGTTCACCAATTCCTTTGGTTTATAATTTTTTGGGTAACGATTTTCCCTTGGGTTCACCACTTGCTTTGGTTTATAATATTAAACCCTTGGGTTTATTAGTTTTTTTGGTTTATAATATGAATAATCGATCAATGTCATGCATGATCGAATAACATATTATGAGAAACATTGTCTCAATATGAAAATCACCCATGGCCATCCATGGTCATAGTTGGTCCAACGTCGCATTGTGACAACCATTGTCTCAATGTTTAAATCAATTCCCTTGGGTTCACCAATTCCTTTTGGTTTATAATTTGTTGGGTAATGGTTGTCCCTTGGGTTCATCAATTCCTTTGGTTTATAATATTAAACCCTTGGGTTTATTAGTTTTTTTTGGTTTATAATATGAATAGTCGATCAATGTCATCCATGATGAAATGTCACATTCTGACAAACATTGTATCAATATGAAAATCACCCTTGGCTAACCATGGTCATACTTGGCCCAACGTCGCGCTGCGACAACAATTGTCTCAATGTTTAAATCAATTCCATTGGGTTCACCAATTCCTTTGGTTTATAATTTTTTGGGTAATGATTTTCCCTTGGGTTCACCACTTAGTTTGGTTTATAATATTAAACCCTTGGGTTTATTAGTATTTTTGGTTTATAATATGAATAATTGATCAATGTCATCCATGATCAAATGACACGTTATGAGAAACATTGTCTCGTTATGAAAATCCCCCATGGCCAACCATGGTCATAGTTGGTCCAGCGTCGCATTGTGACAACCATTGTCTCAATGTTTAAATCAATTCCCTTGGGTTCACCAATTCCTTTTGGTTTATAATTTGTTGGGTAATGGTTGTCCCTAGGGTTCACCAATTCTTTCGGTTTATAATATTAAACCCTTGGGTTTATTAGTTTTTTTGGTTTATAATATGAATAGTCGATCAATGTCATCCATGATGAAATGTCACATTCTAACAGACATTTTATCAATATGAAAATCACCCTTGGCCAACCATGGTCATACTTGGCCCAACGTCGCGTTGCGACAACAATTATCTCAATGTTTAAATCAATTCCATTGGGTTCACCAATTCCTTTGGTTTATAATTTTTTGGGTAATGATTTTCCCTTGGGTTCAGCACTTGGTTTGGTTTATTATATTAAACCCTTGGGTTTATTAGTTTTTTTGGTTTATAATATGAATAATCGATCAATGTCATCCATGATGAAATGACACGTTATGAGAAACATTGTCTCATTATGAAAATCCCCCATGGCCAACCATGGTCATTGTTGGTCCAGCGTCACATTGTGACAACCATTGTCTCAATGTTTAAATCAATTCCCTTGGGTTCACCAATTCCTTTTGGTTTATAATTTGTTAGGTAATGGTTGTCCCTTGGGTTCACCAATTGCTTTGGTTTATAATATTAAACCCTTGGGTTTATTAGTTTTTTTGGTTTATAATATGAGTAGTCGATCAATGTCATCCATGATGAAATGTCAAATTCTGACAAACATTGTATCAATATGAAAATCACCCTTCGCCAACCATGGTCATACTTGCCCCAACGTCGCATTGTGACAACAATTGTCTCAATGTTTATTAGTTCTTTTGGTTTATAATATGAATAATTGATCAATGTCATCCATGATCAAATGTGACATTCTGACAAATATTGTTTCAATATGAAAGTCACCCATGGCCAACCATGCTCATAGTTGGTCCAACGTCGCATTGTGACAAGAATTCTCTGAATGTTTAAATCAATTCCCTTGGGTTCACCAATTTCTTTTGGTTTATAATTTGTTGGGTGATGGTTGTCCCTTGGGTTCACGAATTCCTTTGGTTTCTAATATTAAACCCTTAGGTTTATTACTTCTTTTGGCTTATAATATGAATACTCGATCAATGTCATCCTTGATCAAATGTCACATTCTGACAAAGATTGTCTCAATAGGAAAGTCACCCATGGCGAACCTTGGTCACAGTTGGTCCAACGTCGCATTATGACAACAATTGTCTGAATGTTTAAATCAATTCCCTTGGGTTCACCAATTCATTTGGTTTGTAATTTTTTGGGTAATGGTTTTCGCTTGGGTTCACTAATTCCTATGGTTTATAATATTTAAACCTTTGGTTTATGATGACATTGGGTTTGTATTATTAATTATCCGTTGGGTTTATTAATATCTTCACTCTCAAATATTGATTGTTAGGGTTTATTAATCTCTTGGGTTTTTTGTTTTTAAATTTTGTTTCATATGGTTTATTACTCTCTTCAGTTTAATAATGATTATTAGTAATATTATAATAATATTATTAATATTTAATAAATATTATTAATATATTATTATTTTTTCTGGTTTATTCATAATATAACCATCTATGATATTAAATTATAAATAAATATTAAAATATTAAATATTATTTTTATTATTTTTATATTAATAAATATTATTATTATATATTATATATATTTGAAGATAATTTATAGTATGTATATAGTTAATATTAATAATATATTAATAAATATTTTTAATATATATTATTAATACTTATTATAATATTATAATAAGTATTAATAATGAATCAAAATATTATAATATTATTAATTTATTTTTGTATAAATTAATAATATTATAATATTACTAATATTCATTATAAATAAATATTCAAATATTTATTAATAATGCTTATTTCTAATATTTTAATATTATTAATAATATATATTAATAGTATTATAATATTTTAATATTTATATAGTAATATTAATAATATTATAATATTACTAATAATAATTATAAATATATATTGAAATATTTATTAATAATGATTATTAGTAATATTATAATATTATTACTATTATATATTATAAATATATTTTGAAATCTTTATTAATAATGATTATTAGTAATATTATAATATTATTAATATTCATTATTAATAATATATATTCATAATATTATAATATTATAATATTTATTTTGTAATATAAATATTATTATAATATTACTAATAATTATCATTAAGAAATATTAGATTATAATGTTACTAATAATTATCATTAAGAAATATTAGATTATAATGTTAATATTCTAATATTTATTAATAATGAATATTTGTAATATTATAATATTATTAATAATATAACTAACTATGATATAATATATATTATTAATATATTATTAGTTCTTTTGCTTTATTAATAGTATAGCCATGTATGATATATTAAATTATTATATATTATTACTATTTTTTTTATTAATATATATTATATATATTTCAAGTTAATTTATAGTATGTATATAGTTAATCATAATTTATAGTATGTATATATTATTATTCTTATTAATATAAAATATATATTTTTCAAATTAATATAATAAAATTATTATATATAATATTTATTTAATGATATATAAATTAATGTGATGGGTAGTGGATATAGGCCTATCGGCGTATATCAACCACATTGGTAAATGTGGTTGTAAATCTATTTTATATACGCCTATCGGCGTATATCAACCACATTAGTTTTTACTAATGTGGTTGTGCTAGTAATAACTTTAAGTCTATAAAACCTAATAATAACTTCAAGTCAATATATTGGACGTATCAATGGAAAATACAAAATGAAAACGAAACTAACGATTTCACACCATCTTCTCTGTTCAAACAATCCCCCAATCACCATCAAAGGAGCAAGAAAGGGAGGAAGTGCCTACAAATCTAAAATTCTCTATCATAGACGAACCGAGAACAAGGCAAGAGAGTTCGTAATGGCTTGTTAATAAAAGCCGTTAAAATTGAAAACTCAGAAACAAACGCCCGCACAAGATGGATGATTTCCATAACTCGTAAGACGACGATGTGTCATGACGGCCAAACTTTCAAGATACATCATGATGATAAATGATGTATCAACCTTCCAGATGCACTTAGGACGGATGATATTGTTGACTTTACGTATATTATAATTTAGAGGTGTCTTGAAACTTCCAAAAATATTAACAAAGAGACTTTACAGGGCAATGTGTCATTATTAACAAAGATACTTTTATAGCGCAATGTTATACGCTTAGTCTAAAAGGTTTTAAATTGGTTTGAAAAATAATGAAAATTTTAGTAAAATTTTGCAAAATTAGGGTTATAGTTGTTTAGTTTAAAGATTTTGATGGTATTAAATCAATTGCCTTCATTAATAAAGACATGATTCAAACTCTTCCACTCAAACCTTTTTACAATTAAATTTATTTAAAAAAAAAACCAGATTCGATCTTAATCTTAATTTTATCTTCAGTTTTCATCTCCATGTGGCAGCTTAATTAAATCACAATTCTAGTTAGAACCTTTCCTTGAAAGTTGTAAAATTTTGAACACAGACGTACGTTTTAATATGAACTGGAATTATGTTGACTTTTAGACTTGATGGTGATATTCAGTTAGCTATCATGTTCATGATGATAGATTAAGTAGTTTATTGAAACAGGTATATTTGTAATTTAATCAATTTCAGGGAAAATTATATAATGACTGAAACTTTGAAATGACAGGTGAGTAGTTGAACCTGTGAATCCCAGAGTTGCAACAAGTTACTTAATTGACAATATTTCTGAAAAGTTGATACTGATTGGAATTTTGAAATGGAAAATTCAATTTCAGGGAAAATTATGTACTGATTAAAAATTTGTGATTGAAAATTTGAAATGACAGGTGAGTAGTCGAACTTGTGAATACCAGAGTTGCACCAAGTTACTTTATTGACCATATTTCTGAAAAGTTGATTCTGATTGGAATTTTGAAATGGCATGTTAAGTAGTTGAACCTGTGAATTACATAACGTAAAGGAATTTGTTTTTCTTATAATGGCCGTGCAGTGGTGTGAATTTTCATAATATAAACACAAATCTGAATGATCACCATACGTACATTCAACATTAAATGTTGAAAAGTAGAGGCTGAGCCGTGGGTATACACGTACCACCTAAAATATCTGTCACGTCTGTGCAGGCATTTTGGAACTTTCTTTTGCGTTCGAATAAGCTGTCCATGTGCTTTTGAATGTAATGATATATAATTTCCGAAACTAAGAGCCTTGCCATTAAATTTCCCCAGAAAATCCAAAATCCAGTTCCCAATATGTGGAAAAAGTGAAGAGAGCATGAGGAATAAATTCCACGTTCATGAATGACATAAGTATTGAAAAATTAGATGTGGAAAACGTGGTACCCTGCAAAGAACATATTTAATATCAGATATTATGTTTTGATTCAAATCAACTAACATTGAGATACATATTTAAAGATATTATAATCTAACATCGAGATTTCGTAATGCTTTTTACTTTTGAAGCTAACCTAAACGCGACGGAAACTTCCGTGATAGAGGGTCTTGATGGAAATAATCTTTAATTGTATTATGTAGCGTCAAAAGGTGCACGAATCTAATTACTGTTTTTTTTTTTTATCTCTTTTGTTTCTAAATGGGTTTCCTATCAAATCCTCTCATGTGTTTGAAGGCACAAGTATTCCTACTTGTGAAACCAAATGTGGAAAAGGGTAACGACTTCACCTTTCAAAAAACACTTTATTAGAAATTATGAGAGAGCAGAAACGCACAGGAATAACACACAATAATAATTTCTATATACCAATAATCAGAGATACATCAAATATATATAGTTAAACTAATTCTAATTTTAGAGAGAAGTTGAGAGAATCTCTCAACTTCCTCAATAACCCAATCCAAACTAAGTAAGCATAATAATTGAGGCATTATCTCAAACACCCCCCTTAATGCCTACATTACAGAAATGGAGAACACACTAATTTAATACAAATATTTGTCTGCCCTGGTCTTCATTAACATTTGTACCCACTCTGAGATCTCATAGAAAACGCTCTTTTCTCCACCATTTTTGAGCTACCATTCAACCCATTTAAAATACATTTGTTTCTGACCAGCAATAATGAACTTTGCAAGATCAACAGTATTGACAACTCGGCTCGTCGGGGCTTCCGCGATAAGAGCTGACAAGTGATGAACCATCCTATGGACCAATCACCATCTGTCGGATATTTCGCTTTCGGCTATCCATAAGTGGCTAGGCAAATGGTCTGAATACTGAATGTGTTCAAGAGCTAATCTAACAACTTGACCTGCTTCACACAAATGGATCTCATACTGTAACCTGTAATTGATGCTCTTGGCCCGTAGCGCAACAATATCAGCATATAACAAATTCACACAATCAAATTAGCCAATTGTTCTCTCATCCCTGTAGAACGTAGAGAACGACTAATTTAAATAATGCTAATTTGTTCAATAATTGGTTCTCTACTACACAACTCTCACAACAAAAATTCATAATTCTACATATTAACAAGCTACACACTCCACACTATATTCCACACACTTGCAAATCGCTGACTTCTTCTTCGAACAGGAAAAAAAATATCGCTCGATCCTGAACTGTCCACGCAAATAGTGCTGAGATTGAACAAAATTTGCCCCAAAATCAAGGACGACTCTGATGTTATTAATGGTAGCTGTAGTATTTTTCTTCCATGTTTTGGGAGCAAATGCAGCGCAATTTTTATGGCCAAAGGGCTATGTTCTTTCTAACACCCCGAACTCACAGCAATGGGAAGCCGTGGAAGGAACCTTCAGAGTAGCAGTGGACAGTAAGGGTAAGATAATTGCAGGCGGAAATTACGCCTTGGGATTTCTTGATCACGACAACTCTGTTGTAAAATAACAGGAGAAGCAAGAGCAGGTTCAACCTTCCCAATAGAAATTTCATACAGATTCCAAGATGCATGTCCAGATAAAACATCACCTTATCCTCTTGGCCGCATGTGGCGAAGTAGATTCCACCGGGTGAAAGAATCCATTCTTAGAAATAAATTTCAAACTTGTAAATTCCAAGAGGTGAAAGAAACAATACCCAGATACCCAAAATCCATTTTCAGATTCTGCATACATAATACGCCTGCATCACTGGATATGTACACCTTTAATCTGACCCAAAATGACAAAGAGAATCCAAAATCAAAACCAAGTCACAAGGGCAACTCAGACTCTGGAATGCCACGCTTTTGAAACCATGCAGGCATGTGAAATATTTCATACAACACAGGGCGCACGTCCTCCTGAGTCGCAAGATGCTTCAACAGAGGTAAGAGTACCTGTAAAAGCTGATTATCCTCTAAGTGTGCTCCAGTGAAAGAAACGCAAGGTATACCGTTTAGAGGTTGCAGCAAAAAACTGAAAGGATTATTGTCAATAATGACTGTCCGGCAAAGATCATGATCGAGACGTGACAAATCCTTGACATGCTCTCGGTATTTTTATTAGAAATCAACATTCACAGAAATTTAGAGCAATCTCTAAAAAATAATCTTCTACATTCACACGCAGTAGTCTTATCTATTTACATAGGATTACGATGTATGGCTCTCACATCTTCCTGGGCACTCCTGTGAGGGATTAAGCCCAGCTAAGCTTCGATACCATATTAGAAATTATGAGAGAGAAGAAACGCACAGGAATAACACACAATAATAATTTCTATATACCAATAATCAGAGATACATCAAATATATATAGTTAAACTAATTCTAATTTTAGAGAGAGAAGTTGAGAGAATCTCTCAACTTCCTCAATAACCCAATCCAAACTAAGTAAACATAATAATTGAGGCATTATCTCAAACACACTTAGCTTGTGGAATATATAGGCTTTTGCTTACTGAAAGAATGGTAATGGGTGATCAATATGCTGCAACTAGTGGTTTGTCTACGGATGCACAACTATTTAAGTAGTAATTGGTAGTTGTTGAAAATCAAGATCATTGTTCATGAGATGGAGAGATACAGAGTTTTCCAATAAGTATGAAGTGTAAGTTGGGACTTTCGTCATTATTTTTGAAGTCCATGCCGAATAATTTCATAACAATTTTGGAGTATCATGCATTGATTGCATGTTTGAGTCTGTAGATGGCCTTCTTCAATTTTCACACACAAGACTTACTCCCATGTAATGAGTAACATTGTCTTCACATCTATTTGATGTATCCTCCACCCATAACTAAAGCAATAGAGAGGATAGCTTGAATGGAGGTATATCTAGACACTAGAGAAAACTTCTTCTTCTAGTGCACTCCCTCTTTGTGGAAAAATTCTCTCACCGAAACCCTCTATTTTTATTTCTCTATGCTACAATATATAATGTTCTTGATGTTGAAGAACAACTTGAACTCACCATTAACTTGTCCTTCGATCCTGGACCTATAGCCCATACATCATTTCTCAGAATGGAGCTATATTCCTCCATCATGGCATCCCTCCAAATACATTGGCTTGAGAATGGGAACGCTTGGAATAAATAATTCCATTCATAAGCACCATGTAGATTTGAAACATCCTAAGAGGTTTACTCAACGTGAATGTACTCCAAGAATCCTCTAGATACTCCCGAGCATCCCTCTGTGTCTATTCAAACCATGAGGGTCTCTTGATAGAACTAGTGGGAGATGTTGTCGAGTCCTTCTCCTCATCTGGAGCCCGACTCATTGAATTGGAAGTAGTTGATGAATGATGCTCGTTATTTACAACTTCTTGATCCTGGTCCTAAATTACCGGAAGTAGCTCATGAGACTTCTTGGATTCTAGGTCTTTCTCAACCTTCACATCTCTACTAACAATTGCATTCCTTCAAGCAATAATGAAAATCTTGTGAGCCTTCGAAGCTTGAATACATAACATAAATTCCCTTCTCTCTTGAGGGATGAAACTTTGTCTTCTTCTCCGTGAGAACATGGATTTACACTAGACAACTAAAGAAGCTAATTTCGCCTATCTCTAGCTTCACCCCTATGAATGCAACCTCAGGAGTACTACCCCCCAAGGTCTCGTGAGGACTTTTATTCTAAAAATAATTTGTTGATTTGCATGCCTTTTCTCAAAGAAACATAGGTGTATCATAGTCTTGAATAATTTACTTGCACACTCCTATGATGTATTTTTTTTTTCTCTCTGCAACCCATTTTCACTGAGCGTTGTCTAAAATTGTCATCTCCCTCTTGATCCCTGCCTTGCAAGAATCCTGGAAGCCATTGGAGGTGATATCTGCCCCATTATCCACCTCAATACCTTAATTATCCCCTCTATATTATTGTCCACCTTATCCTTGAATTCTCAAAACTAATTGAAGAACTTATCCTTGGTATTTATGAAGAATATATTAGTTTTATTGGAATAGTGATAAATGAATGTGACATAGTATAGTGACCCTTATACTAATGCCACTAACTTCAGTCCATACACATTTGATTGAATAATATCTAAGGTTCCCTAACCTAATCACACTTCTTATAAAAGAATTCTTAGAATAATTCCCAAGTGCACACCCTCTACACATTCCCTACTTCTCAATACCAAGCTTTGGTATACTAGTGACAATTTCCCTTATAATTGGAAATGAGTTGCAGTGTAAGTTTCCTATCCTCCTACGCCACAATTCACATAGGTTATCACCGTTGTGTAATAAGGCCTATACTAGCTTCCCATAAACCTATAAAGGCTTCCCTCTCTAATCCTATTGATGTATAAATATTTAGGCCTAGATCCCTATGGTCATATGAATTCCCATCACTTTTAGAAACATCACAAGAAATCCTATTTCATAGTTGATATTGAGAGAAAATTCTTCCTCAACACTGGCACATATAGCACTTTCTTAACCTCTAAGATCCTCTAGGCTCGAGTTGGAACATAATGGTTATAACAATGTTCACCACATAGTTGGCATCATTACCAAGCTCCACATGTAAATTTGAGTCCTTCTCTATCAAATTGTTGAATATATTTTGTGTTGCTATCATGTTGCATAATGCACAACTCTCTGGGTACCAAGAAATCCTGATGTTCATGCTAGTAGATAGATAGGAGACCAACATGAAGTCATTATCAAATATTATTGCAAACTCATCAACATGTGCTTATGCTATTATTTTCTATGAACAATTACATAGTGCCCATTCCCATGGAAAACAAAACACTTAATTTTTCTCAAGTCCTTTCCCAAATGTGAAGTTGAATCCTCACCATTGAAATTTTTGATAGGACCCTTTTGACGCATGCATGCAACCACAGTTTCTTAGGCCATCAAATCCATCATGGTATTCCCTTTTTTTCCCTTGGTGGTGTAAGTTATTAGGCTTTAATGGAGTGGAGGGTCTCACAGGTGTTAGCTCTAATGGTTAATAGATGGAGTGCAAACCCAACGAGTGAGCAAGGTTATCGAGGGTTCGATGGGTGATGGTCGATATGCGTGAGGTGGAGGTCAACAGTGATGGTGGGGTATACACACCCCATTGGATATAAAACTATGGGAGACACAAGAATAAAAAATGTATGTGGAACGCAGGGAGATATTCCCTGTGACATAGGTAAGGGGTTTGGGGGGAGAGGGGGGGGGGGGGGGTGGAGATGGACTTCGATGTTAATGTCAATATAATGGTGGGTATCACAACTAAGAAATTATACGTCTTAAGAGGATCGAAGACCCCATTAGTCTGGGATCGATATTTGAAAAATTAGGGGGGCGCAATTGGAAACCCCTTTTTTTTTGAATTTTTGGTATTAGGGTTTCGAAACCTTGCACATGTCTAGTCATTAATATCCTTACTCTTCATGGAGTTTGTGGATTTTGGGACCTTTTTTGCTTTTTGTGCTTCATGAGTTTCACCAAATGCCTGATGCATTGCTACAGGTGCTTAGTGACACTATGACTTGGTGCAAGGGTCTCAAGAGGAGTTAGGCCAAAATTTTGAAAATGCCGATTAGTTAGTGGCCAACCTAAAATAAATCAATAGTTTAGGAAAGAAAGATATAATCAAATCAAGGCATCCATTTAAAATAAGAAATGAATATTGGTTAACCTTGAAATAAGTTACAAAGAGGTAAGAAAAATTTAGTTTGGCTCACTGAAATTCTCTCTTTCTTGCTACTGAAGCTCTCCCTCTGATATAAACATGTATATTCCTCTTTAGCAGAAAAATATCTCATAACAAAAAGAGATGCTACTTGACCAACAATATTCTCATTCGAATACAATTATCCTACTTCTAGAAGTTATTCCTAACTAAATTCCTACATTTATCTCTAAAGGACACCTTGGCACAACTACTTAACTAACAATATTACTTAACCCAAAAATATCACAAATGGGAGAGGACTCCTCCTCATAGTGGGAAAATATTTTCTATGATGCTCCTACATCACCTTTCCTTTTCATTTCTTGGCCTTATTGAAAAAATTCATTTTCTCCTCTCCACCTCCTTGATTATTTTATTTAGACTCTTCCAAAGCCTCTTCCTCAATGTAATCATCCCAAATTTATGAAATGGAAAGTGTTCCTAAGTGAAAATCCCCTTGACACCAAAGACTTGGTGAACCCATTGAATGCCACATTCACTAATTCTGCCTCATCCACCTTTTCTCCATTTACTCTAAGTTGATCATGCACTTGGGTGATCTTAATGAGATAGTCACATTATTTGACCTTAACATTTGGATGGATTTTATTTTTTTTATTAATATCATCTTCTAGTTCAAATTATTACTCTAGAATAGACCCAATGGTGCCTTGAACATTCCCCTAACTATCTTCTTCTCTACAAGGTGGGGTATCAAGTGATCCTTCACAAAATCCATTATGAGTCTCTGCGATTTGATATCCTTATTTTCATAGTTTGCCGACAATGTTGCATTTGTTGGTGGTTGAACCTCCTTATGAATAATTTCCTATATATTATTCTCTTTCAATAGCAAGGTAACTCTTTCCTTCTAGGTTAGGAAGTTAGAAACACCACCCAACATATCTTCAAACATGACAATGGGAATTTCCATTTCTAATTATGAACAAATAAACTATTGTGTGTTGAATCCTTTTAGCGCTCACAAGAAATTAATGTTTTATTTTTTATCCTACAAATTAGAAATCAATCTCCTCTACTATCATATCAATTTTCTAATCCGAGTAAATGATTAATTAATTCCTATTAAATTTCCCAAATGAATTTTATTCAATTTCAACTTTATTGAATACAAAGTACTACTAGGATTTTAACTAGAAAATAAATAAATTTCAGTGGAAGCAAAAGTTAAATCAATTTCCACAAACACGGAGAAATTTGTTTCCCTTCAAAATTTTCTTTTCATTAATTAATTATAAGGCATACAAATGCTCCCTTAGTGGGAAAATGGCCCAATTAATAAAAAATATAGATGACAACAAACCTTTCCTAAAAGAGTTTGGCCACATGTACTATCTGTGCAATTCTCAAATGAACCTCCTAATCACCCTTAGGACTTGTCCTATTGCATGTGTCGACTTGCACTTTTTCTTGTGGCATGTGTGATTGGTGCAATATTTGTTGTGCTCATGTAAAAATTCTTCAATGATTCTTAACACGTGTGATTTCCATCAAATCCTCATGCAACACATGTCGTTGTATACCTACTCGTGCTCTTGCTTCTTGCCCTCATGTAGAACACATGACAGATGTGGCTATTGTTGTTGCAAATCTATTATACTACTTAGCCTTTGTTGTATAATAATATTTCTATTGGAAATCACTTTTCTAATTTCCCTCTATATTTTGCACACTTGATAAAATTCCTTCTTCATCCTATCACCCACCAAATGTGTCTTGTCCCATAATCTATCTTTCTTTTTGCACCTCTTCACGAAATCCATGACAATAATCTCCAAAGTGATTGATGACTGTGATTAGATATCAACATTACTTGAGATAAATGCTGGCCCAGAAAATGGGAAGACCGGGGGCACCTGGAGCCCCCACTTTCAAGTAGGTTACAATCGACAAGGGCAAAAGGCAGGTGGAGGGATTCAATATCACAGGCTCTATAGCTGCCGGAATTCGCACGAAGGATAGTGAATCTATCCTGATCGAGCGCACTGCCAATCCGACTAAAGGCACCGCGAGAACACAAGAGTCGATCACCGTGCTTCCCACACAGGGAGCTGATCCTCAAGAAGAAGTTACAGATCTGAAAAAAAATGCAAATAGCAGCCCCGATCTAAGTCGATCAACTACAAGAGAGTCCGCGGAAAATGATATCCACCCGAAGTACCAAGGGCGCTGCAAGCCGAAGACTAAGGAAAGCCTTGGGGTAATCATTAATGACCTATATCTGCAAGCCTACAGGGATCACATGTCCGTTCATGCAGTGATCTGTAAATTCATGGGGTTTTGGCCCAGTGAAAAATCCCTTTGTCAGTGGATCAAGCAAGTCTGGAAGCCGAGGGGGGATGTGTAGCTACACCTGGGCGCCAAGGGCTTTTTTATGGTGGTATTCGCCAATCTGGAAGACAAGGATCAGATCTTCGAGGGAGGACCGTACTTTTACGCCTCAGCGGGCCTCTATATGAGGCCCTGGAAACCCAACTTCACACCTGAATAGGAAATGTTCATACAGGTGCCGGTCTAGATCCGAATATTCTCCTTGCCAATCGATTATTGGAGACCAGAAGCATTGGAACAAATTGGAAACACCTTGGGAACTTTTTTCCGTGCTTCTGAAGCCACTCTTCAAAAAAGGTACACTTCCTATGCCCACATCTGTGTTGAAATGGATGTATCGGGGTCTCTGCATGAGGGTCGGTGGTTGGAATACAGGGATGAGGTCTATTCTCAAACCATCGAATACGAGAAGATACCCTTTATATGCCGGAAATGTCATGAACATGGGCATTTAATCCGCAAATTCCCTCAAAACAAGCTGGCCGTTAAACCCAAAGAGAAACCCACCCCAGTTTCGGATGGATTTATTCGACCTACTGGTAGACATCGGGCCAATCACAAAACCACACCTAAAATGGACGACCAGCTCACTGGAACATTAAACACCTTTGAAATACTGGGAGAAGACTCTCCATCAGAGAAGACATCTCAAACCCTAGCTGCGGAGCAGCCAGCCATCAAGACAGCAGCACAAGGCAACCATTCACGGGAGCCCATCAAACCTTCAAACCCGCTCTCGGCTGCAACAGAAGACAAAGATGAGGAAGGGGATGAGGATATGGCCCTCAGCGAACACGGCACGGAAGATCAGGAATTAGGGGATATCGTGGAGAATGAAGGGTTAGATCTCAATTCTATAGTGGAGCAATGGAAACAGAAAGGAATAGACCAAATACCAGAGGAGGAAATCAATAGGGTAAACTACCTATTCCTGACTAGACATGATGCAGCGTTAAATGGTATGAAACGAGGCAGAGGAGCAACCAAAGGCTTGGGTGTAAAATCATAGACTCTCCACCACACACAAGCCAGTCTCAAGCATAGAAGGAAACGGGGCAAAAGATCCAACAGTGATGCTCTTCATGAACTGGGTCAGATGTTGATTAATTTGGGAAAGATGAAAGCCCTTGAGGCTTTCTCCTTCTCATCTTAAGTATTTGTTAACTATGAAAGTCCTCTCCTGGAATGTAAGAGGACTGGGAAGCCTTAGGAAACAAAGGCTCCTGAAAAAGAAAATTACTCAGGAAAGATCAGACTTGGTATTCCTCTAGGAAACCAAATGCTTTAATCAGAAATTAGATGAGTTGGGTAAACGCCTCGGCAAACATCTAGATCACCTAGCAGTAGAAGGAAATGGTATGGGTGGTGGTCTAGCTATATTCTGGACCCCTGGAACTCTTCATCTTCTTAATGCTAAAGCCACAAAAGATTTTTTGGCCCTAGAAATGCAGATCATAGGAGAAAAAGGTACCTTTCTGTTCACTAATGTTTACAGTCCTCAGCGACAAGAGGAAAAACTGGTGCTGTTGAGCAATCTCACCAAGTTACATCAGTGACACCTCCATTCCAGAGCTATCTACAGGGGCGATTTTAATATGATAACCTCTCTCAATGAAAATAAAGGGGGTACTCGAGCACTCAACAATGATGCCATAGCCTTCAGCTCCTTCATTCAAGCAGTCAACTTGGTGGACATCCCCCCCCCCCGTAATGGCATCTTTACCTGGACCAACAAAACAGGGGGAGACAGGCTTATTACCTCTAGGTTGGACCACTTTCTGGTTTCTGACAGCATTCTATTAGAAGGGGTCACTATCGATTCAGATATCCTCCCCTCCGAAGGTTTAGACCATTGGCCTATCACGCTGTAGGCCTCCACTATGGGTATTCCTAACAACAGGCCTTTCCGTTTTGAGAAATTCTAGCTAACTCACAAGGATTTCTCCAGCAATATTAAAACATGGTGAAAGGAACCCCTACCTGTAGAGGGAACGAAGATGTTCAAGCTATAAGCAAGGCTAAAATTTATCAAGACCAAGCTAAAGATTTGGAACCGTGAAGTCTTTGGCAACATATTTGAAGACAAACAACACCTGGAGCAATAACTGAAAGATATCCATAATAATTGGATTCACAGAAGCATTTCGCAGGATTCAATCAACACAGAGAAGGAACTTATGCAGAAATGGAATGAAAGATGCAAGCAGGAAGAAATTCTTTGGAAACAAAAATCTCGAATTCAATGGCTTAAGGAAGGAGAAAGGAACACAAAATTCTTCCATAGATCAGCAATGGATTATAGATGCAATAACAGAATTACCAAGATCCAGGATGAGCAAGGGAATGTCTTTCACTCGCACCATGATATCACCTGTCAACTCCAAAACCATTTCAAACTTATTGCAACTGAACTAGTCATTGATCGATAGGAAGCCATTAAGGAAGTTGTTTCTTCCATTCCCATCCTCATAATAGAGGAACAAAACAGGGCCCTGGAGAGACCTGTCTCCCTCCAGGAGGTGGAGGAAGCAGTTAGAGAAATGGCCAATGGAAAAGCACCAGGGCCAGATGGATTCACTGTGGATGTTTTCAAAGCCTGCTGGGATGTGGTTAAGGAAGACATTTGGGAAGTAGTGGAGGACTCTAGAATCTCCTCTTCAATTCTCAAGTCCCTGAATTCCATGTTCATAGCGCTAATTCCCAAGGAAGCTGATGCCTGCACCCCTTCCAAATTCAGGCCCATAGCGCTTTGTAATGTGTTGTACAAGATCATATCAAAAGTCATGGCCAACAGATTGAAGCCTATACTCCCTCATATTATCTCTGAGGAACAATCAAGTTATGTGGAGGGTAGACAAATTATGGACAATGTCCTACTGGCTCATGAAATGGTCCACACTATGCAATCACTTAGAAAAGCTGGCATGATCATTCAACTAGACCTCTCAAAGGCTTATGACAAGGTCAGTTGGGATTATCTGGAAGCAGTTCTCAAAGCTTTTGGCTTCAGTCATAGGTGGATAACCTAGATTCTAGCTATGATCAGAACTCCCAGTCACTCTATTTTGGTCAATGGGGCCCCCTCCAAACCTTTCTTTCCTTCAAGAGGCATCTGGCAAGGAGACCCCATCTCGCCTTTCCTCTTTGTCATCCTCATGGAAGGCCTCAGCCGAATCATTAGGTCAGCCAAGGAAAAGAATATGATAAAATGCCTTCAGCCCTTAATAAATATCCCAGCCACTACTCATCAACAGTTCGTGGATGATACCATGCTACATGGAACCCCCACTGTGAAGGAAGCCATGGGTTTCAAGCGTCTTTTAAATTTTTTTAGTCGAGCCTCGGGTATGAACTTTAACTTTGATAAATCCTTTGTCTTCTTCTTTAACACGCATTTGGCTATTCAGAAACATTTGACGGATATCCTGGGTTTCAAAGGAAGCAATCTTCCGTCCAAATGCTTGGGTATTCCCCTTACAGACAAACCTTGGCAAAAGTGTCATTGGGAAAAGCTTCTTTCCAAGCTGGCAGACATGTGCAATTACTGGACCAATCGAGTCCTCAATCTGGCTGGTCGACTGGTCATGAAAAAGGCCATCCTCCAGGATATTCCTCAATACCTACTTTCAATCCTTCCATCTCCCAAGGGAGTCCTTCAGAAAATCAGAAGCATTCAGCGGAACTGTCTATGGTCAGGCAATTCAGGAAAACCAAAGTGGGTGCTTGCAGCTTGGGACAAGCTTTGTAAACCTAAGAGCCTTGGAGGGTTAGGGTTACAGGATCCGGGATCGACCAATAAGGCTTGCGGAGCCAAGCTATGGTGGAGATGGCTCTCGGAACCTTACACCCCGTGGGCACGCATCTGGAAAGCCAAATATGCGGAGCACTGGCAGCATGAGGAGCTCGTAAGAATAACAGACACCCATGTAGGCTCTCCTATATGGAACCTTGCCCGAGCTAACCGGAATATCATACAGGCTCACTGTTTCTGGGAGCTTAGGAATGGTCATAATGCCCTGTTTTGGGAGGATGCTTGGCAACAACTCCCAAAAATTGAAAATCCTGACCTACACCCTCTGCAGCAATGGTTTCAGAACAATGGCAAACTGAAAGTGCATCAATACTGGGCTAGTGATGTGGGCCAACAACATTGGAGGACTTGGAGTCTCATCCCTCCCCCATTGGATGAACACCTGATCCTCAATACCATTCTGAGGAAGAGACTAATAAGGGCAGTGCAAGGGCCGGATATCCTTCGTTGGGGAAAGCTTAATGGAGGTTCATTTAACCTCAAATAAGCCTGCTCTTATATTGAAAACAGGGACAATGAGGATAAGGTAGCCTGGTATGACAATGTTTGGAACTGTAACCTATGGCCCAAAATCAAGACTTTTCTATGGCTTCTTCAGAATAGGAAGATCTTAACCTGGGAAAATCTTCTCAAAAAAGGGTTCACAGGACCTTCCCGTTGCCCCTTACGTGAGGAGCAGGAGGAAATGATGAATCATCTGTTCAATGAATGCGTCTATACTAGCAACCTCTGGAAATGAATACAAAGCATATTCCACCAGACGGACCGGAGTAGAAATTCCATTCACGAAACTATTACCAACTGGCGCTTAAACTATTCCAACAGCGGTATGGTAAAAAATCTATGGAGGCTAAGTCTTGGTTTCTTAATCTGGACGGTGTGGAAGGAGAGGAACAATCGTATTTTTCACAAACACAGCTTCAGACAGCACGATGAGATAAAAACCATTATTATGCAGGGTTTGAAAGAAACTACTCTCACCTATTGTAAAACCGAGAGAGTGAATTCACTGTCTCCTAATGACATCAGGATATTGGCTATTTTCGGCCTCTCTGAAGTGGCGGAGCGCTGTATGCAGGAGAACTCCCTCCGTCCTGCTCCCTCCCCTGCAATTTGGCATAATCCTCCTCCAGGGTACTGCAAGCTCAATTTTGACGAAGCCTCAAAAGGCAACCCAGGCCCTGTCGGAATGGGAGGCGTCCTGCGCAACGAAAGGGGAGAAATTCTGCATATCTATTGCAGAGATTTGGGAGAAACCACTAACAACAAAGTGGAATTTTTAGCTTTGGAACAAGGGTTGAGGCTTTTAATTCAGCTTGGCAAGGGACTAGCCATCGTAGAAGGTGACTCCCAGCTCACCATCACAACTATTAAGAAAATTCAGCATGGAACGAAGCCCAGTAAGGCTATAAAGCACTGGCGCCTAGCTGCTGTCACTGAGCTCATCATGCAGCACCTTGCTTCCCTCAATGGTATCATCCTTCAGGCTGTGCGAAGGAAAGCCAATACTCTCGCAAATCATCTAGAAAACCATGCGGTAGATCACCCAGTTGATGCCCAGGACACATGTTGGTAGGATCTAACGCATGAAAAGCTTAGGGATCAATGCCACATCATCTCCAGGAAAGAATTTACTGTCGGTACTACCGTGGGGGAAGGACGACAGCTTATCAATCATAAGTAGCTCATGAATTCCCCCAATTCGATTGATCACGTCAGACGACACAGCCCGGAAATGTTACCAAGTACTTCTCGGGATTGGCAGTCCATTATGCGAGAGGACAATCGTAAGGGTAACCGATCCTTACAGCGGATCAAATGGAGGTCTCAAGCATGCGAAAGGATTGCTTAGAAGAAGAAGATCTTGGCTCATGACCCCGGCATTAGCAGAAGGCTCAGACGCCAAGTTGCCATGCATCATAGCATTAAATGGCTTTCAAGTGGCATTTCACACCCCACTACTCATCATTCTATTTACATGAAACTTTGCTACCCTATTCTCATTTCTCATCTTGCTTTGTGGTGTCTCCACTCAAAACCAAGGTTTGGCTCTCCTCTTCTCGGCAAGTTCTCCACTCTCTTCTATTTGGCATCAATGGAAGACCACAACCTTCGCAGCATCAAAGCATCGCAAGCCCTCAAGCGGGTCAAGGATAGTTATGAGGCCTCTGTCTCTAAAAGGGGGAAGCAAACGATCGATGTGTTGCAGGAAGAGGTGGACAAATCTCGGGCTCGGATCGACGACAGTGCTATTAGTGAAGAGGTCGACTGGTTGGTCGATCCTGGGACACCTTCTACTCGCAACACGCAATTTCTGCAAACCCAGGCTATTGCCTGGCAGATGAAGACCATGTTGGCGAAGGCAATTGCAATGCAGGGAGCAGCGGTTAAGGAGACCTTCGCAACAACCTCCATGGCTTCTGCCAAGAACACTGCGCAGCTGGACAAGCTAGAAATTGCCCTCAATTCACTGACAGAGGAACTTCGCACGCACGACAAGGCTCTAGATAATTTCATTCGTCGGTTTGATCTCTATCTCTGTCATGTCCTCAACGTCTCCATTGAAATCCCAGCGGATGACTCATAGACTACCATCATTCGACGGTTCAAGCCTAGGATTCAGCCAAAAGGTGGCGAGGAGGCAAGTCCAAGAGCTGTGGGACAATCTGGAGCTTCTAATCCCATTCAGTGATGTTTATGCTATCTCTCTGGTTTTATTTCCTGTTTGATATTGTGTCTATGACTATGTCTATATCTATGTCTATGTCTGTTACTAGTTTCAGTCAGTACGTACCATGCTGTCCTCAGGCCTTTAGTAAACTTTTGGTCAGTTTCTCTTCTTTCACAGGCAACCCTGCGTGGTTGGCTTGTAGTTTTGTTCATGATAGGGTGCTCCTACAAAGAAAGGCTATATATGGCTCAAGAATACTCAGTCTAATTGTCAGCTCGCAAAGGAGCAGGCCTGTGGTGCTCCATGACTAACGATCTTCAGACCTTTTTGTAAACTCATGTAACCTCTGTTTCTTGATTTAATATACTGCTTCTGACTTACAATATATATATATATATATAGACAAATATGTCTAAACACTTACACTTATTTAACTAAGTTACAAAAAAATCAACCAATAATACATACAATATTTTAATATTTATTGATTTTAAACACAAAAATAAATTGATGGCACCCTATAAAAATATATATTATAACATATATATACAAATTAATTATAAAATAACTATAATAAATATTAAAGACATCTATGATGGAGAAGGTAATTTTAAAAAACACGCTGTAATGGGCCTTACATAGGATATGCGAGAGTTACTACAGTAATAGAGTCTACTAAAATTACATATTTATTGTTAACAACATTATTAAATAAAAACTTTAAATATATTATTAATTTCATATATTATATATTAAAGATAACGAGATATGATGCGGTGGAAATAATATCTTTGCGCATTTTCTTTCACCCATAAAATAATATCAATTAATGAATATCGGTTAAAAGGTGAAAAAACAATATATATTGAGTTTTCTTTGGTGGACTCAAGAAAATATAAAACCCAATGGATCGATCGGTTGAATTTTCTACTTGACGAAAACTCCTCCAATGAAATGTTACACAAATAAGAATGAATGCCACTATTTTGAATCACACATCGTTGTCTTCCACCTGGTTGGGGTTTTCATTATGGCAGGTTCTGGTTTAAATTAGTGAAAAAAATATTAATTAATAATTAATAAATTATTTGAATTGTTTAAAAACTGTTGCCTAATAATCAACATAAAATTGAGGAAAAAACATATTAATTAATAATTAATAAATTATCTGAATTTTTAAAAAAATACTGCCTAATAATCAATATACCGTGATTTAAGCCTAGGCCAAGTTGGGAAAAAACTACTTATAATAATTATTATATCGATCAATAGGATAAGCTTCTTTACACTCTTGGAGATTGAGCCTCTCACGTCTTTTGAATTCTAGGGCAAGCTCTACGCGACCAGAACAATGTCTTTCATTAAATATAATAATTTATGGGCTTTTAAATGGGCACGAGTTTCATCAATTGAATTTACAGTGTTGAATATACAGGCAAGGTGTGAAAGATAATTTTGAAGGTGTGACAACTATATCCATATATATATATATATATATTCTTTTAATTATCTATTTTTATTTTCTTAAAATTCTTTATTTTTAGAAATATTTATATATAAAACACTATATATGTGGTATTGAATTTTCTCTTATTTTTTAATGATTTGAGTTTTATATTATATTACAAGGCTCAGACTCTTCTAAGCCCACTTAACGAATTCAATGGATTTATGATAATTTGTATAGTTTAATTTATAACTTACAAGGTCTTATTCTAACCCTTGCATGATTAAAATGAAAATGTATTATCTGTGGTTGTTAACTACAAGGTCGATGGACCCGACATATCCATGACACCAAATCTCGGTGTCAGACTATGGTACAAGCATCATTGTTAATTTTTATTTCATATCAATCCATTCACTGACAAGTTAACATAAAGTCTCAGATTGTGATTTATGTTGCTTGTACCACGACTATCTACTTTGCATGGGTGACCGCACAACATTCCTGTACATGGCCTAACCACATCCCTTGGATCGAAGGGGTGAGATCTACGGTGGAGATTGTCGATAGTCAGGTTAGGGTATCGACCACTCTTCCAACCCTAACCACTTATTCATTTCGCCTGTGCTTGGCTAGAGGTGCTTTCTCTGCAACCTCCCTCCCACCGTCGCCATTATTGTCGCGGTTCGAGCTCTTATCCGTCACAGTCCTGCTATCCGAATCACTCTGCCACTAGGTATTATGATTATTCTCCATCTGAGGTTGTTCATACAACGGCTATTTTGTCCATTCTTCAATTTAGGCTCTCAAGTTTGAGTTCTTGTGAGTTTTGGGAGTTACTTATCAGGGTTTAGTTTTTTTCCGCTTGTTTCCACCAATTTCAAGCTTTTCTAGAGTTACTACTCGTTTACATTATCTTGGCAGTTTATGGTGGAAGTGAGGCTGTTCGTGCGGCCTCCAGGGTTAACTTCTGGAGACTATTGTCCTCTCATGGCTTCGACACTACCAGGTGCACTTAACTTATTTTTTTTGGGTAGTTTCTATTACTGTGTTTCTCAGATTTTTCCAAAATTTTGATATATACATGATTCTTACCTTACTAGCTAATTTTTACAGGTTTTCACGCAAGTTTGCTTTGCGGGTTTCATTGTTCTCATGGCAGAGGTACCTCACATTAACTTTCCTGTGTGAATTTCCTTTCTTGTTTTGTTTTTATTTGGATTTTGTTTCACTTCAGTCCTAACATTGTTTACGTCCTTGTAGGTAAGCTTCAGATTCTTACCCTGGCTATTCCTTACAGGACCACTCTTCCGTCATAGCTTGTAACACTAGCTTCTTGGTAGGCACACATACTTGAGCTTGGAAGTGACTCTATTCACAGGATCTTCTCCTTACTATCTCTGGAAATTAAATCGGAGTTTGCATTAGCATATGTCTTATTGATGAACCCTTAACTAAACTAAGAAGGGGGGGGGGGGTGAATCAGTTTAGTACATTCATGGACATTTAAAAATATTTTCAGTCAACTCAATTACACCTTCAATTCATAAGCAACTTAATAAATAATGAATCAACAAACTTAATGAGTGGACAACAAGTAATTAAACAGATTAAAACATCACATTAACACATAATCATCAAGCACATAGACAACAGATAAAGTGGAAACCCATATGGGAGAAACCACATCTTATTATTGTTTTGATGCAAAGGCAAGCTCCAACTCCCTCTCACCACTAATTTTCTGTAGGCTCCAACCTACATGAGGCTACTACCTCAAATTTTGCAAACTACAAATTGCAAGGAAGCTCCAACTCCCATCTATTTTCTATAGGCTACAACCCACAGGAGGCTCCTACCTCAACCAGCTCCAATGGGAAATCTATCAAGCTACAACTTGAAATGGAAGCACCAAATCCCATGTATTTTCTGCAGGCTACAACCCACAAGAGGCTCCTACCTCAAACAGCTCAAACTGGACATCTATCAAGCTACAACTTGAAACGGAAGCACCAACTGCCATGTATTTTATGCAGGCTGCAACACACAGGAGGCTCCTACGTCAACCAGCTCCAACTGGACATATATCAAGCTACAAATTGATATAGAAGCTCCAACTCCCTCACATTACAATCAAATCATATGATGATTTACCTGTATATCAGCATTTTTTTTCTCCTTCTTCACTACTGCCTTTTCAGCCTTCATATCTGCTTCTTATCAGTTATGTATGTGCACAACATCTCTATCTTCTCACTCTCATTCTTCCACTCTCTAACCTTCTACAACTCTCTTACCTTCTTCCTCTCTTTTCCATTCTGCAGCTTTCTAACCTCCTTTGCACACTAATATTACATATTTTATATAGATAACTTCATGGTTGTTTGCATTATATATGGGAATATGAAGTGAACAGGCATGACTCTTTGCCTTCCACCCACTCATTTCCTCACTCAGCATATTCAAAATGTTAAAACAATATATACAATTATTTTAGTATCACATGGATTTATTATTTGCCTTGGAGACTTGCCTTTGCATCACAAACAATATAAAATAATCAATGAATTTACATTTACAGTTACAACAATATTTCAATTCAGCCCTTTTAGCTTCTTGCTTTTCTGTTCATTTGGTCTTCTCTGCCTGCTGTTATATTTCCAATTGTGTAGCATGATCATCTTCTGCCTGACTTGACCAAGATGGCACGTTTCCAACAGTGTCATTTTAACTCTCTTTTGCCTGACTCTGCCTATTCTCCTTTGCCCTCAACGTTCAACCTTTTGATTAATAAACTACCACAACACCTTTACTCTACAGTCGGGTCACTTTCCCAAGTATATTTTCCATGCATTCAAGCCTTTCCTTTGTAAACCAAGTCAACCTACGCTTCCAATGTTTTCTTCATAAAAACAACGCAAACGCACTAAACCTAGACATGAAATATGTTAATATTTATCTTTGAACCGCATCGCGTCTGCTTCACAAATCGCACTTCGCACTTCAGCATTCTTATGTGTTTCTTAAGCGCTTATCCTCCTGAGCTTTGCGATTTGCAATATGCGATTGGGTCCCACTTAACTTTATCGCAACTTCGTTATCGCAGATCTCTATCACATGTTTCTTATCACAAAGTTCTCCGATCTCTAGATCTTTACCTCTTGCGATTTGTGATTTGCAAAGTGCGGGCCAGGTCCACATCATCCCCACGTCATCATGCAACGTCACCTTGCCATGTCACTGCCACGTCACCTTTCCACGTCATCATAATTAATTGCGATCTGTGGGGTTGGTGCCACATTATCTGCCACGTCAACTTGCCAAATTACTGCCCATATCATCGCCACATCACTGCCTACGTCATCTTCCGTACTTCGCATATTGGGCATCGCTACTTACAACATGTAGCTTGCGATAACTTAATAAACATATAAATCGCTAATAGTGATAGGCGATCACATCACATTGCAAACCCCACTTCTTATTGCACCACAACTAAAAATAGTTAACTTGAGAAATCTTAAAGTATAAATATAAAACTCATCGATAACGATGTGTGTTATGCAATAAAGGGTTCGGGTCCCACTGGGGGTGCCACGTTACTGCCACATCATCTAGCCATGCCACCATATCGCACTTCACAGTTTCTGTGGTTTTTGCGATCGTCCTTCCGCTTGTAATTGCGGTATGCGATTAAGTCGCCGAATAATGTTCTGCACTTATTTCTTCTGGAAATTACTCGACTCGACCCACTGAACTGCACGTGCCCTTGCGCACTGTAAACATCCCAACTCTACCCGACTCGTTCACGACTCGCTGCACTATTTTGAACATAAAGATACACGACTCGACCCGCTTCTGCATGACTCTACCCACGTTCACAACTTGACCCATTGCATTCAAGACTTCACCCAATATGTTCACAACTTGACCCAGCTTGCTGCCTTTGCTACCTTTTCTCCTTTGTTGCCTTTGATCACGACTTGACCCAATGCATTCACAACTTCACCCAGTATGTTAACGACTTGACCTAGCTTGCTGCCTTTGTTGCCTTTGCTCCTTTGCTGCCTTCGCTGCTGCTTCTCTGCTCCTTTGCCATCCATGATAATTCTGGTTTTACTCCTTTCTGTTATTTTTCCATCAATGAAAATATTTCAAACAATGTCCCCCTTTGGAATTGATGGCAACACATCCACCAATACTCCAATACTTCCTCCAAGACTTCATCCCTTTTCATTCTGAGAAGTGTCTTTCTTCCTCTGCTTGCTTTTCAAAAGTGCCTTTCTTATTCTGCTTGCTTTTCCTCCCTCTTTGACATCAATGGAAAAGGGTTACACATTTTTCCAGTGTAGTTTCCATCTTCGCATTACTTCTCTCTGAGTTGTGTATATGCCTTCTTAATTCTGTCCTTTTGTTATTGATTGTATGCCACTGCATGATCAAGAGATCATGTTCAAGTGGAAAAAATGCTCAAAAATGGAAATTCTCAGAAATAGTTACAGTCTAAACGACCGAAAAGGCCTCATCACTGTGATTCTGGTACCATGAACGAGACACAAATTCGATGTCATATGAGAAAGTTAATGAGGTTTGAAATCGTCCAGTGACCTCCAAAACAAGACTTTTTGACTATGATTTTTTCAATTTTGTAAAAAAAAATTATTATGAAAAATTTCATTTTTATTTAAGTTTTTATAGGCTTGTCAGAGGGTGCCACGTGGCATGCCTAGAGGCTGCCACGTGGCCCCAGGCCATTGGTTAAAAGGTGTTGCAAAAATTTTGGTGGGCAAGGGGGTCGAACCCTCGACCCGACTCCTCCGACAGGGTCAACCCGACCATTACACCACGTGCAACAATGTTGAATGGAGGCGAGTCAGGTCATTGGTAATGCACAGTCAGGCGAGTCAGGTGGCATAAGAAGGCACAATCCGGTTGTGAAGTTTGAACAAGCAGAATTTTTATTTAAGCCCTCACGGCTAAGGTTTAAGGACCATGCGACCTCTTGCAGAACCCGGGGCTTAAGCACTTTCAAACCGACGGAATAATAGGCCTAAGCACCTTGGTGCTAGCCCTTTCTCCCATGTGACCTACAGGCCAAGACCGAGGGTGTGGGGTTTAAACCTTATCTGCCAGCAATAAACAGTGTCCGGATTTCCAGCATGTGAACGCGCTCTTTAACTGACCGCCACATTTAATGTCACCCATAAAATAGCAGTTCTGCCATCCTTGTATATCCGCCTTTTTTGGTGGAGTTAACTGGAGTTCCTCCAGTTTTGGAGGAGGTTTTCTAGTGCCATTGGGCAAAGTCTTGTTTGGGTCATAACTTTCTCAATGTTCGACCAAACAAGATGAAATTTTAGTCAATTTTGGCTTTCTTCGACCTTCTGGAGTGTTTGGGACAGGTTTTAGAGCAAAAAAAGGTATTCTTCATCCATTTTTGCTTCAGGAAAGAGGAAAGAGCCATTAGGGCCATCAGGGAAATGGAGCTGTATTGGGTTGTACTTCACTATTTGAGGTAAAACAAAGGCCATTTTTAGCTTATTTCTATCTTATGAAGTCAAATTCACAGCTTTTTTTTCCTGTTTAGTAATATTTTTCATTGTGTAATCATTTTGAGCAATTTAATAGAGTAAGGACATGCCATTGGGGAGCCTTGGACCGACAGATGTAGCTCAGGAGGGGTGAAATGCCTCATCATTTTGCTGTGTTATGTTATGGTGAAGTTTATCTGCTGTTTATTTCTGTTGTTATATGTTAAACAATAAATTTAATTAACAAATACTCACACATATAACTCAGAAACATTACCAGAAATACTTTGTTTAACCTGCAAGACATGGAGAATACTTTGCACAATTAATTTTATGGAAATGGATACTTTGCATAGCATTAAAAATAGTTCCATTTTTTAGATCAGATGGTATAAGAGCTAGAGTTTTACTCTGCATTTGTTCTTGTGCAAAGATATAGTTGACTGTTTGCAAGTTTTGATGCTTACTAGGCTTAAACTCAAGAGAGGTGAAGGACACTTGGTTAGAGCACAAAGTAATCCTCAACCAAGAAGGGCCAGAGAGCCACCTCCAAGAGCCATTGAAGAAGCCTCAAGCATGTCTTCAAGAGAAGGAGAAGCTCTTGAAGACATTGATCCCAAAGAAGAGGAATGGGTGTTTCGAAAGGCTTTCTTGACATGACGAAGATGGTGAGGATACTCTACCAAGAAAGGAATGGCAGGCTTGTAGGAGAAGGGTCTAGACACTAGAAAGAAGGAGAGGGTTCTTGAGGAGGAAATAAAGGTGATGAAAAGTCAAAGAAAGGATACAGAGGAAATGGTGATCCACCATCCCCATCTTCATCCTCTTCCTCTACATCGTCATCCTCTACTTTGGTGAATCAATCTCACAAGTCTAAAACCACTGGTAAAAGTACATTTTTAAAGCTTGATATTAAATTTGAGTTGCCTATGTTTAATGGTGAGGTCAATGCAAAGAAACTTGACAATTGGATAAGACAGTTGGAATTTTATTTGAGGATACAAAACCTTCATGAATATGACACCAAGATTCAGTTAGCCTCTTTGAGAATGGAGGGAGCAACATTGGTATGGTGGTAGGTCAAGACCAAGGATGAAATTAAAAAACATGGTAAGATCACTTTATCATGGGCTGAATTTATTTCCGCAATTAAACAACAATTTTATCCATTAGCTTATTTACAAAAGGCTATCATGAATTGGCAAAGTTTTAGACAACTTAAGGGACAAAGAGTTCAAGATTACACCCAAGAGTTTAGATGAAGGGCTTTATTACTTAGAATTGATTTGCATAGCCAAGAGAATTTGCTGAGATATATAGGTGGTTTATACAACTATCATATTCATACTATCCTTATGTTCAATCCTACTATTCTAGACGAGGTTTGTGTACAAGCCATGCATTTAGAGGCTAGAGGTAAAAAATATTATGATGGGAATGAGGGTAGTGAATTTAAAGGCAAAGGTAGAAAAAGAAATGAAAACTACAGGAAAGAAAAAGGAAAATTATTTTGTAAAAATTGTTCCAAAACAAGCCACAATGAAGACCATTGCTGGAAACTTCATCTGGAGTTGAAGCCAGAAAAATTGAAAACCAAAGATAAGGCCAAAGAAAAGGGAAAAACGGTTGCAATATATGAACAAGACTTAGGGTCTAAATCAGGAGATGAAACTAAAAGCATAGCCATGGTACTAAAGAACATAAAGGGGAAAGATATTTTAAATGAAACAAATCCCAGTTCTAGCACTTTAAAATGTCACTTAGAAGCTCCAAATGAAGAGAGGGGGATTGAGCTGTTTCATGTGAGGATAATTTCCAAACACAAAAAGATAGACACACTATTTGACAGTGGGTCTCAAGAAAACCTCATCTCAGAAGAGTTAGTTAAGAAGCTGAAACTTGAAACCATTATACATCCAAAGCCATATCCACTTGGATGGATTTGTAAGGATGCTAATTTACAAGTTTCAAGGAAGTGCATGTTGTGCTTCGCCATAACATCTCATTATGTTGACTTGGTTGAATTAGATGTGGTACCGCTTGACATTATATGTGTGGTGTTGGGTAGTCTGTACTTATTTGATAGAAAAGTGATCTTCCATCGCCATGAGAATAAGTATCACCTATTAAAGTATGGCAAGGAGTTTATTATGAGAGCACATCGGAAGAAGTTAGAATCTTCTTTAGTGAATGCAGGGCAGTTGAAAAGGCTTGTCAATGCAAGTCAAGATTTGACTTTGTTGATGATTAAGCAAAAATATTTTGTACATAATCATTTTCATCTTATTGCTGATGTAAATGATGAAATGTTTCAGTTTGAAAGCAGGTCGTCTTTGGAAGAAGATGACAAGATGTTCCACAAGGTGTCTTTGGTGTCGATCGGTGTAGAGAACAAAGTGTCAGTCCAAAGTGGTGCAAGAATCCAAGAAAGGGAAAAGCATGAAAACAAAGAGGATACAAATTTTAGCATGGATCAATGCTGGTTTCAGAATGGCAGGTTGGTATGGCGAGAAAACTTGGTCAGGAATCGACACAAGTACATGGCTCATTCGACAAATTTTTTCCATAAGGACAGTTGGCAAGGTGAATCTTATTTCTAGTTTCCTTTGAAGGTAGACCATTGTAGGAACAATATGATTTCTGCAAATTTCAGTTGCTGTTCTGCAAATTCAAAAAAATTGCATCGTGACACAGTCAAGGTTAGCAACAGTCGGTCAACAGATTCAAGGAAGAATTTATGTTTTTATGAGAAGCTCAATTTGATGAAGTCAGGAAGATTTCAGTGGTTCAAGGTTGGAAGAGTGGAGAATAAGTCTCCTCATCCTCAGTTTCTATAACTGAGAGAGATTTTGGGGTCCAAAAGCTTCCCATTGGGGAGCTGTGATCAGGAGATCATGTCCAAGTGGAAAAAATTCTCAAAAATGGAAATGTGCAGAAATGGTTCCAGTCTGAACGAGCGAAAATACCTCGTCGCTGCGATTCTGGCGTAGCAAACGGGACTCAAATCCAATGTCGTATGAGAAAGTTACTGAGGTTTTAAATTGTCCAGTTACCTCCAAAATAGGAAAATTTGACTATGATTTTGTCAATTTTGTAAAAAAAGTTATTATGGAAAATTTCAATTTTATTTAAGTTTTTATAGGCCTGTCAGAGGGTGCCACGTGGCCCCAGGCCATTGGTTAAAAGGTGTTGCAAAAATTTTGGTGGGCAAGGGGGTCAAACCCTCGACTCGACTCCTTGCGCAGGGTCAACCTGACCATTACACCACGGGAAACAACATTGAATGGAGGCGATTCGGGTCATTGGTAATGCACAGTCAGGCGAGTTGGGCTGCATAAGAATGCACAGTCGGGTTGTGAAGTTTGAACAAGCGGAATTTTTATTTAAGCCCTTAGGGCTAAGGTTTAAGGACCATATGACCACTTGCGGAACCTGGTGCTTAAGCACTTTCACACCAGCGGAATAACATGCCTAAGTGCCTTGGTGCTAGCCCTTTCTCCCATATGAATTGTAGGCCATGACCAAGGTCACGGGGTTTAAACCTTATCCGCTAGAAAAAAACAGTTTCTGAATTTTCAGCATGTGAACGCGCTCTTTAACTGACCACCACATTTAATGTCACCCCAAAAATAGTGCGTGGTTCCGCCATCCTTTTCTATCTGCCTTTTTTGGTGGAGCTAACTGGAGTTCCTCCAGTTTTGGAGGAGGTTTTCTAGTGCCACTGGGCAAAATCTTGTTTGGGTCATAACTTTCTCAATTTGCGACCAAAAAAGATGAAATTTTAGTCAATTTTGGCTTTATTCAAACTTTTGGAGTGTTTGGGACAAGTTGCAAAGCGAAAAGAGGTGTTCTTCAGCCATTTTTTCTTTAGTAAAGAGGAAAGAGCCATTAGGGCCATGAAGGAAATGGAGCTGTATTGGGTTGTACTTCACTGTTTGAGGTGAAACAAAAGCCATTTTTAGCTTATTTCTATCTTCTGAAGTCAAATTCGCAGCTTGTTTTTCCTATTTAGGCATATTTTTCATTGTGTAACCATTTTGAGCAATTTAATAGAGTAAGGACGTACCATTGGGGAGCCTTGGATCGACAGATGTAGCCCAGGAGGGGTGAACTGCCTCATCATTTTGTTGTGTTATGTTATGGTGAAATTTATTTGCTGTGTATTTCTGCTGTTATATGTTAAACAATAAATTTAATTAACAAATTCTCACACATATAACTCAAAAACATTACCAAAAATACTTTGTTTAACCTGGAAGACATGGAGAATAATTTGCACACTTACTTTTATGGAAATGAATACTTTGCATAGAATTACAAATAGTTCCATTTTCAGATCACTGCATATGCCTTATAAGTAGAATAATTTGGAAACCATTGAAATTTCAGGTATGTACAAAACAAACTGATATCATCCAACAACATAGATTCCTTTCACTTGCATAATGCTGAAAGTGATGATAACAACACTCCATATAACAAACTATACTGGATTGTATAATCAGAAATGCACTATGGGAATAATACTAAAATACCGAGAATGCTCCATATGATATGTAAAGTCTGCTCCAAATATAATTCACTCTATATTATGATATGCATTTGAGATACATATCTGTTGAGGAAGATTGTAGATTGAATATGTATTCTTCTGCAATACACATCTGTAGTAAACATCTATTCAAATATGATGATGCCAATATATCTTTTGTTATTAAATGAATATACACACTCCATCATTGTATTACTACTTTTTGATCTTCTGCATACACGGTGGGTGTTGTTTTATGTTACACACAAGCATTGATTTATGTGCAGTTCAACATTACAAGAGTGTAGTAGGCCATCGTTGTGACTGCAATGCAGACTTCATAAGATATATGAGCATTGTTGAGGTAACACTTTGAAAATCATAAATATTACATGCATATGCTACAAATTGATGCT
Organism: Pinus albicaulis; assembly: GCA_034641835.2. Lineage (NCBI taxonomy): Eukaryota > Viridiplantae > Streptophyta > Pinopsida > Pinales > Pinaceae > Pinus > Pinus albicaulis. The sequence continues at coordinate 27,979,773 of MU968551.1, forward strand.
ATCCCATACTCATGAGAATGCTGGAAGGCATGTCACCATAGAATGTTCTTTACTTTTGTCCCTTACTGCTTGATATTGGTGATATGTGCTAGACTTATGAAGATATAATCACTCCAATTCAAAAGCCCTTGATGCTAATGTGAACAATGAGTCCAAACAAGGCTTACACTTTATTGTAAGATTATATAGTATCTTTCAATCTAAAATGCCCAATGACTTTAATACTGAAAAGTTATATATTAAACATAAAAGCTTCGAGGCTTGATACATTCCATGCATTGGAAAATCTTACTATTAACTATACACATTTATTTATGACACAAGGGGGTATGTAGTTAAATGATAAACTCTCTGCAATGGTGAAATATTAGTTATTCATTTATGTTGAAGTAAGCTTCAAATGAATCAATAATAGACTCTTTGAACTTCAATAGTAAGATTATCACAACTAGCCCATCATGGTTCAGAGATTCAACTGTTCTATCATAATGATCTTCAACAAAACATCTTAAATTTTTTTAATTGAAGTCCCAAAAAAAGAACTTCACACAAATTTATGAATGATCTTTAAGAAAGAGGCCTTGAATATATATCCGTAATGACTTGAGGAAGGCATGCAATCATATCCAGGAATATATACTGCTTCAAAACTCAATATAAAACTTCAAATTCAAACAAGATAATGATCCTTTGGCACTTTTAATGACCTTTCCATGCTTTAATAATGTAGCTCGACATTCTACAACATTTACAATCAAAAGATACTTTGCAATAATAATAGCAACTAGAGCTTAATCCACATATACTATAATGATGATAACTTTGGGACTACTTCCTTGATGTACTTCTTCCATACCACCACCATGATCCATACCATGATATTCTAATCCTGAGGACCTGTATCATACTACTGCTCCAATAATAACACTTTTCTTATTCGCCCTTCTTAAAAGAATTTTGTTCCATTATCAACACTTGCAGTGAGACACACAATGTAATCATCCTCTTAGTTTCCAAGTTCATGAATGATGTTCCATTTACCACCATGGATGCTTGCTGCTTTCTCCTCTTCCATCAATCTGTTGGCTATCTCAAATTAGCGTTGAATGCTTCAGGTGTCCTTCTTCCTCTATAATTCTCTGCCAGAGGAATTGTCCTTTCCCTTCCTGAACTTTTAGTTGTTCTTATTCCAAGTAGCTCTTCTTTGATAACTCTTATGGGGACCTTTGATGAAATTCTCTCCCCCTAGGATGTTGCTTCTTGTCTATCACTGACTGGATATCTGTGTTCTTCCTGGAGAAACTCCCCCTGAGATTATGATGGATTCAAAATGTCATTAGAGTAACAGGCTCCCACTTTTTCTTCTTCTTCCATACTTTGATGGGGTTCATAATGTCTGCATTCCTTTTTGATTCACATTTTGGTCTAATTTGATTTGGTTCCATCATCTGTCTAGAGTCATTTACTGTATATGGAAGCCTGCAGTCATTTGCTTTGTGTCCACGCTTGTGGCACACAAAAAATCTTATTTTTCCTAGGTACGTTTGAGCTTATGTATAACATTTTGTGCTCCTTTTTAAACATAATTTACATTCAACAAGTTTATGTCACAATTCATTGCATGCATAACAGTAGCCTTGGAAATGATTTGTGTACCTGGTGAAAGGTTGTCCTCTCCATTTGCTTACTTGAGGTAGTATTTTTATTTGTTGCATCCTTTGCTAGTTCACCATGATTGGCTTTGTCTTACATTGAGCTGCTGCATGTCCATATTCATTGGATGAATAACAGTAGCCTTGGAAATGATTTGTGTACCTGGTGAAAGATTGTCTTTTCCATTTGCTTGTTTGAGGGGGTCTTCTTATTTGATGCATCTTTTTCTGGTTAAAGTTGATATGCCTTGTCTTACAATGTGCTGCAATATGTCCTGGTTTATGACAAGAGAAACACGTGATATTTTTCATAGGAGGAAAGAAACTCCTTTGATATCTTCCGAACTTGTTCAATTGATCTTCAGGAACAATTAAGCTTTTTGCAACTGCTTGCTTCTTCCTCTCATTCTTTGTCTCTTGATGTTGCTGCTTGTTTCTGTTTGTTTCATTACACATCAAGTTCTTGTTGGCTTCTGCTTCTGTGGATCTCTTTTGGGCTGCTTCATTGTCTCTTTCAATGTTTTCCTTCTATGAGTTCTCCATGGAGGTAATCTCATCTCTAAGATGCTAATACAACCTACTCCTTTCTTCTATCATTCTTCTAGCTACAATAATCTCATATTGCTGAGAGTTATCATTTTATTTTATTACAACTTTAACAAAAGTGATACCCTTGTTATCTTCAACCTTGGACTTACTGTTTTCTCCTTCTTAGCCTATCCCAGCCTTTATAAGAGGAGATATTTGAGCATTTAGTATTTTGTCCAACTGTTCAGAGCTTTTCATTTGTGGAATATTCATAGGTAATTCCCTTTGGGCCTTTTCTGATTTCTTCCTTAGGCTTACCACTTCTTCTTCTAGCTTTTCACGCTCCTAATTTTTATCCTTTATTTCCATTTTCATAATATCCTCTATTTTCCTTGATTCTTCTAGTTCAAATTTCAATTTAATAAGGTCTTTTGAATCTGGTTCTATCTTTTCATATTTCAGAAGAATCCCTTTCTGTTTCTTACTCTTAAGTTTAAGCTTTTTAATTTTCCTTTAGTGCACTTATCAACTCCCCCTTAAGGTCCACCTAACCTTCTTCATCAGATTCCAAGAGATCATCTTCAAGCTCTTCCTTGGCCATCAAGAGGAATTCAAAGGTTCCTTCTTCATTAGAGGATTCATCTGAGCTTTCAGATGCACTGCTGTCTTGCTGAGCATAAAATGATTTTCTATTAATTTTCTTCCCTTTCTGCATATTATAAGAGTTGCTTTTCTCTTTCCCTTCAGAATGATTCTATGCTATATTATTGGGAGATTTTGAGGCATAGTGCCCCACTCTTCCACAATTAATACACTTGAATGGAATTTTACCTTTGTACTTCTCTATGCCTCTATCCAATCTTCTGAAAATTTTGGCTTCTTCTTCATCAGAGCATGAGCATGTACCTTCCTTTCTCTTTTATGCATTTGTATGCCTTAAAGGCAACCTCCCTCATGTTTGAATTCCCTTTAGGAAGTCTCATCTCATATGGTGTTAGGTTCCCAAGTAATTAGTTTCTGGTTAAGGTTTCCCAGTTTGTTGTTTCTTCTATGGAAGAAACCTTGGGATTAAACCTGGATGGTAGAGATCCCAATATTTTCTGGACTACAACACTTTATTTAATTTATTCTCATAGGCCTATCATGATATTCAAAACTTCTACAACTCTTAAGAAGAATGCAACTATATCTTCATCTTCATTAATTTTTTAAGTTTTCAAACTGAGTTATATGTGCTTGCAGTTTGGCCATCTTCACCTTTGTATCGCCCTCATGAATGTTTCCTAAAGTATCCAAGATATCTTTTGCAGTCTTACAGTGCATTACTTTGATAAATTCTGACTTACTTAGACCGCTCAAGAGTGCATTCATTTCTTTTGCATTAGCTCTCAAATTTTGTTTAGCTTCTTCCTTAGTGTCCATATCCTTTGGTGCATATTTTACTTCCAAAACAACCCAAACTTCTATTCCTAGAGACATTAAGTATGTACTCATTCTTATTTTCGAGAAAGCATAGTTTGTGCTGGTAAACAATGGAGCTTTATTTGTTGGGCATCCTTCTAGGCTATTCATTTTTGGGACCTAGGACCTCCTTCCAGTCGTTAAAATGTTATTAAAGGAACCTACTCTGATACCAATTGATGAACCCTTAGCTAAAATAAGAGGGGGGGGGGTGGTTGAATTAGTTTAGTACATTCATGGACATTTAAAACTCTTTTCATTCAACTCAATTACACCTTCAATTCATAAGCAAATTAATACATAATGAATCAAAAAACTTAATTTGTGGACAACAAGTAATTAAGAAGAGTAAAACATCACATAAACACATAATCATCAAGCACCTAGACAATAGATATAAGTGGAAACCCGTAAGGGATAAAACCACATCTTATTATTGTGGTGATGCAAAGGCAAGCTCCAACTCCCTCTCACCACTGATTTCATATAGGCTCTAACGTACAGGAGGCTACTGCCTCAAATTATGCAAGCTACAACTTGCAAGGAAGCTCCAACTGCCATCTATTTTCTGCAGGCCACAACCCACAGGAGGCTCCTACCTCAACCAGCTCCAAATAGACATTTATCAATCTACAACTTGAAATGGAAGCATTAACTCCCATGTATTCTCTGTAGGCTACAACCCACATGAGGCTCCTACCTCAGCCAACTCCAACTGGACATCTATCAAGTTACAACTTGAAATGGAAGCACCAAATCCCATGTATTTTCTATAGGCTACAACTCACAGGAGGCTCCTACCTCAACCAACTCCAACTAGACATCTATCAAGCTAAAAATTGATATGAAACTCCAATTCCCTCACACTACAATAAAATCATATGCTGATTTACCTGGATATCAACTTTGTTTTACTCCTTCTTCACTGTTGCCTTTTCAACCTTCATATCTTCTTCTTATCAGCTCCGGATGTGCACAACATCTCTATCCGCTCACTCTCATTCTTCCACTCTCTAACCTTCTACAAATCTCTTACCATGTTGCACTCTTTTCCATTCTGCAGCTTTCTAACCTCCTTTGCACACTGATATTACATATTTTATATAGATAACTTCATGGTTGTTTGCATTCTATATGGGAATATGAAGTGAATAGGCATGACTCTTTTCCTTCCACCCACTCATTTCCTCACTCAGCATATTCAGAATGTTACAACAATATATACAATTATTTCAGTATCACATGGAGTTTTTCTCTGCCTTGGAGACTTGCCTTTGCATCACAAACAATATAAAATAATCAAGGAATTTACATTTACAATTACAACAATATTTCAATTCAGCCCTTTCAGCTTCTTTCTTTTCTGTTCATTTTGTCTTCTCTATCTGCTATCCCTTTGTCTTTTCTGCTTGTTGTTATATTTCCAACTGTGAAACATGATCGTCTTCTGCCCGACTCAACCCAATTGGCACATTTCCAGCAATGTCATTTTAATTGTCTTTTGCTCGACTCTTCCTATTCTCCTTTGCCCTCAACGTTCAACCTTCTGATTAATGAACTGGCGCAATGCCTTTACTCTACAATTGAGTCACTTGCCCGAGTCTATTTTCCATGCGTTCAGGCATTTTCTTTGTGACCCGATTCAACCTCCGCTTCCAAAATTTTATTCATAAAAACAACACAAACGCACTAAAACTGGACATGAAATATGTTAATATTTACGTTTGAACTGCATCGCATCCGCTTCACAAATAACACTTCGCACTTTTGAATTATTATGTGTTACTTAAGCACTTATCCTCCTAAGCTTTTCTATTTTTGATTTGCGATTGGGTCCCACTTAACTTTATCGCAACTTCACCATCGCATATTTCTATCGCATGTTTCTTATCACAAAGTTCTCCGATCTGTGGATCTTCACCTCTTGCGATTTTCGATTTTCAAAATGCGTGCCAGGTCCACATCATTCCCATGTCATCATGCCATGTCACATTTCCACGTAACTTCCACATCAGCTTGCCACGTCATCATAAATTAACTGCAATCTGTGGGGTCGGGGCCACGTCATCTACCACGTCTTCTTGCCACATTACTGCCTACCTTATCGCCACGTCACTGGCTATGTCATCTTGCGTACTTCGCAATCGGGTATCGCTACTTATAAAACTTAGCTTGCGATAACTTAATAAAAATATGAATCACCGATAGCGATAGGCGATTACATCACATCGCAAACCCCACTTCTTATTGTACCGCAACTAAAAACAGTTAACTTGTGAAATCTTAACATATAAATATAAAACTCGCTGATAGTGATGTGAGCTATGCGATAAAGGGTTCGGGTCCCACCAAAGGTGCCACATTACTGCCACGTCATCTAGCCACGTCACCATATCACATTTTGTAATTTCTGTGATTTTTATGTTTCTGCGGTTTTTGCGATCATCCTTCCGCTTGCGATTGCGGTATACAATTAAGCTATCGAACACTGTTCTGCACACATTTCTTCTAGAAGTTACCCGACTTGATCCGTTGAACTACACGTGCCCTCGTGCACTCTAAACAACCCAACTTTACTCGATTCATTCACGATTCGATGCACTGTTCTGAACGTAAAGATACACGACTCGACCCGCTCGTGCATGACTCTGCCCATGTTCACGACTTGACCAAATGCATTCAATACTTCACCCAATATGTTCAAGACTTGACCTAGCTTGTTGCCTTTGCTACCTTTACTTAGGACTTGAGCCATTGCGTTCATGATTTCACCCAATATGTTCACGACTTCACCCAACTTGTTGCCTTTTCTTCCTTTGCTGCTGCTTCTCTGCTCCTTTGCCATCAATGATAATTCCGGTATTACTCCTTTATGTTCCTTTTCCATCAATGAAAATATTTCCAACACTTATTTGATATGTAATAGTTTAACTGGAAACTGAGTTTGTTACATGAATAATATTTTCGAACATATGGGCCTCGCCTTAGTATTTTTAATGGTTGAGTTTATGTGTAAATGTTATTTTCATGACTTGACCTAGCTTGTCGCCTTTGCTGCCTTCGCTGTTTCTTCTCTGATCCTTTGCCATCAATGATAATTCTGGTGTTACTCCTTTCTGTTCCTTTGCCATCAATGATAATTATGGTGTTACTCCTTTCTGTTCCTTTGCCATCACTGAAAATATTTCCAACACTTATTTGATATGTAATGGTTTAACTGGAAACTAAGTTTGTTACATGAATAATATTTTCGAACATCTGAGCCTTGCCCTAGTCTTTTTAAGGGTCGAGTTTATGTGTAAATGTTATGTTTACTCCGTCTTTATTACTGGCTACATGCACAACCTACTCGGTCCATCTCGCATGTGAACCTTCTCGACCCTCTAGGGTTCCCTACTATATGAATTTTTGGTTTGTTGAAAGCAAATATTGGTCTGTCTTCTGGTTCTATTTAAAGTCCAAATTAATTCTATGAAAATCTTTCCTTTGGTCTTATTCTTTACGTATATTAAATCTTTGAAAGACAAATGTGGTAACTCTTACTAAATTTCACAATCTCTGTAATTTTGTTACAACTTTTTGTCACTTAATGACTTTCGACATTTCAAAACATTATCTTGTATGGTATAATTAGCAAGTTTTCTTTATAGTTCTTTAAATATGCTTTATATATATATATATATCCCTAGTCCGATAGGGTTTTGTACTCCTGAACGCAGGAACTTGTTTGCATATACATGGTTATTATATTCGGTGTTTATATTTGTTATCATTCACACATAAATTAATAGAATGGTTATGAGGGTTTTGCTATGTCACCCTATTCTTATTTACTGTTGGTATATTTTTCTATAATACTGTAGATGAATTTGTACAGATGTTCGGACCATCTCTTCTCAGGGTTACTCCAATAACTCTTGTCCGTGTATAGCTTAATGTAGGGTTATGAAAATGACCAATTCTGTCTAGAGGCTACACTTCAGACTAAAATAACAATTTTCAATAACTCTGCATGTTATTCTGTTGTATATTTATCTATGATATTTTCCTTTTCTAGTCTATCTTTCCCTTCATATAGAAAGAACCTTTTTATGAAGCTATTTTACTGATACAATTTCTACCAAAATTTTTCCCTTTTTATTCATTCCATATTCATAAAGAAAATATTCCATACATAGATACAAGTTTTTTCCTACTACTTTCCAGTAATATTTTCCTTAATAACATAGAATTAAAGGCACAACGGCTTCCGCTTCTATGTTTCTTTTAATAAATTACCAAGCAATAGTGTAAACATAAACTTCATATATAGTTCTCCTAATTTTTAATTTTCAATCAAACTGTTTACTTATCTCACTGAGGAGACTGCTGATGATGCCCTCCCTACCATGAGACAGGCTATTACATCCTCATCTCACCCCATTATTCGCACTTGAGTAGGGTTGTTTAGCAGTATTCTGGTTGAGACCTTAGGACCCCCAGTCAAGTAATATTTTTATCCAAAATTCAGGAATTTCTGAGTTTCCACTGATCATCACCAGCTCTGTATTAACTCTTTCCTTAGTCACAAAACCCCTTTTCCTCATTGGGATGCATATTTTATCCTTAGAGGAAAGGTAACTATTTTTAACTTCTTTTTTCCCAACTTCTCTCAGATCTTGGAATACTTTATCATCAGTCTTATTATGGAAAAAAAATTCCATAATAAATTTTATTCAAAACCAAAATAATCATGTTCATAACATTTAATCACATTGAAAGAAAATAAATGTCTAATCTATCCTTAAAAAAATTAACAAAATAGTTTTTGAATTAATCCAGTTGTCACATCTCCCCCCTCTGGAAGTAAACATCGTCCTCGTTGTTCTATTTTGAATCAAAAAATAGTTCTGGGTATGCCTTACGCAAAAATCCTTCATCTTCTCATGTCACCTCATCAGGGCCAAAGTGCTTCCATTGCACTTCAACTTGGGTGATGGCTCACCTCCGGAGTATGATTTCTCTTCGATCGAGAATACGTTGTGGTTCTACAAGAAATTCGCCATCCAGTTCGACCTGCATTTAGTAAGAAATAGAGTTATTAACCATAAACTCTTTTTTAACGTTTTTTTGGTATTCAATCTTACCCTACCTGAATGTTCTGCCAATGTATTACATGCCTCCGGTCACGCACATATTGTTTCAATATTGATACATGAAACACGTTGTGCACCCGAATATGACTGGGTAATTCCAATTGATAGGCCACAATTCATACTCTTTCAAAAATTTGGAAAGGTCCGCAGAACTTGGGATCCAATTTGGCACAATATGTACACCTTAGAGTACTTTTCTTAGGTTTGATTCTCACGTAGACATGATCACCCACTTCGAATTATCGGTAGGTTATTTTTTTATCTGTAGACACCTTTTGTCGATCCTAAGCAACTTTTAGGTTTTGTCGAATAATTTTCACTTTCGATTCCATTTCCGCCAACATCTCTGGTCCAAGCATTAACTTGGTTTCAGGACTGCTCCAATTAATGGGAGTGCGACATCATCTCCCATATAATGCTTCAAACAGACTCATTTAAAGAGACTCCTTGTAACCATTATTGTATGTGAATTCCACCAGGTGGAGACAATATTCCCATTTTGTTGGTTGCTGCATGACATACATGCACAACATGTCTTCCAGGATTTGATTCCCACACTCCGTTTTTCCATCCGTCTGTGGATGGTACACAGTGCTGAAATTAACTTGAGTTCCCAATCTAGTAAATAACACCTTCCAAAAGGCCGATGTGAATTTCACATCCCTATCTGAGATAACTATTCTTGGGATTCCATGCAGCCTAAAAATTTATCTCATGAAGACATCTGCAATCTGCATAGTTTTGTAAGTGGACTACACTGGTATAAAATGGGCTGCCTTACTTAGCCTATCGACCACCACCATTATAGAATCATTATGCCTTTTTGATCTGGGTAGGCCAGTAATAAAATCCAAGGATATAACCTCCCATTTCTATTCAGGCACCGGTATGGGCTGTAAAAATCATGCAGGATGTTGATGCTCTACTTTTACCTATTGACATTCCAGACATTGATTCAAGTATTCAGCAAGATTCTTCTGCATACCTGGCCAGAAATAAAATTTCTTGATTGTTGTTAACATTTTATGATATCCCGGGTGTCCAAAATAATTACTGCAGTGATATTCATTCAAGATCAGTTCTTTCAAATTCATCCTATTTGGAATACATAGTTTTCCTTTAAAGGTTAAAAGCTAATCCTAGCTAGTTCCATAATCTGATGGTTTTTCCTACCTTTCTGCTTCTTCTGTTTGCTACCATAAGAACTGGTACTTAGGATCTTTTCTAGCTTCTCCCTTTATATGATCCTAAAATTTACGTTATAAATGATTAACGTAGAGCTCATATATACAATGCAATTTTTTTCTTAAAATGTCGGCCACATGGTTCTCTTTACCTTTGACATGATGAATGTCAAAATCAAATTCACTTAAAAATGAATTCCACCTTGCTTGACGGGTGTTCAAATCAGTTTTCTTAAAATAGTTGGTTAAACTGCTGTGACCTATCTTCAACACAAATATTTTCCCCAAGAAGTAGTGCCTCCACACCCTGAGTGCATGCAATATTGTTGTTAGCTCTAAATCATAAGTTGAATACCGTTGATCATGTTCTTTTAACTTCCTAGAATCATAGGCAACAACCCTCCCCTCTTGGGATAGAATTTCTCCTACTCTTTCCTTACAGGCGTCAATAGGGATTGTGAATCCTAGACTTAGGAATTAGTTGATGATTTTGTGGATTTAGAGGATTCTTAGGATTTAGTTGAGAATATTGAGGATCTGAAATAGAATTGGTTGTAGAACCTTTTGTATATATTTGTAAGCCTCGAAGGCATTAGGGGACAATGATTCTTAGAGAGGTAATAGAGGAGATTTGATTGTAATGAGCATAGAGAGAGAGAAGTAGTGTGGAGAGGCCAATGAAATAGAAAATCATGCCGAGAGGAGATTCATTATTATGTAAATATTTGTTTGTGAATATAAAACTCAATTCCAAGTTTATGTAGAGTGTAGAGTGTTAATGAATTATAAAATTGTTTGTGTTTCGTATAACATAAGTATTGCAGGTGAGTCTGAGGCAGATCAGAGTGAAAAAAACGTGTAAAGGCAGTTGTAGTAGCCAGGACCATTCTGCATAACAAAGCTTAGGAGGGATTAACACCGTGGAAGAACAACAAAGACCGAACCTCGACTGTATACCAAGACATAGTAGGGATTGATCAGAAGAAACCAAAGGAATATGCACAGGAAAATCAAGTGAAATTACACGGAAGAAAGCACAGGGACTATGTTAGCCAGCTATAAAATTTGTTATACCAAATGCTGGCTAAAATTTTTTTTGAGCCTTCAAGGAACAAATTTCATTGCTAAAAATTGTTGGCTCTTGAAGACTCTTGAAGGCCTCATGCCTATCCTCTGTTTGAACTTCACTGCTGTTCCCATTTTACACTTAGGAATCCTGCTGATTTCCAAGCCAGAATACTACTGCAAGCACCTTTTTCCCCCTTCCCTTCTTCCAAAACTACCCTCATTTTAACCCTTTCATCTCCCATGAAAAATCCCTCATTTTCATAATTTTTCCCTTTCCCCTTCATCGAAACCCCTTGACAAGGTTGAAAACTCCTTTTCTGCCTTATCCGAACCTCTCTAACCCTTTGAAAATCATTGAAAAAATGATAAAAACCCACATTTTGGGCATATATGGGTCCTAGCCATTTTTCCCGTTGACCCTCGGTCACATCATTTCCCATGTGCCCACGGTCCCACAATCCGGCGCCTATCCGCTTCAAATAAAATAATTCCCGGCCAAAGTTAAAACCTTGGTTATATATTAAAAATCGTTAGTTTTATTATTTTATTATTTTTCTGCCGGTTCAAATTTTAAACCATTCCGCACCGTCGATCTGATCTAAAGATCGGACGGTGCGGAGTCTGTCTCTTGGTGGTCCCCACATTCCACTCACCTGTCCGAAAACCGCACGGTATTCATCACACCGCCTTTTGGCGATGGCGGTTTTTTCCCGATCACCAGCGATTCCACTCATCGGTTGACAGGCGTCTAGGGATCTGTTCATAAAATCGTCGTCCATAACGCGTTAACGTTCAGACGTGGACCCTGCGCGATATCGCTGTACATCGTCCGATCTAGGGCGGGCCATCCAACGGCTATCGCTCACCAAAGATGCCTGACAGTTAACCGGGCTATGGCGCGACATCCAATTAATCTCCGCCGTCGATCTAATCTACAGATCAATGGTCCATATTTCATCGCCCTGATTCGATCGCCCAGTCAACGTTTTTTGCTTTGACTTCCCATTTCCGCTACCGACCGTCGATATCTGCGTGATCGACAGGTCTGATCTAAACATTTCTTCCTCCTTCACTACGCCTTCTCCCGATCAATCCTAACCGTTGGATGATGCCATCCAACGACCATGCTTCTCCACATGTCCTTCGCAGCAATAAACCTATATATGCAGGATTTTTTAATATTTGTTTGTATTTTGCAGGGTTTAAATGGTTTTCTCGCCATTTTTGAAGAAAATTCGAAGGCAGAGGATGACGATCTTCCTGCATTCGATTCACCAAAGAAAATCATTCACAGGGGTTAAATCCATGTTTTCATCAATAATTCATGAAGCATTGATGCCACATAACCCTGCGCAGCCTTGCATACCAGCAAAAACCATGATTCGGGCATAGTTAAAGAGTATCAGTGATGAAGGCCAAAATTTATCAGAGCAAAGGATTAAAGATAGATTTCGCGGGGATCATGGCTAAGAATGATTATCAAAAGCCTAATCCCCGATTTAAAACATAGTTTAAAGAATATCCTAAGGGTTTTATCAACAGGAGCGCTTCCACCGCCACATCTGAGGAAAATTGATTCCTCCTAGCTACTAAAATTCCACCTGTGCCTCAAAGTACTCAATCAGAGGTCGAAGTATTGATTAAATGAATATACTTGCCTCAGCGTAGCCAGAAAGTTACTTCTGCAAGGAAACTTAATGCAAAGGATATCGGCAGAGTAACCCCGACATAACACAAAGCCTCAAAGGTCAACAAAAGCTCCCACCGAGCTTAATCTTTATGTAAAAACATTTAATACAAAGTGCACCCATGTAATTTTCTTCATTAAGCCCCTCAAAGGCCAAGAAGCCATTAAATATGTATTAATTGTAATTGGAGATATTTTATCAGATCTCACCTCCTCATCCTTCTATATATACTTCTGCAGAAGATGAGTGAGGGGTTGGTTGCAGAACTTTGATATACACTTAAGCTTAAATTTCTGATTTTCAATAGTGTTCACTGGCTCTTGGAGCTCTGCTTGTAATAGATAAGTTAGGCTGAGATGTGTAGATGGTTGCTAAACTAAAGCACTAGACTTAAAGCTGTAACTAGTTTGGAGCATCAATACAAGCTGATTTATGGGATCCTGGTCTATGTTGACGATGATGTTTCTCTAATTGTAACTTGTTATTTTGTTTCTGTTTTCACTGTGTTCCATATTCTCTTATAAAGAACAACATGCATAGAGTTAGGACCTACTCTATATCAGTAACCTTCTCTGACTGAAAACCTTTATTTGAATGTTTTCTTCTAAACTGTGTTATTTAGGAATGATTTAATTCAGTTTAAGCATAGGAATGCTAGTGTTCCCTTGTCTTATTGTCTTAGCTGAATGCTATTCTTAAATGTTATTTTCAGTATATGTTTTGTGAAGATGAACTGAGGAAGATATGGTGAGCCCTGGTCCCAGTTTTATCCCCACAACTATCTGGATGTTTCCCTCGGAATATGTTAAAAGCTGGCTAGTTTAAAAGTACTTACCATATCTTAGGCCATTCTGTGTTATCTTTGTGTTTTTCTTGAAAGTAACTAAGTAAAGCAGAGCTAGGAGAGGATTTGTGGTGAGCCCGACCCACTAGTTTCTTCTCCAAAAGTTGCCTTCAAGTTTCCCTTTGTTTTAAAATGTTTTCTATTGAAAGTGTATCAAAGTCTGGCTAGTTTAAAAGTACTTACCAGATCCTAGTTTTCTTTTATGTTTTTCTTGAGTCTATGTCAAAGGATGACTAGTTTAAAAGTACTTATCAGATCCTGGGCTGCTCTTTGTTCTGCATCTGTTTATTTCCCTTCTAATTGTATCTTTTCATTCCATAAATCAAACTTCAAAGAGATCCTTAGACATAGATGACTTGGCCCATGGACCATTATTGCCTCTTGCTGTTCTAATTAAACCCTATTATGACTCCATAGCCCAATGGACTAAAACTTGCAATTATCTATCTTTTTGGTCGAAGCTTACTCTGATTTCTTTCAACTTCTCACCTTTGAAACTCTTTGCATTTGGGACTTTCCATCTCAAACAGTAATCATGCTCAACCATCCAAAAAACAAAAAAAACCCTTGGCCTTCATAACTAGCCTAATATCATAACCCCAAACTTCAAAGACAAATCCATCTTTGCACTTATTGGAGAGATCCCTCTCCGGATTCAGGAGGGCTAGATCCTAGAATCCCAAAGTTGGTTGAAATGATGTTGTTTATGTGATTATAATTTTCCGATCTTGCTAATTGCAGATTCCTAACATTTCTGGCGACTCCGCTGGGGAATTTTCGAGTTAATAAAAGTTCAAAAACATCTTAAAAATCTAGATAACCCCTGGTTTTGTGACAATTGTTCTGTTTTCCAGCTGAGCCACCAACAAGTAACATTTCTGGTGACTCCGCTGGGGAACTACTTCCCTTAAAAACTTCATAAAACTTGTGAGAAGAAAGCAGCTTTTTCAAGCACTACCCAAGAAATGGTAATCACGATAAAACTTGTTTGAATCACTGACAAACTAGGTGAACCCTAGGATTCTCTTAAGACTTTATCTAACCTTGAAAAATCAGTTTTCTTAGCCATAAGAGTAGACTGTCTTTGTCTCATAACCGTAGCTAAGTTTTGGAACAAAGTTAGGATATTCTTAGAAACCACACGACTGAAAAATAACTCAGAAAACATCAAAAATATTTCAGATCGGTATCCAATAAACATGGTGGTGGACCATAAAACCTTTTACCTCCTTAGGAGCTAAAAAATTCCACTTGGCAACTCCACAATTCTTGACAGACCTTAAGATTCCACTGGGAAGAACTCTCAACATTCTAACATTAGTTGAACTAAGTTAGAGGACTGTAGGATTGAAATTTCTGTAAACAGATTAGTTAACCTCTCAAAGATTGTCATACCTGGTTGAACTTTTCTTGTTTATTTAGGTCTGAAAAACATAGCATAGTGGCTCCTAGAAAGATTCACACTAGAGCTTATCCTAACCCTGATCCACCTGAGTTAGTTGATAACCCAGAAAGTATCCTTAGGAAGTCTCTTAGGATTAAATTATCAACTGTTTTTAGACCACCCTTGAGAGATAATTCAGTCCCTGAAAATCTTTCAGCTCTACAACAATCACAAGTTGACTTAGTAAATCCTTTTAGAACTAGGTCTCTTGGTGACTTAGATCAGTTAGATTCTGAGTATTCACTTTCATCTCCTGAAACAAGTGAACATATTGGCAGCAAAGAAACAACACCTCCTGATTTTCATTTCCTGCACAATTTAGGTGTCTCTCATCCAAGATCAGCTCAACAATCTATTCCTGGTCCATCCACTTCTGCTCACCCTACATCCACTATTCAAACCACTCCACTCCATCCCACTTTCCCTTTTGTTAATCCACCTCTTGTAAATCCACCCCCACCACATATCATGGCAACATGGTATGCTCCCTTAGTCATTCCTGCACCATCAGTCAATCTTCCACAGTACTATCAGTCCAAAATTCCGCTATATGATGCTAGCAATGCTACAACTGCATCACAACATGTGGATAAGATGGATGAATACTTTGACAGAAATGAAATTGATGATGATTCTTTCAAGCTTAGGTTATTTTCTTAGAGTTTAGGGGGAGAAGTAAGAAAATGGTTTAAAGGTTTAACCCCCCATAGTATTAATGATCTCCAAGCCTTCCATCAAACATTCTTAAACAAATGGGAAGTAAAGAAAAACCCTCTCCAAGTCCTTTCTGACTACAAGAACCTCCATAGAAACACTAGGGAAAGTGTGCAAGATTATTGCACTAGATTTAACAGTGTGTATAATGCACTTTCCCCAGAATTAAAACCTCTACAAGGCTCAGCTTTAAACAATTTTCCTGAAGGGTTTGACTCTGACATGACCTATCAGCTGAGAGAGAGGGATTTTGCAACTCTTGAAGATACGCAAAAAGGTGCTCTTTCTGTGGAAGTCAATTTAATGGAGAAGAGAGCAAGGATGAAAACTGAAAAGAGAGTATCTTTTAGAGAGGAATCCACACCTTCTACTTCAAACTCAAAGATGGAAAAAATGATGGAAGAAATGATGAAAGAAATGAGCATAATTAAGAGAGCACAAGCAAGCCAAAACCAAAATGCTCCTCAAAATAGAAATCAGAACCAAAATCAGAATTTTAGAAGGAACCAACCTCCAAACAGACCTAGGGAAGATGATCAGCAGATCACTCCTCCCTTTCAACAAAACTATGTAAGTGAGGTTGAGGAAATAGATGAAATAGTCGAGGAAGATGATATCAACATGCTGGGGATAGAAAATGATGACTGTGAGATTCATTATGATAGAAAACAAGGTCTATACACACCTTATGATGATAGAAGAGACGATGATGAAAATTATTATCAAGACATGGAAAATGTCATCATAGAACCTAAAAAAGAATATGATCTTAGAAGCAAAACCAGTCAACAGACCCCCAACAACAAAAACTATGAAAAATCTTCACAAAAAAGCACTACAACCAAACCTAAAGTTGTCAAACAAAATGATAAAACAGTGGCTGTGAATTCTGACAATGGAAAAGAGAAAGGCACTCTAAATAATGAAAAACAAAGTGCAGACATTAGCAGTACTAATACTTCAGCTAGTACTCATGTGAAAACAATTTTGTCAAGTGTAAATAAAACAAATCAGCAAGATGATATTGCTGATAGAATGAAAACTAATAAGGCTGAAACCAACACTTTAAAGAGTCAAATTCCTTTCAGCCTGGAGCAGGAAATTTCAAAGATCAAAATCTCTGTTCCCTTGACTGAGTTAGCTGCCCAACATGTATATAGAACTCAAATTTTGAAGGATTTAAACATTGAAGAAAATGAGGACACAGTCAATCTTAATGATGACCAACCAGAGTTGATTTTTGGTCCTATGATTGAAGGTAGATATCAAGAGGGACCTGTTCCTCCCTTTTATGTAAGTTTGAACATTCATGAAAAAATTTTGCACAACGCTATGCATGATTCCGGGGCTTCTCATAATTTAATGCCAAAAGCTGTGATGGAGAGCCTAGGTTTAGAAATCACCAGACCTTACAAAGACCTTTACTCCTTTGATTACATCAGAGTAAAATGTTTAGGATTAATCAAAGACCTTTGTGTTAACTTAGCCCAAATTCTAGCCAAATGTTTAGTCATGGATATTGTTGTGGCTGATGTGCCCCCAAAGTATGGAATGTTACTATCAAGATCTTGGGGGGCTAAGTTACAGGGGACTATGCAAATGGACATGAATTATGTGACTATCCCTATTTTCAATCAGAATAGAAGACTTTACAGGGAGTCCCATATGAAATACATAGTTACAAGTCAAGACAGACCACAAAAATCTCCTATGTATTCTGTAAATACAGGCCTTGATTCTTTTATTATGTTTAATGATGAAGAACTTGGTGAACAAGTCACTTTAATAGGATTAATGGCCGATAGGGAGGAAGAGGCGAACACCATAGAACTGCCAAAACAGTTTGCTGAACCGTTAAGCATTAGCAAACTAAACAAAGGTCTTAAACTACAAGTCATGTATCCTTTGCTTTTAAACATTGAGAGTCAAGAAAGCGGTCCTAAACCCAATAATATATTTGAGGAAATGAAACAAATTCAACTGAGTGTTGATAATCAAGAACAATCGGAAAGCACAGTAGTTGAAGAGGACGTTCACCAAACAGATGAAATTGAAACTAGTCCTTTGTGGAGTATGTATTTTGATGGATCCTGCACTAGAACTAATGCTGGTGCAGGTGTCTAGATTTCCAACACAAAAAATAACCACACAGAAAGCATTTCCTGTAGATTAAATTTTCAATGTTCCAATAACATAGCGGAATATGAATCCCTTCTCTTAGGCTTACATTTATTGAAAAAGTTAGGATCCAGAAGAATTAATGTGTATGGGGATTTAGAGTTAGTCATTAGGCAAGTCAATGGGGAGTATAAAAAAAATCATCCCAGACTTAGAGCCTGCTGAAATGATGTCATGGACTTTTTGAAAACCTTTGAGGAGTCCAAACTATTTCTTGTCCCAAGAAAAAGAAATATTGCGGCCCACAATTTAGCCTTTGCAGCTAGGACATGCTTGACGCCATATGAAACCAAAGACTGCACAACTGAGATAAAATTTAGACCAGCTGTACCTGATAATGAAAAGTATTGGCAGGTGTTTGAAAATGATAAAAAAATAGAAGACTTCATGCAATTCAAAAATGAATTTGAACTACACAGTTCGGACTTAGATTATGATACAGACTACAGTGAAGAAAAATTCCTTGGTGAAGAAGAACTGTCTCCTGAACCTGTTAGTATTAACCTGCTGTCAAGCAAACTTAAAAACAAAAAGGAAATGACTGCAGAATTAGAAACAGATGAGTTAGAAACTCTGCACTCTAAATATGAAAGTTTTCCAAGGGGTCTAGCGCCTTTAGAAGAGTTGTTTGATCTTAACGATGTGGCCAAAAAACCAAAACTGGAATCTGTAGAGGCTGAAGTAGAAGATTGCAATATAGGCAGTGAACTTAAACCTATGATGATTAAACTGTCCAAGCCTTTACCAGCTCACATTAAACTCAAATACATAGAGCTGTTCAAAGAGTTTTCTGATGTTTTTGCATGGAGTTATGAAGATTTTAAATCCTATGACACTGAAATAATACAACACAAAATCCCCCTCAAAGAAAACCAAAAAACATTCAAACATAAACTGCGCAGAATAAACCCTGTTCAGTTGCCTTTGGTTCAGAAGGAGATCATGAAAATGTATGATGCTGGTATTCTTGTCCCTATTAGATATTCTAAGTGGGTGTCTAAAGTAGTATCAGTTAGGAAGAAAACTGGAGAAATCAGGTTTGTATAGACTTTAGAGACTTAAACAAAGCTTCATTAAAAGACAACTACCCTTTACCAAAGATGGATCACATTTTACAAAGGGTGGCAGGGTCTAGAAGAATTTCTTTGCTAGATGGCTATTCAGGGTGCAATCAGATCTTAGTTCACCCTGCTGATCAATTGAAGACAACCTTTATTACACCATGGGGCACTTTCATGTATGTGAAAATGCCCTTTGGTCTAATGAATGCTGGAGAAAATTTTCAAAGAGCCATGGACATAGCTTTCTCGGAGGAATTGGGCTTCTTCGTCATTATATACCTTGATGATGTCACTATTTTTTAAAAAACAGATGAAGAGCACTTAGAGAATTTAAGAAAAGTTTTCAAGAAATGCAGAAATTTTGGAATATATTTAAACCCTAAGAAGAAACTTTTTGGTCTCCAAGAAGGTAAACTTCTTGGACACATTATTTCAGGAGATGGTATAAAGATAGATCCAAAGAGGATTGAGGCCATATTGCAAATCTCTCATCCTCGAAACATCAAAGAGTTGCAATCTTTCATTGGAATGATCAACTTTTTGAGAAGGTTCATCCCCAACTTGGCTGAGCTCCTTAGGAATATCACAAAAATGTTAAAAAAGGAGCAAGGTGTGAAATGGACCTTGGAAGCAAAGAAGTCCTTTGAATTGGTGAAACAAGCGTTAACCAAAACACCGGTTCTTATAAGTCCCGATTTTTCAAAAGATTTTTATATTTTTTCATTTGCATCAGAACATACCATAGCTGCTGTCCTTTTGCAGAAAAATCCACAAGGACAAGAGCAGGCTATTGTATTCTTTAGCAAGGCATTGAGGGATGCCCCTCTGAAGTATAACATCATGGAGAAGCAAGCTTTTTCTTTGGTTAAAGCTTTGAAAGACTTCAGAGTATACATTCTTCACTCACACATCATTGCCTTTATCCCAAACTCAGTTGTTAAATACATTCTAACGCAGGACCCAGATGGTAAGAGAGGTAAGTGGATTGCTGTTATCCTTGAATATGATTTAGAGATAAAACCCACTAAACTAATCAAAGGCCAAGGTCTAGCTAGATTAATGGCTGAATCAAATTTTGAATTTCTTGATATTAATATGATTAACGCTTTGGATGATCAAGAGGAAGTCTCAACTCCCATTGTTGAAGACCATTTTATGAGTTCCTTTTGGTATGCTGATATTGTTTATGTTTTACTTAATTTGAATACACCTCTTGGTTTGAAAAAAACAAAGGCAAGGTTCCTGAAGTTAAAAGCTGTAAACTATTGCATTATTGATAGATGTCTTTATTGGAAAAATGCAAGTGGTGTATTGCTTAAATGTTTTCCTGAGTTTGATGCAGAGAAGGTTAAATACTAGTTCCATGAAGGAGAGTGTGGAGGTCATTTGTACTGGAAGAAAACAACCAACAAAATCTTGAGGGCTGGTTTCTATTGGCCTACTCTTTTTCATGATGTGCACAAGATGATCATATCCTGCCATAAATGTCAACTTTTTGAAGGAAAAAGAAAACTGCTACCCCTACCTCTGCATCCAATTACTGTTGAAGCCCCATTTCAACAGTGGGGACTCGACTTCATAGGAGAAATCCATCCCCCATCTTCTGCCCAACATAGATGGATTCTCACTGCCACAGACTATTTCACTAAGTGGATAGAAGCCATACCTTGTAGACAGGCCAATGATTCAGTTATCATAAAATTTATGGAGACTAACATTATCTCCAGGTTTGGCTGTCCTACCAAGATTATCACTGATAATGAAACAACATTCAGATCAAACAAGATGGCTGATTTCTGTCATAGATATCAGATAACATTGGGGCATTCCACGACCTATTACGCTCAAGGTAATGGACTTGCAGAATCCTCAAACAAAATTTTAGTGAACATAATCAACAAACTGTTGGAGGACAACAAAAAGTCTTGGCACACAAAGCTAGTTCATGCACTGAGGGCTGACAGATTGAATTTGAATAAATCCATTGGCATGTCACCTTTTCAGCTGGTGTATGGTACTGATGCAATTTTTCCAAATAGCCTTGGTGTACCAGTAATTAAGTTGATTCAAGAGTTACAAACTGAAGATAATGACATGATCAGAAGGATAAACTAGACCATTCATCTTCAGCAAACCAGAGAGGAAGTTTATAACAAATCATTGCAGAAACATATCAGCATTAAAAAGCTTTTTGACAGAAGAATAAAGGCCAACAATTTCAAAATTGGGGACCAAGTTTTAAAGTGGGACTCAAGGAGGGAAGAGAAGGGAAAGCATGGAAAATTTGATAGCTTATGGCTTGGCCCTTACTCTATTCATTCAACTGCTGGTAACAATGCATTTTTCTTACAGGAGTTGAATGGAGCAGAACTGTTTGGGGGTCCTGTCAATGGCAGGACGCTTAAGCATTACTTCTCTTGATCGATGTTATGTTCGAAAAGCCTTTTTTTCTTTTTCCATTGTAAATATTTCAACCACCATTGCATTCAAGTTATAAAAATCAAAAATACAAAAACAATGAAAAGAAAGAAAAGAGGGCAGATTGTGAAAACAAGAAAGGTATAGCCCCATACCAAAAAAGAGAAACAAATCTGAAAGTGTGCAAGCTTAAATTCCACTCCTACAAAACACACTTCTAGTTAGTCAAAAAACCTAATCTTAACTAATTAGTTTTAAATTTTCTGCTGATAGGATAGTGAAATCGATTTGCCAAACTATTTAATCTTGGCTTATCAGTAGATAGATTAGGATAGAAATTAAAGGTTCAAACATGTTCAAAATCTGAACCTCAGTTTCCGAAAAGAGATGACTAAAATCTATTTCATTTTCTTGAGTCAAAAAAGATGTAAATCTGGTTCAAATCAACTCAAAATATGAACCAGAGAACAAAGAAAAACAACTCAAACAAATTCAAAACAGAGATGTAAAAAGAGAAGGCCATGATGAGAAACTTTCAGATCTTAAGCCTTCCATTTTTTATTTAATTTTCTGCAAAATCAATGTCTATGTGTAGCTTGTCTTTATGCCATGGATCACAACAAGTCAAACAGCTTAATCTTGAGTTGACTGTTTTTAAATTTATGTTGTAGAATTTAGAGAGTAAAAATATGTTGGACAGTTTAATCCCAACAGATAGTAGAATAGGTAGAGAAGCATCTGAACTCAACTGTTTAATCTGAGTTCAGGGAGAAATAAGGAGTAGAATTAGAGTACTTTTATGCTTTCAAAAGAATAAAATGTTGTAAAATATTTTTCCAATTCAAGTGCACTCTAATGAAGAAAAAATGTTAGATCAGTAGGATTGGGTAGGTAGAAAGTTTGTATTGATGAAGATCCATTGTTTTCTTGGCTGTTAATATGTTTTCAAAACACATCATCCACAGAAACAAAGGCATCCCAATGGATGAGGCAATTGATCAGCCTCCCAGAGAACACAATGGATTTGGCATAGGTCAGCCTCCCAGAGAATGCAGGTCTGAAGTTCTTGATGCCTTCAAGAAGGCACCATCCCCAAGTGGAGCCACTGTTAGCCAGCTATAAAATTTGTTATACCAAATGCTGGCTAAAAACTTTTTCGAGCCTTCAAGGAAAAAATTTCATTGCTAAAAATTGTTGGCTCTTGAAGACTCTTGAAGGCCTCATGCCTATCCTTTGTCCAAACTTCACTGCTGTTCCCATTTTACACTTAGGAATCCTGCTGATTTCCAAGCCAGAATACTGCTGCAAGCACCTTTTTCCCCCTTCCCTTCTTCCAAAACTAACCTCATTTTAACCCTTTCATCTCCCATGAAAAATCCCTCATTTTCATAATTTTTCCCTTTCCCCTTCATCAAAACCCCTTTAAAAGGTTGAAAACTCCTTTTTTGCCTTATCCAAACCTCTCTAACCCTTTGAAAATCATTGAAAAAACTATGAAAACCCACATTTTGGGCATATATGAGTCCTAGCCCTTTTTCCTGTTGACCCTCAGTCACATCATTTCCCTTGCGCCCATGGCCCCACAATCGAGCGCCTATCTGCTTGAAATAAAATAATTCCCGGCCAAAGTTAAAACATTGGTTATATATTAAAAATCATCGGTTTTATTATTTTATTATTTTTCCGCCGGTTCAAATTTTAAACCATTCCACACCGTCAATCTGATCTGAAGATCGGACGATGTGGAGTACATCTCCCGGTGGTCCCCACATTCCACTCACCTGTCCAAAAACTACGCGGTATTGATCGCACCGCCTTTGAGTGACGAAGGTTTTTTCCCGATCGCCAGCGATTCCACTCATCGGTTGACACGCGTCCAGGGCACTGTTCATAAAACCGCTGTCCAGTGTGCGTTAATGTTTGGATGTGGACCCCGCACGATATCGCTGTACACCATCCGATCTGGGGTGGGCCATCCAATGGCTATCGCTCACCAAAGATGCCCGACAGTTAATCGGGCTATGGCGCGGTATCCAATTAATCTCCACCGTCGATCTGATCTGTAGATCGATGGTCCATATTTCATCGCCCTGATTTGATCACCCAGTGAAATTTTTCTGCTTTGACTTCCCGTTTCCGCTCCCGACCGTCGATCTTTGCGCGATCGACGGCTCTGATTTAAACATTTCTTCCGCCTTCACTACGCCTTCTCCTGATCAATCTTGACCGTTGGATGATGCTATCCAACGACCATGCTTCTCCCTGTGTCCTCTGCAACAATAAACCTATATATGCAGGATTTTTTAATATTTTTTTGTATTTTGCAGGGTTTAAATGGTTTTCTCGTCATTTTTGAAGAAAATTCGAAGGCAGAGGATGACGATCTTCCTGCCTTCGATTCACCAAATAAAATCATTCACAGGGGTTAAATCCTAGTTTTCATCAATAATTCATGAAGCATTGATGCCACATAACCCTGCGCAGCCCTGCATACCAGCAAAAACCATGAATTGGGCACAGTTAGAGAGTATCAGTGACGAAGGCCAAAATTTATCAGAGCAGAGGATTAAAGACAGATTTTGCGGGGATCACAGCTAAGAATTATTATCAAAAGCCTAATCCCCAATTTAAAACACAGTTTAAAGAAGATCCTAAGGGTTTTATCAACATGAGCGCTTCCACCACCACATCTGAGGCAAATTGATTCCTCCCAGCTACTAAAATGCCACCTGTGCCTCAAAGTACTCAATCAGAGGCCGAAGTATTGATTAAATGAAGATATTTTCCTCAGCGCATCCAGAAAGTTACTTCTGCAAGGAAACTTAATGCAAAGGATATCGGCAGAGTAACCCCGACATCACATAGAGCCTCAAAGGTCAACAAAAGCTCCCACCGAGCTTAATATTTATGTAAAAACATTTAATACAGAGTGCACCCATGTAAGTTTCTTCATTAAGCCCCTCAAAGGCTAAGAAGCCATTAAATCTGTATTAATTGTAATTGGAGATCTTTTATCAGATCTCACCTCCTCATCCTTCTATATATACTTCTGCAGAAGATGAGTGAGGGGTTGGTTGCAAAACTTTGATATACACTTGAGCTTAAATTTCTGATTGTAAATAGTGTTCACTTGCTCTTGGAGCTCTGCTTGTAATAGATAAGTTAGGCTGAGATGTGTAGATGGTTGCTAAACTAAAGCACTGGACTTAAAGCTGTAACTGGTTTGGAGCATCAATACAAGCTGATTTATGGGATCATGGTCTATGTTGACGGTGATGTTTCTCTAATTGTAACTTGTTATTTTGTTTCTGTTTTCATTGTGTTCCATATTATCTTATAAAGAACAACATGCATAGAGTTAGGACCTACTCTACATCAGTAACCTTCTCTCACTGAAAACCTTTATCTGAATTTTTTCTTCTAAACTGTGTTATTTAGGAATGATTTAATTCAGTTTAAGCATAGGAATGCTGGCGTTCCCTCGTCTTATTTTCTTAGCTGAATGTTATTCTTAAATGTTATTTTCAATATATGTTTTGTGAAGATGAACTGAGGAAGATATGGTGAGCCTTGTCCCAGTTTTATCCCCACAACTATTTGGATGTTTCCCTTGGAATGTGTTAAAAGCTGGCTAGTTTAAAATTACTTACCAGATCTTAGGCCATTCTGTGTTATCTTTGTGTTTGTCTTGAAAGTAACTAAGTAAAGCAGAGCTAGGAGAGGATTTGTGGTGAGCTTAGCCTGCTAGTTTCTTCTCCAAAAGTTGCCTTCAATTTTCCCTTTTTTTTTAAATGTTTTCTATTGAAAGTGTATCAAAGGCTGGCTAGTTTAAAAGTACTTACCAGATCCTAGTTTTCTTTTATGTTTTTCTTGAGTCTATGTCAAAGGCTAACTAGTTTAAAAGTACTTATCAGATCCTGGGCTGCCAATTTGCGATATTGTGCTATGTTTCGGGGATTGCACTACAGTGTATGTGCTATAAAAGTAGAATTGTGAAGGATATATGCGCGATATGGGATCGGCGATGCCACGAAGGAACAATTGAAGCCACATGTTGAGAGGTTCATTGGGTGACGTGTTGTGGTCACCAATAAAATACTAAAGGTAAGAGCTTTGATATTGAGAAAGGCGATAAGGTAAGTTTAAGAGTTAATGTTAAAGTGCACATATGAAATATTGGTTTGGGTTGTGACCCGAGGTCCCACAAAGCTTGTTTCCGCATGTAAATTGGGATTATTTGGCATAAGGGAGCTTTCGCGTAAATAATTTTTTAAAGATTAAAGTGAGTTTCTAAAGGTTCTTAGAGATACATGAATCTATCCTTGGGTTTTGGGCAGACTAAGTCTTAAGTTTGCACATTTGGGTATTTGCGGCGATATGGTTGCATCATTTTTGGTATCAGAGCAGAAGATGATTTTGCGTGTAAAGGAAGAAGGATCATATTTTAAATCTAATAGGAAACAGACACACAGAGATAAAGTGTGGTAGAATATGGATAGTAATTGATACTCTTGAAGATAATTTGTAGAGGCAAAGGAATAGGGAATAATCCATTCAAATTGCAGATGAATGGTGGAACAAGATCATGCATAGATCTTGAAGGTGATATGGTATGTTTTTATTTTAACTCTTATTTGAGAATATGTTTACATATTTCAAGTTGCTGACAAAGAGGGAATATCTCAACAAATGAATAGTAAAATGAGTTGTAAGAAGAAGGACCAATTATGTTCTTGAAGGCAGAGTAAAGTGGATACTCTGAAGAAAAGTGGAAAAGAACCTAAATGTTCCAACTGAAGGTTGGACAGAGAGGACAAGAGTGTTCTCAGAAGAAAGTGGAATTTTAGAAGCCATGAGTAAAGGAGTTTCTTAAGAGAGGTTCTAGAGATAGAGAACCAATGTTACCAAAAGACCGAGCTCAAAGGAGAGAACGCTTGGTGAGGTAATTGCAACAGGTATAGAGACTTGCTAGGAAGGATAGGCTTAGTGTAGTTCACAAGTGAACAGATGCAGTTCACAAGAGACAGAATAATGACAACTGATAGTCATAGCAGAGGTTCAGAGAGAAGCCATAGTAGAATAAGAGCCGAGAAATATGCCAAGGTAAGAGGCATAGAGAATATTAGTCAAGAAGAGATTGACAGAGGGAAAGATGAGATAAGTTTCCATCTTGAGTTATTGATGGATATGTTACAGATGAATAAGGAAGACCAGAGGTATGGTTGGGCTATGAAAAGGAAAATTAAATGTCATAAATTACAAGTGACGTGGGAGCATAGATTGAATGCTCAATTCAAGGAAGAGTTACTCAGAATAAGTGAGTATGTGGAGAAAGTTTTGGTATGTGAACCAGAACATGGCCCATTGATTTATGAAAGTGATGAAGAAATTGAAGGAAAATATAGCAGAGAATTTGTGAACTATGATGATAGTTCTGATGAAGAGTGGATGACTAGAATATCAACTAAGGTTGAAAATATTCATGGTTTTAATACTAATGATTTTTTAATGTTTGTAGGTTACTCAAGAAAAAGCGAAAGACAATTATTGAATACTTTCAGAGTAGACAAAATATGTTTGTTTAAAACATAAAAGAAGAACAAAGTGGATTTTTTGAAGAAAAAGGAGATAGAGTAGTTGTGGTTCATAAGGGTAATAAATGTGAAATTTTACCCACAAGAATCTATTGAGATGACAACATAGAAGGAACAATCACTAAGGATTTCTGAAATTAAAGATGATATGGAGGAGAGACTAGCTGATAGTGCTGTGAGCTCTTTGGAGAAATTAAATCAACATACTAATGTGCTGACAAAGGAGTTAGAGGAAAAATTAGAGCAACATACTGAGATGTTTCCAAAGAAGCAAAAGTTAATGAGGCCTTATATTTTTAATTCTGATATTTGGTTTATGATTACAGGTTTTGATGAAGGTACTGTTGCAAATATTAAAGAATATTTGGCACAGGAGAATAGTCAAATGAAGGAGAGAGATATCCTCAAGGATATTCAGGAAGTTTGGATGGCAGAAATAGAAATATCTACAGCAGTATCTAGAGAAATCTCGAGAATAATAGCATAAGTTGAAGCAGGAGAAGAGAAAAAAGAAGAAACAACAAATGGCAGAGTGATTACCAGTCAGAAGATAAACTGGACATGGAGATTGAAAGAATAAGAAGGTCGATGATGAAAGTACCTCAGAAGAAGACATCAACAAGAAAGTAAAGCAACAACAACAGGGAAAAGACAACAATAGACTGTGAGATCATAGCCAGTGGTGAAATGCAACATAAAGTATGGAGACATGGAGAACAAAAGCAAACAACAACAAAATAGCAGAAAGGAAGAGAGGTAGCCAAAGAAAAATTACAAAATAATGTCTGGGATCCAGGAGGAATTCCATCAGAATTGAAAACACATGATCTGGGGATCATGATTAATTTATACCTTGGGAGTCTAATGCAGGAGCATCATGGTTCCAAATTTTGTACATTTAGTAGAATCTAGGGGGTCTTATGTTTTCAAGGGAGTTGGTTTCCTAAGTATTTAATTAATGTAATTTTAAATATTTTCAGTGGATTTTATCTGAGACATTTAGAATAGGATCTAATTAAATATTGTGAGGCATATTTGTAAATGTTCTCGAATGTAGGAGAACATGAGAGATTTAGGCTAGTTGAGATTTCATAGGGATTGTGAATCCTAGACTTAGGAATTAGTTGATGATTTTGTGGATTTAGAGGATTCTTAGGATTTAGTTGAGAATATTGAGGATCTGAACTAGAATTGGTTGTAGAACCTTTTGTATATATTTGTAAGCCTCGAAGGCATTAGGGGACCATGATTGTTAGATAGGTAATAGAGGAGATTTTATTGTAAGCCTAAGAGCATAGAGAGAGAGAGAGAAGTAGTGTGGAGAGGCCAATGAAATCGAAAATCAGGCCGAGAGGAGATTCATTATTATGTAAATATTTGTTTGTGAATAGAAAAATCAATTCCAAGTTTATGTGGAGTGTAGAGTGTTAATGAATTATAAAATTGTGCGTGTTTCGTATAACGTAAGTATTGTAGGTGAGTCTGAGGCAGATAAGAGTGAAAACAACATGCAAAGGCAGTTACAGTAGTGAGGACCATTCTGCATAACAAAGCTCATGAGGGATTAACGTCATGGAAGAACAAAAAAGACTAAACACCAACTATATATCAAGACATAGTAGGTATCGAGTGGAAGAAACCAAAGGAATATGCAGAAGAAAGTCAAGTGAAATTACACGAAAGAAAGCACAGGGAACATCGAATCACATATTGATCAGCAATGAATGTGAATTGGGAATTGATGGTATTATTCAGACAAATATTGAGATGGATGGTTGAGATCGTATCGCAGATATGAAGTGAAGACGGATGGTTGAGATCGTATCGCAGATATGAAGTGAAGACGGATGGTTGAGATCGTATCACAAATTAAATTGTGAAAGTGCCAAAGCAGACACATATTGGGCGGAGGTCCATACGCATATCGCACATTGCATGCGATATGTTATAACAGTTAATGGTGGAAACTTAAATTTGTGAGATGCCGATTTGCAATGAAGCCTTAAGTTGTGAAGAGCCGAAGTGAGATAAGTTAAGATTCACGACATGTGAAATATTATGTTTACTGATTTGCCAAATCGGTAAAGTTGCAATACTGCGCTATGTTTCGAGAAGTGCACTACAATGTATGAATTATAGAAGTAGAATTGCGAAGGATATATGCGTGATATGGGATCGGCGATGCCACAGAGGAATAGTTGAAGCCACGTGTTGAGAGGTTCATTTAGTGACGCGTTGTGGTCAAGGATAAAACGCTAAAGGTAAGAGATTTTATATTGAGAAAGGCGATAAGGTAAGTTTAAGCATTAATGTTAAAGTGCAAATATAAAAGATTGGTTTGGGTTGTGACCCGAGGTCCCAAAAAGCCTGTTTTTGCGTCTAAATTGGGATTATTTGGCATAAGTAGCTTCCATGTAAATGATTTTTTTTTAAGATTAAAGTGAGTTTCTAAAGGTTCTTAGCGATACATGAACCTATCCTCAGGTTTTGGGCAGACTAAGTCTTAAGTTTGCACATTTGGGTATTTGTGGCCATATGGCTGCATTGGCCATCCATCAGGCTCATGAAGGTTTCTGGTGCATTGGTTAAGCCAAATGGTAATACCAGAAACTCATAATGCCCATATTGGGTGTGAAAGGATGTCTTGTAAATATCCTCATATTTGATTCATATCTGGTGATATCCAGATCTTAAATCTATTTTTGAGAATACAGTTGCTCCCTTCACCTAATCGAATAGATCATCTATCTGTGGCAACGGGTATTTATTCTTGACTGTCAATTTATTGAGCTTCCTGTAATCCATGCACCCATGGTTCCATATTTTTTCTTTACGAACAACACCAGTGCTCCCCAAGGAGACACACTTGGTCGAATATACCCTTTATCCAATAATTCCTCTAGTTACATCTTTAATTCTATTAGTTCGAGTACACTCATTCGATATGGTGCTCTTGAAACTGGTGTTGCTCCGAGTATTAGTTAAATAGTGAAATCAATGTCTATTTTTGGAGGTAAACCTGGTACATCTTCTGGAAATACATCCATGAAATCTTGTATTACTGGTATATTTTCTAGCACAAGAATCTTTTCCTTAGAATTAGGAAATCCCACTTGAATGGCGTAAATCTGGCATCCTTTTCTGATACATTTACTCAACTGAGATGTTGTGATGGGATGTAATTGTAAAGGTTTCTTAATTCCTTGTAATTCTTGGCATTGCCCATCCTCCACTCTAAAGTATATAATCTTTTATTTACAATCCACCAGTGACCAATGTCTCTCCAACCAATCCATACAAGTAGTATGTCATAAGATCCCAACAATAGAATATTCAATACTACACTTAACTGTTGTTCTCTAATTTCTAAAGAACAGTTTGAGACTTTGGCACACACTCTTCTCTTTTCCCCAGTAGCTAGCTGTACCAGCCAGGGTTCTTTGAATTTCTGAATTTTCAATTTACAATTTTCTACTATTCAGGGGTTTAGATAACTTAAACTTGCACCTGGGTCAACCAAAATAGAAAAAGTTCGTGAAAATAACTTACCTTATAATTCTATCATTTTTGGCTAGTATTCTTCCTGCCGGTATTCGAGAGCTGCATTAATTCTGGGTATATTCCAGGCCACATCTCCCATTGTAGAGGCTTCTTGAAGGTTAGTTGCTGTTTCATTTCTTCCTTGTTGAGGACAATTCTTGTAATAGTGTGCCTTGCCACACCCATAGCATTGCAGAGGTGGTTTATGGGTTTGTCCATGCTCCAGCTTATTGGAAGCCTCTATCGGTCATTCTTTTGTAGGCCACTTTGTTCTCTAATGATTTATTCCGAACTGCTTGCTCACTGAATTGCTTGGAGAATACTTAAAATTTTTGTACCTGACATTTTTATAATTTGAATTGTTTTCTCTGTCCTTTCTTTTGCGGCATGTTCCTACCCATTTCTTCCTTTTCTTTGGTCTGCTGGTAGCACATTCGTGCTTTTCAATTTTCCTTGGCCATTTTCCTTGGATTTACAAACTCAATTCATTCCTTCATGTGAGCAGGAAAACTGCTCAGGAACCGCTTAACCTTGGCCTTCTCATCTCTCAGGTAAGGACCATATCTTAATAATAAAGTGAAATTGGTTATGAATTCATCCATTGTCATTTGACCTAGTCTTAAATCATAAAATTCTCTATATTTTTTGTCATAAAATTGTCTTGTTAGATATTTATCCTTGAAGTATTGCTGCAATTCATCCCATGTCACATTCTGGTCTTCAATACTTCGAACATTTTTGACTTCCTCCCACCATAGGGTAGCTTTCTCTCTCAACTAATAAATGGCCAATCAAGATTTAAGGTTACTACTGTATTCATAGACCTGAAAGTATTTTTTCATATTAATCAACCAAGCTTCAGCCACTTCCTCGGCTTCCCCATCAATAGTAGGTGGTTTGATTTTTCAAAACTCACCCTATAGTTCTACTTTTTGTTTCTTTATCTCTTGCTAATATGACACATTACCGAATTCAACTTCGTTATAATTTATGTTCTTATTACTTTATTGTGAATGAATTTTTTCGAGTCTGTCATTAGTTTGGTCCTTAGTTTTTCGTTCATTTTCTCCCTGAGTGTCCCTTTCAGGACTGTGTTGCACCACTCCTTGATTCTGCTTGTCGGAAAGGCTTTTGAGTATCCTCTCCTGTTCTTGCATCAATATTTCATTGCCGCTCCTAACCCAAAACATTTCTTCTTGTAGTTTCTGCACCGTACTAAAAAATATGCTTGTTTGATGTTGCTATTCCTCTAACAGTCTACTAGTCTGCTGGTGTTGATCTACACTTAGATGTATCCACATTTCCAGATTGGTTTGGGGTATTGTTTCCCTTGTATTCCAGGGTTCCTGATGTGTCGATCCCCTTCTCATTATCTACTTTCTGTGCGCAATTTTACATACAATGATTATTTCTTAGGTGACCCATTTGGGTCCCAGTGTATTAACACTGCTCTCATACCACTTGTGACAACTATATCCATAATAGTAATTTTTTTTTAAATTACTTATTCTTATTTCCTTAAAATCCTTCATTTTTAGAAATATTTACAAGACATATATAAAACAATTTTTAACAAATATTTACAACACATATATAAAACACTATATACGTGGCAGTGAAATTTATCCTATCTTTTAATGCTTTGAGATTTATATTATATTACAAGGGTCGAACCCTTCCAAGCCCACTTAACGAATTCAATGGATTTATAACAATTTGTATGGTTTAATTTATAACTTACAAGGTCTTACCCTAACCCTTGCGTGATTAAAATGAATCTGTACTATCTCCGGTTTTTAACTATAAGGTCGGCGGACCTGACACATTCGTCCCACCAAATCTCAGTGTCAGACTTTGGCACATGCATCATTGTTAATTTTTATTTCATATCAATCCATTCCTTTCTAGGTTAACATAAAGTCTTAGATTCTAATTTATGTCGCTTGTACCATGACTATCTACTCCGCATGGATGACCGCACATCCTTCTTGCACATGACCTAACCACAAACCTTGGATCGAAGGGGTGAGATCTACGATGGATATTTTCGATAGTTGAGTTAGGGTATCAAACACCCTTCCAAACCTAACTTCTTATTCATTTCGCCTATGCGAGGCTGGAAGTGCCTGCTCTGCAACCTCCATGTCGCCATCGCCATTCTTGCGGGGTTCGAGTTCTTATCCGTGGGAGTCCTGCTAACTGAATCGATCTACCACCAGGTTATGATTATTCTCCATTTGAGGTTTTTCACACAGTGACTATTTTTCCATTCTTCGATTTAGGATCTCAAGTTTGAGTTCTTGTGAGTTTTCGGAGTTAAGTATCACAGTTTAGTTTTTTTCCGCTTGTTTCCACTAGTTTCGAGCTTTTCTAGAGTTACTACTCATTTACATTATCTTGGAATTTTATGGTGGATGCGAGGCTATTCATGTGGCCTCCAGGGTTAACTGTTAGAGAATATTTGCCTCCCATGGCTTCGACTCTACTTGGTGCACTTAACGTATTGCTTTTGGGTAGTTTCTATTACTGTGTTTCTTGGATTTTTCCAAAATTTTGACATATACATGATTCTTACCTTGCTGGCTTATTCCTATAGGTTTTCACACAAGTTTTCTTTGCGGGTTTCATCATTCTCATGGTGAAGGTAACTCATATTAACTTTCCTATGTGAGTTTCCTTGCTTGTTTTGTTTTTATTGGGATTTTGTTTCACTTCAGTCCTAACACTATTTACGTCATTGCAGATAAGCTTCAGATTCTTACCCTAGCTACTTCTTATAGGAAGGCTCTTCCATCGTAGCGTTGTAACGATAAATTCTTGGCAAGCACAGGTACTTGAGCTTGGTGGTGACTCTATTCACAGGATCTTCTCCTTACTGTGTCTGGAAATTAAATTTGATTTTACATTAGCATATGTCTTATTTGATATGTAATGGTTTAACTTGAAACTGAGTTTGTTATCTAAAGAATATTTTCGAAAATCTCGGCCTCGCCCTATTATTTTTAATGATCAATTTTATGTGTAAATGTTATTTTTACCCCGTCTTTATTACTGGCTACATGCACAGCCTGCTCAGTCCATCTCTCATGTGAACCTTATCGACCCTCCAGGGTTCCCTTGGTTTTTTGAAAGGTAAGATTGGTCTGTCTTCTAGTTTTGTTCAAAGTCCAATTTAATTCTATGCAAATATTTCCTCTGGTCTTATTCTTTATATATATTAAATATTACAAATACAAATGTGGAAACTCTTACCAAATTTCATAGTCTCTGTAATTTTGTTACAACATTTGGTCACTTACTGATTTTCAACATTTCAAAATGTTATCTTGTATGGTATAGTTAGCATGTTTTCTTTCCAGTTCTTTAAATATGCTATATATATATATATATATATATATCTTCCTAGTCCGCTAGGGTTTTGTACTCCTGAACACAGGAACTTGTTTATATATACATGGTTATTATATTCAGTGTTTATATATGTTATCATTCACACATAAATTAGTAGAATGGTTATGAGGGTTTTGCTATGTCCCCCTATTCTTATTTACTATTGGTATATTTTTCTGTACTACTATAGATGAATTTATATAGATGTCTGGACCATCTCTTCGGAGGGTTACTCCAATAACTCTTGTCCTTGTATATCTTAGCGTAGTGTTATGGAAACGACCAGTTCTGTCCAGAGGTTACACATTGGACTAAACTAACAATTTTCAATAACTCTGCAGGTTATTCTATTGTATATTTATCTATGGTATTTTCCTTTTCTATTCTATCTTTCCCTTCATATAGAAGTAACCTTTTTCTGAAGCTATTTTATTGATACAATTTCTACCAATAGTTTTTCCTTTTTAATCATTCCATATTCATAAAGAAAAAATTCCATACACAGATACAAGTTTTTTCCTACTACTTGCCAGTAAGAATTTCCTTAATAACATAGAATGAAAGACACAATAGTTTCCTCTTCTAAGTTTTTTTTTAATAAATTACCAAGCAATAGTGTAAAAAAAAACTTCATAGATAGTTTTCCTAATTCTTACTTTTCAATCAAACTGTTTACTTATCTCACTGAGGAGAGTGCTGATAATGTCTTCCCTACCATGAGAGAGGCTATTATGTCCTATTCTCCCCCAGTGATTCGCACATGAGTAGGGATGTTTAGGAGTATTCTAGTTGAGACCTCAGGATCCCAGTCCAGTACTCTTTTTTATCCAGATTTCAGGAATTTTTGAATTTCCACTGATCATCACCAACTCTGATTAACTCTTTTCCTCACTATGATACATATTTTATCATCAGAGGAAATGTGACTGTATTTAACTGCTTTTGCCCAACTACTCTCAGATCTTGGAATACTTTATCATCAGCCTTATTATGGAAAAAAATTCCATAATACATTTTATTCAAAACCAAAATAATCATGTTCATAACAATTAATCACATTTAAAGAAAATAAATGTCTAATCTGTCTTTAAAAAAATTAACAAAATAGTTTTGAAAGTAATCCGCTATCACAGAAGATGGGTAGTTTTCAAGGGAGTTGTTTGTCTGGTAGATGAAATGCACATTTCCAGGTAAATAGAAGATTATTATCGTGTGAATTTATTTGATGTATTTTATGTTTCAATCTAATTCTGATTGCATTGGAACAACTCGGTTGAATTTTCAAAAAAATGGCAATGGTTGAAATATCCTTTGTTTATTTTTGTGTTTTTTAAAATTATATATATATATATATATATATATATATATATATATATATATATATATATATATATATATATATATATATATATATATATATATATATATCAAAAAAATATTTAAGTATACATATTAAATTATTAAAATAAAAAATTAATAAAAAATAAGTAAATTATAAATTTTTAATTATTATTAATTATTATTAAATGAATTAATGTATATAATAAATAGATATGTATTTAAGGAAATATGTAATAATATTTTTAAGTTTGTAGATTTTTTTTCATATTATAATAAATTTTTTAAAGTTGTAAATAGGTTTTTCTACAATATCATGACTTACCAATAGTGTAACTTATTTCATGTCAAATTTGTTAATAACATTTTTATTTAAAAAAAAGAAAAAATATGTCCACAGAGCCTTGGATAGAGGGTGAGGGTCTTGGATAGACGGTGATTGGACGTTGTGTTAAGACACTGCATCAAGGGTTCACATGAGGCCCGTGTAATCAGGGTGATATATTGGACATGAAGATGTTGTAGTCCTGTCAAACTTTTATATTAGAGATAAATAAGATGTAGTACTGCGAAGTTTACAAAAAAACAAAAAATGGATTTAAATAACTGGTAATTTTTTTAAAAATTCTCAAGTATAATTTTTTTAAATATTATATTTATAAATATATTTAAAATAAAAAAATGATTTTTTTCTCTTTCATATATATATGATAATGAAGTTTGAATTCAAAAAATTGGAGAATCTCTAAAATATTTAGTTGGTCCATATTTAATAATCCAAAATTTTCATTTTCAAAATTTTTAGTACCACAAAAGTCATGTAAAAATATATCCAGAAAAAACATAAATATTTAAAATAAATAAAAATATTATTATTCATAAAATTATATAAAAAAATATCTTTTTTATCTTTTTTAAAAAGTTTGGCTGGACTATATCTTCATCATGTCCAATATATAACCCTATAACTGGTGACTTTACATTAAGGAGTGTCTTTGACAGCTCTACATAAACCTTTAGGGTCTAAGGCTTGTCCTCCTCTCCATAAACTAGGTCACAACCAAGGGATTTGAACCTTCCATTTTTTTGTTACGACTAACTCATATTACTTTGATCACCAATTTCTTTACAAATTTAATACCATAAGAATATATATATATATATATATATATATATATATATATATATATATATATATATATATATATATATATATATATGGGAGGACTACATCTTCATCATGTCTAATATATCATCTTATATCAAGGAATGTTAAAAAGCACCCCAGTACCACTGTCTATTCATTTAAATTTTAATATTTAATTATGTGGCTTTTAATTCAACGATAGAGCATCATATTTAATTCATCTTTGATATTTCATTTTTATAAAATAGACATAAATAATAATAACACTTTAATTTTAAATTAAAAAATTATAATTTTTTTTAATATGTTAGTTTGTTAAAGAATAAAAAAAATATTTGTATTTAAATTCTGAATATTAAAATGATTTAAATATCCAACATAATAATAAATTTTAAAAATTATATATATATATATATATATATATATATATATATATATATATATATATATATATATATATATATATATATATATATAGTCTAACTTGTTAGGGTCCTATAATAATAGGGTTCATAAAATTTTGAATTGACTTTGATAAGTCTTGTAAATATGTACATACCCTGCTTTCTGCAAGTTGTTTTCCCATATTTTGAAAAAATGAAAAATAATAAAAAATCAAAAAGAGGGTAAAAAGTCTTAAAAGAAAGATCAAAGGACTTAGAAAAATATATACCCCAAAAGAAAAGAGATAAAACCTGAAAGTGAGCAAGTCCAAATGCCACTACTTTTACTTTTATTGCAAAAATAATGATTATGTGCAGAGTGTCAATAAATGTTATAATCCATGATCAGTTAAACAGTTTAATCTAAACTTTTCATCTTTTCAATTTCATGTTCTAGATAGTGAATAAAGATTTTTCAAACTTTTTAAACTTGACAAATCAGTAGATAGGTAGAGAATAATGAGGAGCTCAATAGCTTAATCTGAGCCCTCAGATGAAATAAGGTAGATTTAGATTAGTTTTATGCTTTGAAACAAAATGTTTTAAGTTTGCAAGCTTAATGCACCTGCAAAATGAAGAAAAAATGTTAGAAATAGAAGATTTGGTAGGTAGAAAGTAGTGGAGCAATCATGTAAATAATACATCATCGGGAAAAATCACTAATTTCCCCTCCCCCATGAGTGTTCAGTATTCTAAGCTATCAGTCAAATAGGCTCAGAGCATTTCTCTGACTTTTGTTGGGACCGGACCCAAGGCTCTATAACTGATTAGTTGAAAATATTGAGTTCTTATGATTAAAAATCCTCATTTATCATCATTTACCCTTCATTCATGTACTAAAACACCTTTTTCCTAAGTAAAAACACACTCTTAGTAAAATTTTAATCCCCACATAATTAACTCTATCCCCTCATAAGCATTCATAAAAACCCACAAAATCACATTTATCCTAAGTATTATTCAAAGAAATACAAAGATGAGCAAATGCTTGATTATTTTATACTAGAGATAATCTGATTTTGTTTTGCACTCCCCTCTCATATTAACTCTTAATATATTTTATTAAATCCCTAAGAGATACCTTTTCCTATGTTATTAATTCCCTTATATTTAATAAACCCCAAAAACCCACTATTATAACCTTTTGACCAAAGTGTATTGTCCCACGTGCATAAACAAAAAACCCAAAATAAAAATTCCTTTGTTATAAAAGATTATCCATATGCAAATATGCCGCCCTATAGTTGTTTATCTATTCAAAAAAGTTAAAAAACTATATAAAATAACTTATTATTATGCACAATTGAAAACATTTTTAAAAATGTCACAGTATAAACCCCGCCCACTTATGTTTTATTAAAAGCATTTTAAACAAGTGTTTTAATAAAAAAATTAACCCCGCATATGTATATATCATGACTAAAGCCCACACTTTGTACATTGTATTAAAACATTATCGCAATGTTTTAAACCATAATTAATCCCCCGACGTTAATAAAACTATGGTTTAAACGTGGTCTAAACTATTTTATTTCATAAATATTAACCTTTTGCCTATGTAATAGCCTGGTCCCACCTTTCTGTTCAATGCACCTCTCAAACAGATCTCCATTGTTCGCTTCGAAGCTTTTGATCCTATGGTTGACAAATGATATCACGTGAACAAAGTTTATGACTGATCAAACACAATATCCACACGAAATGGCTAGTTTTGCATTGAACCCTCCCCTCCATGTGGCCACTTGTGGTTGGATCGCATGGGTTTTCCTTAAAACTGCTTACCACTAAAAAACCATGCGATTACCACCGGTCTTTACCCTTTCAACAATTCGAAAACCACCTTCCTTCCATGACGTGACTTGTAATTAATGCCAAAGGGTTAATGCAAATACTGTTTAATAAAACCTTTGTAGATGCATTTTTCACCTATCTTTCGGATTTGAACCAATATTTTTCCCTCTCGACTGTGTAATGTTGCAAAGAGCCCCTTGATATCCATTTCCTGCTATTTTTCACCCAGAACCTCTGAAATTGCTAAAGAAACCTGAAAGAATTGCTGAGGAGCCGCACTTGCTCCATATCAACCACTGAAGATTCAATTTGACCAGAAGATTGCAGAAAGCCCTGTTAAAACCTATACTTACGTCAAAACAGATATTTTTCCAAAAAATTAAACGTGTAATTCAATAAAAAAACCTGTTAAAAGCAGTAATGATTAAGAAATTGATTAAATTCAACTGCCCTAAAAGTCCCAGAAACATGCAAAACCCTGGCAAAATTTTTCCCCGAATCCTAGAGTTCACTGCACACCATTTTCAAATAAAATTATCATTTTTTCACAATTTTATGGTTAAATTCAAAGCTCTAAAAGTTAGAAATCCTTTACAAGTGCCCTGTATCTTTTGAAAAACCTTTTTTTATCAAATTTTGAGCCCAATTTGCAGTCAAGAGACTTCGAAAACCCTTGTTTTCTGTGTTTGACCAGTTTTTAGCCTTAAAACCTCATTTGAGAGACCCAATTGACCATAAAAGACAGAGAAACATTATATCTTGTTGAGTTTTCCTAACTAGTCCTCTGTCATATTAAAATTTCCTCTGCAAACAGTTTAAACTTGCAGAAGCCTACAAAAATGTCTAAAAAATAGAGTGGAAACAATTCTGAAGGTTCCAAAACCCCTAAAAGTGTTTCCTGCCATGACTACAAATACTAGCATTGTAGTCAACCCATTGCATCCCCTAGTTGTTGATATTGAGAATATTCCTCTAGCAGACATTGACTACAAAATAACTGATCCTATAGTTGAGTTCAATTTAATAGATATACACAAGTGGTGGTTTGAAAAATCCCTAGATGAGCAAGAAGATGTTCATATTTGGGAATCCAATTTTCCCAAATAGGTAGTCCCCCTGACTCACGCTTGTCAATAAGTTATCAGACTGTGTCACCAGTATTACATCCCTAAACAGAGAGCTATTGTCAATGCAAAAAAAGAGGTCCTATTTACCATTATAACAGAGTCTATAAACCAAATGTTGGAGCTTCAATCAGACCTTCAAGCAGTCCCATTATCCATTGAAGCCCTCACTAAGTTATACATTAACTTAGACTTTCCTAAAAGGTTTATGATCTTCCAGAATTTCATGCCTCTGCATGTTGAAATCCCAAAATTAACCCTCCATATTCCATTGCCAAGTTCCCTGAAGGTTCAAGGACTGGTATCTCCATGTTTTCCTTTATACTTGTTGGAACACCATTGTACATTTATAGTACAATGGTGTGACTCTTGGTTTCACATTCCAAGGTCACTTGGACTCCATTGTGACTTTCAGCTTAGCAGCCTTCAGCTTCTTGCCAGCTTTGGTTGAGTTCCAGGAAATGCTTCAAGCATTCCAGAGTTGTTGGTAATCCTAAAACCATCACAGGTAGTAGACCTCCCTTCTTTTAGGTTGAAGGTCTCCCTTTTTTATGAGGGAAAATTCCTCTAGCAGAAGCCTTCATTTTCTTGCCAGTTTTGGAAGAGTTCCGGGAATTGCAACAAGTATAGCGTTCCAGTGTTGGTGGTCATCCTTAAACCACCTCTTTTTTCCAACATTTTAGAGAGTTGATTCAGCCCAAGTGCTGCCATGTATACTTTGTAGATTTGTATTAAAACTCTTTTCTTGGACTCACACATACCCCTTCGGATTAAGGGGGGATGTTGGAACACCTAATCCTACATGGGTAGGTGTGGAATGCGAAAAGTCACAATGGAGTCCAAGTGACCTTGGAATGTGAAACCAAGAGTCACACCATTGTACTATAAATGTACATCATGTATAATGGAAAAATAAGAAAGCCTCACACTTATCTTTCATTGTGTGTTGAGTCTCTTGTGTCTGTGTTTATCTTCCTCATACACCATGTGTGTGCTTTAACATGGTGTTAAACAATACTTGGGTATTTCACAGTCAATATTTGGATTTTTGTCTACATTTTCTCCAGGACAGTAACCCTTAGTCATATTTGACTATGCTGGTTTTATCGTTGATAACATTCACTATCAGTTGTCCAATTTGCAGCTGGAAGGGGTATTCAGATAGACCTCTTATCTTTTACACTTGTTTCTATTTTTTCAATCAGAGAACTTTCATATTTCACTTCAAAAATTGGATATAGAAGGAAAACCTCTATCAGTTGTCTTCTGGACATCTATACTCAGAAAAGAAGGGACATAATTTAGTTATTCAGAGTTTCCTGAGTTATTTGTGCATCCATTAACCACCATCTTGACAAAAACACAGAA
Source organism: Pinus albicaulis (assembly GCA_034641835.2). Classification (NCBI taxonomy): domain Eukaryota; kingdom Viridiplantae; phylum Streptophyta; class Pinopsida; order Pinales; family Pinaceae; genus Pinus; species Pinus albicaulis. Next base: position 28,020,883 of record MU968551.1, read on the forward strand.
GCCTAGAATCGATGAGGAAATGAAGAGAATTTTGTAGCTATCAGAGCAAATAAAAGTAGGAGATTGGCATTTATACAAGGAATTCACTGAAATCAGAGTTTTTGGTTCTAACTTGTTGCCCTACAAGTTACCTAAGCATCCAGCTATGAGGATCTTTGCCTTAGAATACATTAGGTAGATCCTGAATTTAGATTCAATTAATTTTATGGCAGCCAAGAAAAAGACTCAGTTTAAACTCAAAAATCAAATTGGGCCTTTCCTATGTAATAAAAGAAAAGCAGAAAAGGAAGAAACAAGTCAATTATAGGATTACAAATTAGAAGAAATATTTCCATGGAATTATGATCCATAAGGGATCTTACGTAAACTAAGGGTAAAATGTAAATTGACACCCTTTATCCATGAGTCAAAGCCAGATATAGAAAATTTTTCTAATAAAATAGAGTGGGTTGAGAATACTTTAACAAAGGGAGTAAACCAAAGGGATACTAGTCACCCTTTGGAAGTTACCAAACAGCCAGAACCATCCACTAAAATAATCAGGGAAGAAGGAGCTTATACTGCAGAATCTACCACAGAGACAAAATTTAAAATCATTTACAATAAGAGGCAAAAACTGGATACAACAGATAAAGGCAAAGTAACAATTGATGTTGAGGAAACACAACCTTTGAATACCAACACTACACAAACAGAGACCAATGTAGCCACTGTAATCATCAGTAAGCCAAATCAGAATCAGGAATAGTTCAATAATGAAGATGCAAAGATAATGGAGAGGCAACACAGTATGGAGGCTTCCTCCTCACATTTAGCTGAGGAGAAGGACTTAGATATTAAAAAAAAATACAAGCAGATCAAATTGAAGAATGAGGAAGTAAAAATTGAAATATATTTTCAGTTTTGGAAGCAGAAGCCAGGTAACCAAAATAGATTCTTATCACCCTTTGATTATTCAACTCAAAAATTGATTATGTCAGTTTTATAGCCCACTATACCAGTACCAAAAACAGTGGTTGATTACAAAAATGTTGATATGGAAGTAGCCATAGATAAAATCCATGAGTTGGATCAGATTGAATTTCACAGGCAAACATCAGAGATTCTCTATTCCACAGTGACCACAAAAGCTATGAGTGCTCATAGACTTCAAAATACAATCTTTAATATGCAGGACCAAATGAAAATGGATAAAGCTTCACTATATGCAAAAGATCTAAGGATAAAGGCCTTAGAAGAGTTATTATTGCAGGTAGGATATGATCCTATAAACATAAAAGCAACTGAAGCATATAGGGTGAAAATGTGAGGTTGGGTTACACTTTTTGCCCTTTTTTTAGAAAAAAATTTCATTTTTTTCGTTTCTTCAACTTTCTACAAACTATAACAATTTTTCTTTTTAGAATTTCATTTTACGATAAAAATAAAAGTTGTCAAAAATTTTGTTGGCTTTCTATTACTTATTTTTTGGAATTTTTTCATGCACATTTGATATGTCAACTTAGCATTTCTTTGAGTGTGTTTTTTTTAACAATCAAAGGATTCATAAGAAGTCATGTTAAGACGCAATGTTGTATTCTTTGAAAATTTGCGTTTTTTAGAAAACAAAATGTGTTACATCAATCTAGATAGAGTCTACTTCAGTTTTGTCATATTTACAAAGCCAATGGATGCATATCATAATTACTAGAATTTTTTGAACTGGTCCAATATGAAAAAACTGCATATTTTGAGTATGTTTTGCGAAGCAAGAAATTTCTTAACATATAAGTTATAAAATAAAAATCTAAAAGCTACCCATTAGAGATGACGGACCAATGTAATGCCCCATAATTTTTTCAATTTTTTTTACAATGTATTTTGGAAGATACAAAATTTTGATTTCACTGAATCATAATGACCCTTAGAAATTGTTTGCACCCGTTTTATTACAAAATTAATTAAAATTAGTAAATATTTATGAAATTCCATAAAAGTTATATTTCCTGAAAGTAGATTCAATTCTGAAAATGCTTGTCTTGGTTCTGACAGTTAATTTGGAATTTTTCATGGAGTTTAATCAGTCCAAAGTTGCATAAACGTATTCAGAGCTCGGACCTGCGTAATTGGTGATGCGTTAGTTCGGTCGAACTTTTCTACAAAGTTCGGCTGAACTAATTTTTGCGCAAACGGGCCGTTAAGTCTCATGCCTTAATAATTCGGTCAATTTTTTTTTCAAGTTTGGCCGAACTTCTACCTACTTTTCTATCGGCCAGAAAATTTCACAGAGCCCCTCCAAAAAAACATTTCGTGGCAATATAAATTGCCGCGAAATCATTCATAATTTTCGCACATTCACACATTTGGTCTAATTTTACAAAGGTTTTTTTTTGGGTTTAAATACTTTTCTTGGAGATTTGGGTTTAAGGACTTTTTTTGGAAGACATTTGTTGGAAGCGGTCTGATTTTGCAAAAAATTGTTTTGGGTTTAAGGAATTTTCTTGGACGTACATTCAAAAGACATTTCTTGGAGGTATGTGATCCATTTTTTTGGATGTTTTTTGTTCTTCATTTTTTTTGAAAGTATAGATTTGGGCTTAATTTCGAATTTTTAGAGTACATGTTTTGAGTTGAAGTAAATATTTTGAGCTTCGTTTCATTTTTATAAGACATTTTTTTCTCAGATTTTTTAAAATTAGTGTTTTGGATTGGAGTACATATTTTTTGCAAAAAATTAAAATGTGTTTTTTTTTTTAAAATTAAATATTTTGTTATGCTTTTTCTAATTGAGTTATTGTCTAAATTTTTGAAGGAAATTTTTTGAACTTCATACTCTATTATCATGGGAAATCGAAGGAATTGTGCGAGAAAATATGATCGAAAAAGAGACCCAGAGGAACGTAGAGAAGAGACGAGACAATCTCGCAAAAGAAAGATAGAATCACTCTCAAATATTGAAGGGGAAAATCAACCTCAACTAGAAATTTAAGTAGGTATGTAAATATAAATATTATGATCTATTGATATATGTAAAATTTTCCTAGTGTAAAATGTGAAGCTTAATTTTTATTTGATGAACTAATTCAAGAAAAATATTTTGCAATGTAAACAGAGAGAAATATTCCTCAAAACATTGATGATGAGATACAAAATTTTGAAAGAGAAAGTGAAAGAGATATTGAACCAATGATTGAAGATGGTGAAATTATTGACAGAAATTCAAGTGAAGAAATTGAATCACAAGGTATATATATATATATATATATATATATATATATATATATATTGAACACATGCACATATTATTGAAATTTTATACATATATTTATTAATTTAGTTATTTATTGAATATGTAAACTTATTATGTACTATTTATTCAAATATGTATAGATGAAATCACTGTCGATGATGAGATGTTAGAAAATGTTGACAGTCACACATATAGAGATAAAAAACCTGACCATTATATACGATATCGTGTTAACCACATTTTTGAAACTTATTTCATAAAGGAGTAGGTGACAGTTCAAGCTCAAATGTTGAAAGGTCTCCTATCATTAAGGAAATTAAAAGAAGCTACGACACTACTGGGTATTCAAAAATCAACCAAAGATAAAAAAATGAAGGAAAATGTGATACAAAATATAAGTAGTGCTATAAATTCAATTAGGAGATCTAGATAGAAAAATCTTCAATTATACGTAGAGGAATACATATGGCAATGGTTTCATCAAGTACTAAAGAGAATCATTTGGTAACATCTATGGCACGAGCATTAGGAACCTCGCGAAAAGTTTTGCACAAACATCGGAAATTTCGGCTGCAAATAGATGTAAACGATGAACTCACTTGTTGGAGAGATATTTGTAGGCAACCATATAAAGATAGACTTGGAGAAAATGTTAAAAAAATAATATATGAATATTGGAAGAACAATTCGCCTGCTTCGCCAGCTGTAAATCATGTGATGCGAAGAAGAATAGCACTAAATCAATACGAAGAACATGAAAAATATTTCTTGGAAACCACCCAAATAGATTTATTCAACAAGTTCAAAGAAGAGAATCGTGAAATTCATGTTTCAATCAGTGCTTTTGTTCAACAAAAACCATGGTATGTAAAACCTATCACCGTATGCGACACTTGTTGTTGCCATTATCATGTGGAATTTGAGTTATATTATGACACATTCCTTGATTTTGGTAGAAAATTATGGAAGGATTCACCTCCTCCTTCCACTATCCGTGATCATATCTCAAATTCTATGTGAAAGAGAAAGCGATGAACTATTTTACAAAAAGAAATGCGTTGGTGGTAAAAAATGCGATGATTGTGGAAATTTGACTAAATTTCAAAACAAATATTGTACTGATATAATTTATCAATCATTTTCCAACATGAAAGTGAAATGGAAGAGATATGAATATATCCATACATCGATTCAAGGTGAAAATAGTGTTAAAAGAATTGAATTACAAGAAGACGAAATTTTTGTGATAGACTTTTTGAGAAAGTTTGAGGAAGAAATTTACAAATACACCAAGCATTCCCATAGAGATCGATGGAAAGATTTGCAATTCAAAAAATCTCATGAATTTTTTCCACCAGGGACCATTTTGTCAGTGATTGATTTTGCAGAAAACTACACATTTGTTCCACAAAAATAAATTTAGAGTGAATACTATCATTCTGACCAAGTCTCCATGCTCATCCATATTCTATATAGACATGTTGAACAAAACATCGATCATATAGAAAGAACGAGTGAAAATCGACATATCATTAAAGAATATCACTTTTATATTAGTGACGATCATACACATGATACATATTTTGTACAACATTGTTTTGGAAAAATTTATGATTCCTTGAAAAATCATGGAATAACATTCAATGAACATTGGATATGGTCATATGGATGAGCAGGTCAATTCAAATCTGCAAGATCATTCTTTTGGTTGTGATTTCTTCATAAGAAAACCTGCATTAAACATTGTTGGAATTTCTTTGAGACTAGCCATGGAAAAGGAGAACATGACGGTGCAGGGGCATGCATAAAACGAGCACTTCGAAGATATCAAATGAACCCCTCTGCAAGCCGACTTGTGGATGAAAAAGAAGTTTTTCAATGGTTCATCGTTTCTCTAAGCCATGAGACTAACCCATCAAGGGAAGTGCAAAAGTACATTCAATTTAATTTTTATTGGAAATCTAATTTTATCATGCAATGATTATCTTTGATTTTATTTTGATATCATATTTACATTCTTCTTTGAATTTTCCATATAAAGGTTTTTCTGGCATATTTGAATCGAAGACGTAGATAGATCAATTGAAAATGGCGTTGAAACAATAAAAGGGACTAGAAAATTACATTCAATTAAAACAAAGTCGTCCAGAAATGTGTTTGCATTGGATAAAAGAAAATATTCTTGTTTTTGTCATGTTTGCATAGACAACACAACATCCAATGACGTTTGTGAAAACAAAATGTATGTAAACAATTGGAAACATACGAAGCTAAATACAAAGGGAAAAATGTCTGTTGCAATGTTTGAAGAAATGCAATCAGAGGAAACTACAATATCATCCGATGGTGATCGAGTTTCTGATCTTGTTAGAGAAGGTAAAATTTGAATTGCTTTCTAATGATTTAAAGATATAGAAATAAATTTAAATATATGTATAATTTTGTTAAGTTTGTTTTATTGTGCAGGAGATGTTTTTACTGTAATTGCACCTATTGACAATGATGAAAATGTGAAGTATTATTTGATGCGTTGCACTGAACGAAAAATGAAATTATTAGAAAACTATAATGATCACAGATTTCAATATGAAAGAGGATCTATTATACTGAAAGGTTATTTTTTTACACAAACTAATCAAAGTGGGGATTTTGTTTACTTTGAAGACTATGAACCTAATTTCATAAGTTGTCAATATAGTCACTTGGTGTGTGCAGCACGCATAGATTTGATAGAGGTTCAATCAAAGAAAAAAACGAAAATTAAGAAATGGAAAATGTCAAAATCCGATCATGAATGGATTATTGAAGATGGCATTCCATTGGAATTTTTTTTATTGAACTACGCAAAAATTTATTCTCTTTGGATTAAATATGTTTTAGAACTTCCAGTACTCAACTAAAAATTGAGCTGCTTATGTTATTTGTGCAAGTGTTTGCACATGTACAAATTGTTTTAGTACATGCACGTGCTCTAGTATCAACTGAAAGTAGCTTTTCAATACATGTGGATTGATGAAAAATGTTATATGTATTGGATCTATATATATATGTTCTAGAAAATCTATGTTCTTCCTATTGGAAATTTTTTCACTCAAACAAGAGTATGTAGAGATCAAAAGCAATCTTAAGATGCCAAATGTACTTCAACCATCCAAAACTTGAATTTTAATTTTTTTTGATTAAATCAAAACAATACTTCACATGGGAATCTTCCATCTAGGCAAAATTTAGATCAAAACCATCCAAAACTTAGATCAAAACATTTAACATTATATCAAAACATTTAAAATTTAATATTAAATCAAAATTAAAGGGATAATGTACAACTTCTTTACTCTTTTTGATTAAATCAAAACAATACTTCACATGGGAGTCTTCCATAGGCCAAATGTAGATTGAAACCATCCAAAACTTATATCAAAACATTTAACATTATATCAAAACATTTAACATTAAATCAAAATTAAAAGGATAATGTACAAATTCTTTACTCTTTTTGATTAAATCAAAACAATTCTTCACATGGGAGTCTTCCATAGGCCAAATGTAGATTGAAACCATCCAAAACTTAGGTCAAAACATTTAACATTAAATCAAAATCAAAGGGATAAATACATATAACTACTTCTTTACTCTTTTTGATTAAATCAAAACAATTAGAGGGGGTCTGAATAAAAAAAACATAAAAGGGGCTGCCCATGACCGGGAAACCTGCCCAGAAGATGCTACCCAATATCAGGAAACCAACAGACATAGAGTGTTCAGAAGCACCGTGATTGAAAAACATGACAAAAGTTCAAAAAAGCTAAAGAGGACCTGACATCAGGCTAGCTATCGATGTGTGTAGGAGGATTCTCCTCCACAATTGGACAACTATAGTCCTCCATATCATCAGCTACTCCCTTGGAGTGCTGAGAGGAGCTCTCCGAAGTGGAAGAAGAGCCAGAGTCATCTTTGAGATTTTTCTCCACACAGGCCGAGCTGCCGCTGCTTGCACCATCGCTACTGGAGCTCGTCGAGCCGAATTTGACTGGAAGAGCTTCCGAATTCCTAGTGTCTTGGGGCTGATGGGTCGGGATGGTGGACTTTCTCCACCAATTCATGGAACCAGAGGCACCTTCATCTTGGGGATCCTCCTGAAAAAAGACAGAAATGGTCACCGTAATTCGAGGTTTGACCATAGCATTGGTGAAGTGGAATTGTGCAACACTACTTACCAAAGGAGGGTGCCCTCCTGTGTCATGGATTGAAAGAGGCAGGCGAGAGCCAGCACTCCTGCCCCCTCCACCCCTACACCCACCTCCCCTTCTGCAATGCATCCATTGTCTACACATGGGGTCTTCCATAGGCCAAATGTAGATTGAAACCATCAAAAAATTAGATCAAAACATTTAACATTATATCAAAACATTTAAAACATTTAACATTAAATCAAAATTAAAGGGATTTACATTTAAAACATTTAACATTAAATCAAAATTAAAGGGATTTACATTAAATGTAGATTAAAATGGTATCCAAAACTTAGTTTTAAAAACTTTTTGATTATATCACAACATTACTTCACATGATCAATGTACTTCAACCATCCGAAACTTGGGTTTTAAATTTTTTTTGATTATATCACAACATTACTTGACATGCCATCCAATTGTAGTTCAACTATCCAATAAAAACATTTAATATTATATCACATGTGCCAAATGTAGATTGAAACCATCCAAAACTTAAGTTTTAAAAACTTTTTGATTATATATCGTGCAACATTACTTCACATGCCATGCCAATTATAGTTCAACTATCCAATAGAAACATTTAACATTATACCACATGTTCCAAATGTAGATTGAAACCATCGAAAACTTAAGTTTTAAAAACTTTTTAATTATATATCATGCAACATTACTTCACATGCCATGCCAATTATAGTTCAACTATCCAATAGAAACATTTAACATTATATCACATGTGCCAAATGTAGATTGAAACCATCCAAAACTTAAGTTTGAATTTTTTTTATTATTATATATCATATAACATTAAAAAATTAAATATCACATGCGAAATGTAGATTGAAACCATCCAAAACTTGAGTTTTAAAAACTTTTTGATTATATCATTCATAACATTACTTCACATGCCATGCCAATTATAGTTCAATTATCCAATAAAAACATTTAACATTATATCACATGCCAAATGTAGATTGAAACCATCCAAAACTTAACTTTTAATTTAACAAAAAAGTATAGATCACAACATTACTTCACATGCCAAATGTACTTCAAGCATCCAAAACTTAAATTTTAAAAACAAAACAAATTATAACACATCATTACTTAACATGCCAAATGTAGTTCAGAAGAAAAAAAAAACTTAAATTTTAAAAACAAAACAAATTATAACATATCATTACATAACATGCCAAATGTAGTTCAGATGACAACATTAATTTCTGGATGAAAACATTACGAGTAGTTCAATTATCCAAAATTTAAAAGTTTTAAAAACCAAACAAATTATATAACAACATTACTTCACATTCACATGCCAAAAGTACTAAAACCATCAAAAACTTAACTTTTTGGAACAAAACAAATTATATTAACACTGTAATAAAATATGTCCAAAAATTGTAGATCTCACAAGTATCAAACTGTATCAAGTTATATATATATGATAGTGCATCTAGATAATATATAAAAAAGAAAATTTAAGACTATCTAAATCTTGAAATCAAATCTACAAATCATGTCCATCAAATAGAGATGGATCTAGCGTCTTTCCTATCAGGGTCTCAATCCGCGCACTATCATGTGAAGCATGGGAAACCTACATACACAATGCACATGTACTTGAACATTAAAATTTTATGTTTTAAAAATGAGTGAGAATATATATAGAACTTCATGTAAAAAACAAAATATAAAAAAAAAATCATGCAATACCTCATGAGGTTCCCTCTCCATTTGTTCACCTGCTACAAGTTCCCCCCCCCAATGGGAACATCTGCAATGGTAAACTGTACAATATACATGTACAGTTATATATATATATATATATATATATATATTAAAAAATTCCAAATGAAAATGCACGTGTACATATATAAACTTATTTTGAATAATATTAAAAAAATGTTAAAAGCAACTTGTTGAAATGGTTGAAATGGTGTGGATGTTCCTATCTCCATTGCTAGAGTTCGTGGATTAAAGAAATATTTTATGGGAACCTAAATTCAAAAATTTTAAAATAACTCAAGATATATATATATATATCTCAATTTTTAATGGAACTTTTTGAGGTGGAATATATATATATATAACTTAAACATAAATTTTAAAAGTGAAAAATTGTCCATACTTGTGGCTCATCTCCTAAGGAAGTAGAAGGTACATCTCCCAAGGAAGAAGAATGTACTGCCATACCAAAAACATTAGACGGAATCGGAATCTGTTAAAACATTTTATCATTATATATACATACATGTACATGTGTGCACAATTATTTATTTTAAAATATCACTTAAAAAACACTAACATTTTCCAACATATCTTGATGGTGAGACCCATCTGCATTGTTTGAACCAGAGGTCCTGAACGTGATATTAACATTTTTGTCATTCATCATGCGTGACAACTGCAAATGGTGTTTTAACATATAATGATACATTTTTGTTAGATTAATGTACATACAAATAAATGTATACATGTACATACACATGTATTTATTACAAATTGTACACATGTATACATGTTAAAATAATTGAACCCTAAGGTCATTAACACATACCGTTCTTGTGCCCTCTTCCTCATGAAGAATTAGGTCTTGAAAACCATTGCGACAATTTTTTGCATATATTCGGAGATCTTCAACATTCATGTTGTCAATCTCTTCATCTATAAAATACACAAAATTTACATGTGCATTTTCACGTGCTCTTTGTCGATTTAGACAAACATCGACTCCATCCAATCCGTTGTAAACATTGTCGATCATGACATCCCTTGCTTCTCGACTTATTTGAGAAGTCGCATCCATGTCTGACCGCAGAGTTTTGACCCGAAAAGGTCGACTCACCAATGGAAGCTCAGGGTGAGGCAACTCCACATCTTGCTTAGCACCCTTACAGTCATACAATCGACCTTTCCCCAGACCAAAAAATTCTGACGGAAGGTCATTGTAGTTGGGTTTCATATCCAAAAAAAATAATGCGTATAACAATTGTGCAAAATAAACAAGAACCTCGTCGTTCCATGGGAAACTTCCATAGGCCGCAAGGTGCCTATCATACAAATAGTGAGCTATATTTGGGTGCTTGAAATATTGCACCTTCAACATTTTTCTTTTTCGCCCTTCCTTGAAATTAAACATTGAATTCACCATATTTTTTGTAACTCTTTGTTTTACATCCTCCCATTTATCGAGACCCATTACTGTTTCCTTTCTCTTTCTCATCACTTCTACAAGTGTATCAGTCGTTGGCCCAAGATTTTTGTACACATTTACAAGTTAGACCAATGAATGTGTAACTATTTCGAGGCTTTGTTGACTCTCAGCAGGTAGAGTCAAAGCCACGAGATCTCTCCGCAATTTTGCATGAAGTTTTTCACACCTTTGTAAGGTGCATTGTGCCATGTTTGTTTCCCATGGTATATCATAAATGTCGGCCGAATAAGTTGTGGTGGGTAGAAAACCTTCTTCTTGAATGTAGCGTTTTGCCCTACATTTATTTTGACCAATATTTGGAACATTTTCAGCCTCTGCATCAATATATATGAAATTTTATATATTAGAAAAAACACATGTAAATAAATTTGTACAAATTCAATGAAAAAAATATTGAAATTGATGGCAACCTCGACGTGGTTGGTTAGCATCGTCTCCACCCTGAAACTGTTGAGACCGAGAACGACCCTGCTGAGAACCAGCACCACCAGCCATTTATTGGCCTCCAGGGGAATAAATATCACCACCTTCACGCAACTTGCTACCACTCATTGATGGCCCTCTAAGGGGATTTGAACCACCAACAACCTCTCGAGACGAGAGAGAAGCTTCATAAACAAATATGAATTTATAATAAATTGAAAAATACATTCATGTGTACATATAAAATATGTACATATTCATTGATTAAATTGCGTGAACCATACCACGACTGGGTGAACCATGGGCATGCTTCATGGATGGAGTAGAGACCTTTCTCTTCTTAGCTCCTAAAAAATAAAAAAAAATGAAACTTATTAACAACTAATTTAACTCACAAAGTTAATAAAAAATCAATTCCATATGTACACACATGTATGGAGATTTAATATTATATTTAAATACCATGAACATCCTCCGATCCCTGATCCCCCATATGGGATTCTCTTGATATTCGTCGTTCATCCTCCATGATATATATATCTATTGGTGGACATTTACACAAAATAAATTTCAGAAAATTAATGTAATTTAGTGTACACAAATGATGTAGAACACAACTTTCAAAGCACTAATTGATGTGTGAAACTCAATTTAAGCGAAAAAGAAATTATAAAAATGATAAGTTCACCAAATTGCGCTTTACATGGTGGGAGCACGCATGGTATAAAATTGAAAAAAACACATGGTCATTAAAAAAGAAGTGAAACTAAGTTTAAACAAACTCCATTTAAACAAAATCTTGTTGATGTCCCCGCATTTTAATTTTATAAAAATGTGAAGTTCACCACTTGTTGCAAATGTGAAGTTCACCAAGTTGCGCTATACATGGTGTGGTGGGAGCACACTTGGTATATAATTGAAAAAAACACATGGTCAATAAAAAAGACGCATTTATAAGTACACAACACACACATATCCAAGATATGTTACAATGTCCATCAATAAATTTTGAAGGAGAGTGTTTAGACATTAATTCATCTTTGAGAGATGAATCTTGAATTTTTGAAGAAGATCATCTCAAAACCAATTCATCTTTGAGAGATGAATCTTGCATTGGAATTTCTTTGTATAATTCTAATTCATCTTTAATAGATGAATCATGAATTGGAATTGCCCCACACAATAGATCAACAAACATCTTATTCACATTTGTACAATGTCTTATACTAAAAAATTGAAATTGGCTAACAATATTGTTTGCTATTCCATGCAGATCTTTTAGCCTCTCCTTCTTAACTTGGCACACACCATTCATCTGGTTGCACATAAGTTTAGAATTGGTGAAAACTACAATTCCATTGATCCATACTCCATCACTGTTCCCAAGCCTTCTATCAATCCAATATAATATGCCTCATTGTTTGTTGTTCTTCCTGGTATATTCATTTTCCTTTGGACGAATTTTCTAGTCGCAATATTGGAAAGTACATATGTAATCACTACTTTCCTTGAATTGGGATAGAAAGAAACTTCTATTCGTAATTTCCATTTTTCAACCATATTTAATGGTTTTCTTATCCCTAAAAAAAAAAAATTCAATAAAAAATATATATAAGACATGGGAGAAATGACACAAGATCATGAGGTAAATGGCATGTGCATGGTTTATCTTAAAGTTTGACTTAAAAAGTTTATGGTCTAGAATTCACATCTAAAATTAATGGGAGGAAGCCTTTAGTTTGTGGGATAAATGACACATGTACACAGTTTACCTTAAAGTGGTTGTGTTTTATGGATATTAAAATGAATAAATTCTATTTAGATCTATTCCAGAGATTCACTGTAGGGGAATTTAATAGATATGTCACCATTCATAAAAGATGAGATCCGAGGCTACCTGGCCCTTTACAAACTCTGCCTATAGAACTTGTAGAAGTTAAGAAATTTACATTGACAAATTTACTTGTGAGAAATTTACATTGACAACATATAGAGATTCAACTAGGCTTGTGAAAATTACAAGTGGAAAATGTATAATTCTACTTAGAAGAGTCTTTGGTTTAATTTTTAAGCAAGAAAGAGTCGTTGCTTTCTCTATCTAGAGTATAAGTGTAATACATAGTAGTTATTTCTTTTTGAGTGTTTTGGATGAAATGGGCTCTACAAGATATTAAGGTAAATTTCCTTTTGAGTGAGTAGAAGTGGAATACATAGTAGTTACTTCTTTTTGAGTGTTTTGGATGAAATGGGCTCTACAATATATTAAGGTAAGGTAAATTTATTTTTGAGTGTTTTGGATGAAATGGGCTCTACAAGATATTAAGGTAAATCTATATATCTATTAAGTGTTTCAATAGAAGTGTAATAATAATTTCAAAAATAAAATATTCTACTTCCTTCAATCACTATTTACATATCATCATAAAGTACCACTTCCTCACACAACAATTCTTTGAGAAAATAGTGAAGATGGAATACATACCCACAAAGCCTTTTGTTAGAGAAGCATTTGAATATGTGAGAAACAAATTAGGAATAGTTCTTGTAAATTATCTTGTTAGAGAACCATTTGAACATGTGAGAAACAAATTAGGGATAGTTCTTGTAAATTATTGTCACTTATTTGACTTCAAAAGAAGAGCCTATGAAATTGAGTGAAATATCTATGTGGGAGAGTACACAATGTCTAAGGGGGAGAATACAATATATTTGACTTCAAAAGAAGAGCCTATTAAATTGAGTGCACTATCTATGTGGGATATTGAGTGCAATATCTATGTGGGAGAGTACACAATATATAAGGGGGAGAATAGATATAATGAAGGAATAAAAAGAGTAACAAAAAGAATATGAGTGTGTCAATAATTTGAAGTAGTCAAGAGATAAAAAAGGACCATCAAAATTGAGTGCAATATCTATATGATCAAGTGTCAATAATTTGAAGTAGTCAAGAAAGATAACAAAGGACCATCAAAATTGAGTGAAATATCTATATGATCAAGTGTCAATAATTTGAAGTAAAGAAAGATAACAAAGGACCACCAAAATTGAATGCAATATCTATATGATTGTGTCAATAATTTGATAATTTGATGTAGTCAAGAAAGATAACAAAGGACCATCAAAATTGAGTGCAATTTCTATGTGGGAGAGTACACAATATCTAAGGGGGAGAATACAATATAACGAAGGAATAAAATGAGTAACAAGAAGCATATGATTGTGTCAATAATTTGAAGTAGTCAAGAAAGATAGCAAAGGACCATCATCAAATTCAAATTGAAAGATCAAGTAGTCTTCTTCATGAAGAAGAAGCATTAACTAGGTTCATCATTTAAAGGGTTAATTTTTTAATGAATAAATTTATGAATAATATGGAATGAATCATTGTACATTATGATAAATCTTGTATTTAAATGACATTTGATCTATGAATAAAAAATAAAATGGGATCATCTCTTCATATATATATGTGTGTGTAAGAGAGAAATAAAAGGCAAAGGTAATTCCACCAAGCCTAAAGGAGCATGTCCAAATACATTGAATTATGTCCTAATACATTAAATTATGTTTGGTTTCTAGAAGCATTAATCATGAAGAGTCATGAGATCCAAATTTCGTCCATACTATTTGCAAGTTAAAGGAGCATGTCCTAATACATTATTATGTTTGGTTTCTAGAAGCATTAATCATGAAGAGTCATGAGATCCACATTTTGACCATACTATTTGCAAGTTCTATATGACGATATGTAGTCTAATAACTATACAATATAGCCCATATAAGATGTAATGACCTTTGACAATATGAACAAAGAGTAAAAAAAATAGAGAGGCCTCCCAACAGAGTTCCACTTGTTCATCAAGGTAAGAAACATAATATCGGAAGTGAAACAATGACACTACTGAACATATGTGAATTTAGATATTAAATTGACATTTATTGCAAATGACATGTGCATGGTTTATCTTAAAGTTTGACTTAAAAAGTTTATGGTAGAATTCATATCTAAAATTAATGGGAGGAAGCCTTTAGTTTGTCGGAGAAATGACACATGTACACAGTTTACCTTAAAGTGGTTGTGTTTTATGGATATTAAAATGAATAACTTCTATTTAGATCTATTCCAGAGATTGAATATAGGGGAATTTACTAGATATGTCACCTTTCATAAGAGATGAGATCTAGAGGCTACCTGGCCCTTTACAGACTCTGCCTATAGAACTTGTAGAAGTTAAGAAATTTACAAATTGACAAATTTACATTGATAAATCTACTTGTGAGAAATTTACATTGACAACATATAGATATTCAACTAGGCTTGTGAAAAGTACAAGTGGAAAATGTATAATTCTACTTAGAAGAGCCTTTGGTTTAATGGTTAAGCAAGAAAGAGTCGTTACATTCTCTATCTAGAGTAGAAGTGGAATACATAGTACAATTACTTCTTTTTGATTGTTTTGTATGAAATGGGCTCTACAAGATATTAAGGTAAATTTCTTTTTGAGTGAGTAGAAGTGGAATGTACATAGTAGTTACTTATTTTTGAGTGTTTTTGATGAAATGGGCTCTACAAGATATTAAGGTAAATTTATTTTTGAGTGTTTTGGATGAAATGAGATCTACAAGATATTAAGGTAAATTTATTTTTGAGTATTTTGGATGAAATGGGCTCTACAAGATATTAAGGTAAGGTAAATTTCTTTGAGTGTTTTGGATGAAATGGGCTCTACAAGATATTAAGGTAAATCTATATATCTATTAAGTGTTTCAATAGAAGTGTAATAATAATTTCAAAAATAAAATATTCTACTTCCGTCAATCACTATTTACATATCATCATAAAGTACCACTTCCTCACACAACAAGTCTTTGAGAAAATAGTGAAGATGGAATACATACCTACAAAGCCTGTTGTTAGAGAAGCATTTGGATATATATGTGAGAAACAAATTAGGAATATTTCTTCTAAATTATCTTGTTAAAGAACCATTTGAACATGTGAGAAACAAATTAGGGATAGTACTTGTAAATTATTGTCACTTATTTGAGTTCAAAAGAAGAGCCTATGAAATTGAGTGCAATATCTATGTGGGAGAGTACACAATATCTAAGGGGGAGAATACAATATATTTGAATTCAAAAGAAGAGCCTATGAAATTGAGTGCAATATCAATGTGGGAGAGTACATAATATATAAGGGGGAGAATAGATACAATTAAGGAATAAAAAGAGTAACAAAAAGCATATGATTGTGTCAATAATTTGAAGTAGTCAAGAAAGATAACAAAGGAACATCAAAATTAAGTGCAATATCTATATGATCAAGTGTCAATAGTTTGAAGTAGTCAAGAAAGATAACAAATGACCATCAAAATTGAGTGCAATATCTATATAATATCTATATGATATCTATATGATCAAGTGTCAATAATTTGAAGTAAAGAAATATAACAAAGGACCATCAAAATTGAGTGCAATATCTATATGATTGTGTCAATAATTTGATAATTTGAAGTAGTCAAGAAATATAACAAAGGACCATCATCAAATTCAAATTGAAAGATCAAGTAGTCTTCTTCATGAAGAAGAAGCATTAACTAGGTTCATCATTTAAAGGGTTCATTTTTTAATGAAAAAATTTATGAATAATATGGAATGAATCATTGTACATTATGATAAATCTTGTATTTAAATGACATTTGATCTATGAATAAAAGAGAAACTAGGATCATCTCTTCATATATATATGTGTGTGTAAGAGAGAAATAAAAAACAAAGGTAATTCCACCAAGCCTAAAGGAGCATGTCCTAATACATTAAATTATGTTTGGTTTCTAGAAGCATTAATCATGAAGAGTCATGAGATCCACATTTCGACCATACTATTTGCAAGTTAAAGGAGCATGTCCTAATAAATTATTATGTTTGGTTTCTAGAAGCATTAATCATGAAGAGTCATAAGATCCACATTTCCATCATACTATTTGCAAGTTCACATTTCCATCATGCTATTTGCAAGTTCTATATGAAGATATGTATTCTAATAATTAATTAGCAAGTTGTGATGTCCTGATATATTATTATGTTTGGTTTCCATCATACTATTTGCAAGTTCTATATGAAGATATGTAGTCTAATAACTACACAGTCTAGCCCATATAACATATAACAGCCTTTGACAGTATGAGAAAAGAGTAAAAAAACAGAAAGGCCTCCCAGCAGAGTTCGACCTGTTCATCAAGGTAATAAACATAATATCAGAAGTGAAATAGTGACACCACTTAAAATATGTGAATTTAGAATGATTTCAGCTCTTTTTTCAAAGGAGAAAAAACCTTGTTTCATATATTGATAATAGTTCATATACAAAATCCTCTTGATATACCCATAACAGGTTATCAAGTATAAAAGATCAGATTATGTCTCATACATAAATACATTACAACAGTGTAAAAGACAATATGTAGTCACATATGAAATACAATATGTAGTCACATTACAGAAATACATTACAGCAGTATAAAAGACAATATGTAGTCACATTACAAAAGATCAGATTCTGTCTCATACAGAAATACATTACAACAGTATAAAAGACAATATGTAGTCACATTACAACAATAGATCATTCTAGTTCAATCATTCCAGCGTTGAGAAATCGAGAGAAGGCTCAGTAACGACATAAGCTTAACAGTGGTGGTAAACTTCCATGCACAAGGCAAGAATCAGCTAGAGCGGATGAAATTGATGGATCCACAGGAACAATAACAATTGTAGCAACCGAATGCATATCATACTACTAGAAATTCAACACACACCTTACAACAAAAGTTAATGAAATTTAAAGCATAATTAACAACATAGATGCTTTGTTTGGAATTTTGGGGTTTCTAGTTCCCACTTGGTTGTAAAGACAAAATTTCTATAGCAATGAGTGCCTTGAATTCTACATGACACCAATCAACTCAAATTAAAACCAAGAATTTCAAAAGGCGCATTTGCAGTAACAGTCAAAATTTAACACAGAAAAGGAAATCCCTATATACGCAAGTGAAACCCCAAATCTAATGGACTCCCCTGAAGCCCAGGGTTACTTCTTACACGTGGAAGGGAAGTGGAGTGCAATTTGGGGCCTCAAAAGAGGTGGGCTTGCATGGCAGCGCCGATCAGAAAAAGAGTGGATAGTAGTCCAGTGAGGCTTCCTCTAGCAAGGTGGCAGCCACCAAGTGGTGGAGAACTGGAAGAGGACACCGAGAAGCAGCTGTTCCTTGGAACTTGTGATTCAAGAGAGGTCACAAAGTGGAAATTTTATGTTTCAAGGAGATTTTTTCATTTCAATAAGGTTATTTTTTCAAAAGTGCCCTCAAATATGTGGGACTGACTTAGGCATCCAAGAATCATCTTAACAAGCAAGATATTAGTGATACCAAAGTTGTCAAAAGCAATCTATATGAAAAAAAAGAACATTTTGGACTTGGCATGACATGCACTAGGCTTAATTAGTACTAAATGGAACTTGGTGACTGTCACCATAATTGGTAATGAATAATTCATGCAGATTCATGTCAATCCATTGATAAAGGTGCAGAGGAGGAGGATAAATACCTGGTAGTTCGCTCGCTTGACGTTGCCGTAGATAATCACCAACAGAGTAGAAAGAAGCAGCCCTAGACTAGGAGCGGTGCCGCAATAGATCACTGAACAAAACAATAATAGAAAATCATGTGAAGAAACAATGATAAGAAACACAGATGATGTAAACAAACAGATCACCGAACAAAACAGCAACAGAAAATTGCGCAAAGAAACAATGCTAAGAAACACAGACACGGGAAATAAACAGATCACCGAACATAATAGCAATAGAAAATCGCACGAAGAAACAATGCTAAGAAACACAGATGTAGGAAACAAATGAAATTTGCAGGTGATATATTTATAAGAAGTAGTTCGACCAAACTATTTTAAGAGTAAAAGTTCGGCCGAAATTTTGTTGCCGGTTTTCCCATCTCCGACAAAAATTCTGTTTTCCCATGCCGTCAGTGTGCCGTCAATCTACACGGAAGAACGAGTTCGACCGAAATTTCTCATAAAGTTCGACCGAACTATTGCCGAAAAAAATTTTCTGCCCCCGATTCTCACAAAAGTGTAACTCAGCTTCACGTTTCCGCCCATTAGTCGAAAAGAAAAACGAGGACATAATTGCCTTGAGGAAACATCTCAAGCTTCCTCAAGGAGAACATCCTCAAACAAAGGAAGTTTTACAGGATCAGAAGGAGAAAGATGAAATGATGAGCTTGATACTTCAACTCACAGCTCAAATCAAAGAAATGGAAGTGAAAATGGATCAAGTTGTCCAAGAAAAAGAGACAGTCAAGGAACCATTTATTCCCACTGTTATCCCAGTCATCACATCAGCAGTGCCATCTAATTTAGGAGAGAAATTGGCACCAAAAGAGCCACTGGCCACTGCAGTGCCAATGACTTCTTCAACTACTTCAGTGATTGAATCTTCTACAACAATGTTGCCACCTATAGATGAGAGTAGTCAAATAATAAAATAAATTGAGGAAATGTCCTTAAAGACCAATGAAATCAATAGATTGACCAAGACAATTGAAAATCTTTAGAAAAAAAGAAAAGCAGCTCAGATAGATGCCAAGATACATGAACATAATGCTCACATATTAAGTGAAGAGGTGAAGAAGCTCTAGAGAGAGTTAACTCTCAAAGACCAAATATCATATATTAAAAATTAACTATGGAATAATGTAATTGAAGCCATTCATGATGTTTGGCCATCAATTCAAGTAATTTTTGAGCAGAGAGAGTTACTATTAACAGCTCAGGTAGAGATCCAAAAGACACAAGTAGAATTGGAAAATAAACTAGAACAGGCTGTTAGGTTAATCAATTTCCTAAACAACAAGAATAGACAGCAACTTGAAGAGTTAAATATCAATGACAAGACAACTACAATCTTAGAAATTAGGAAAGTAAATACCAAAAGAAAAATAATGAGGCAGCTTGAGGAGAAATGTGAAGGAATGAACATTGCTGTCACAAGATTTATCGTTAAATTCACTAATTTTAGGCAAAAGGGACTTCCAGATATTATGGTGATTAATGACAAGTTAATCCCTTAGAATGATTATGACAAAAAGATCAGAGAAAATGCCAAAGAGTAGGTAACAAGCCAACAGACCAAGGTATTCCCACAGGGAAAGTATTGCTAAAACGTTTTGAAGATTTGTTTTACTTGCAGTATGAAATCAAACGTTTGTTTGTCATCAAACCCACATTTTCCAAGTACACTGAGGCTGATGAAAATTTTAGGAAAAGAATATTAGAATTCCTAAAAATGAGGAGTGGCAGGCATGGACTGATTTGCTATAAATAAAGAAAGGAAAACACATGAAGAACAAAAATTATGTTTGCTGATTTTTATAGTCAAAACATATTTTTACAGAAAGAAGGCATTTTACTGAAGGTAAAGAGTATCTGAAGTGAAATTTTATCAGTGAGAAAGAGTATTAGTGTGAAAGAGTATCAGTGAAGGAAATTTAGATTCTGAAAATATCTAAAAAGGCCAGCAGAGAGGACACATAAGCAGCCAACTGCTTCTTATCTTAAAACAATTTCTATTTATTTTGAATAAGATAGGACACCATGCTAATTTGTTGAGCAAGCTGTCACTATTATTGTTGTAAAAGATTTAATTTTCGTAATTTTATTCCTAGAATTCATCTAGGATATTTTGTAAGACATTTTATATAAATAATTCACTCTTGGAAGTATTTTTGTGTGGAATAAAATTGCTGGAGATTACTATAGATATTTTTGTTTAATCTTTAGTTAAACTGAGAGGTGGGTGGGGGGGGGTGTGAATCATTTTAACAAATACATAAGCTTTTTAAATTTTTCATCAAACTTATTTACAGCTTAATATGTGAGAAGTCTTAAAATGTTGCAGCAAGTATTAAATTAATGTGACACCAAACTTATTGTGAGAGAAAAAAACATTAAGTAGATTGAATAGATCATATCAACACATAGGAAACACACATAGAGACAATAGATATAAGTGGAAACCCATAAAGGGAGAAAATCACATCTTATTTTTGTTGTGATGCAAAGGCAAGCTCTAACACCCTTTCACCACTGATTTTCTGCAGGCACCAACCTCAGATGTCAGCTCTGTTCTGTAGCATCTCTTTCTGCTCCTTTTTCTTATCTTCTCTACCTCACTTCTTCATACTTTGCACTCTCTAACCTCTCTTTGCATATCAATGTGATATTATTTATACAGTTTTCCTCATAACAATTCGTATTCCACAGGGAATTCAAAGTGAATAGCCCTGACTCTTTGCATTCTACCTCCTCACTTCTTTTTCCAGCTTATTAAGAAAATCTCAGCAATATATACAACTTTCAGTTTTACAGTGGAGTTTTATTTCCTACGGAGACTTTCCAGTGCATCACAACAATATAAATCAATTAAAACATTTATATTCAAATACAATGAGAACTCCAGCTCAACTCATTCAGCCTTTTGTATCGCTGCGCATTTGTCTTTTCTTTGACTGTGTCTGTCTTTTTGCAGCTCTGCTAGCTCTCCTATTCTCTGCCGTGGTGTAACTGTTGCATACATGTAACTGTGCAATTCAACTCTTGACGTTATACAAATAATAAAACATTTTAATACATAAAATTCCCTTACGGGCCCACTCGCTGAACTTTCTCTATTCTCCGATGCGATGCTTTACTATCCACATATTGGAAATATGTATGTATCTTTTTGCATATATATGTGTGTCGTGGTGCTTTCCTTTCCTCTTTAGATTTAGATTAATTAACTTGGAGCAAACCTGTTATTAGTCTTATCTTTCGAATGGACCCCACATGCCAGATATACTCCGCTCATTTATTTCAATTTCAATTGCAACATTCACAATGCTCCTGCAATTTGGTCTTTTGATTTATGCCAATGCGATTAGCAAAGGCCCACCATATAGTCAGTCGAATCATCTTTGCCATCCATCCCTTTGTGAATCTAACGGCTCTCATCCAATCGCTAAGTCGCAATCAGAACTTTCAGTTTTTCGATACTCTTTCACCTCTGATGCGATCAATTACTGTACATTTCTTTGCGCCGATGCGATGGGTGGCTTCAATGTGAAGTAACATTGTTCATTTTGATGTGCCGATGTAATTAGGCCGGAACTCAAGAAAAATATGAAAGTCATCGTTTAAACATATCGGGTCCGGAACTCAATTGCAATCACAACTTTTGGTTAACATGTTCACTGCCAACTTTTCTTCGATGCGATTCGTGACTTGGGTCCCACCTTATAAGACTTTGTTTGTATTAGGCCCGAACAATAGAGCGCTTCACATATATGTATATATATACTTTGGCCCCTTGTTTATAAAGTGCTACATATATAAGTATACTTTGTCACTTCAATCTTTATGTATACTTCAACTTGGGTTATGATTCTCAGAATTTTATGTAGGGGTCCCACTTGCATATTAAATTTGGTTTATATGCAAGCATTAACATAAGGTTTTCGGTCATCCAGCTTATATATCCGCATAACAACTCATTTCAACATACATATATGAAGCCAACCTTTAATAGTTCAATAAACCAAAGGTTCTCACCCTGGCGGAGTTCGACCCACTATATATATATATATGCTCCAGGCTTACCCTTCGTATGATATATTATGAGTCCAAACCACAAATTTTGGTTAGCGCATTACTTGTGCATTTGTATATATTCCACCACTGCACTATCAACTTATAACTAAACCCATCGTGACATTTTAATACACAACCATTCCATGGAGCCCACATGTGTTTGATAAAATCTGCACTTTTAGTACGTTCCAACTGACAACACCCTTTGAACATATATATATAAGCCTAAGTCAATCTTCGACCATGGCTTTAACCCTCGGCATAAAATAATGTATTAAATTGCAACAAATATATAATCTGCACATAACCCATTTCTATATGTGCATTCAACTTTAATATATATCGAATATTGCAATGGATATCAAACCTAATACATATTTTAACACATATACGTTCCCGGGGCTCACCTCCATTAACACACCTCTTGCATCTAACGACTGATAGTTTATTGCATCGACTTCAATAATCCAACGAATGTCATACCATATCACGTTTTTTATTGGTACGAGGGTTAACACTTCAAACTTGCACGAAAAAAGTTGTTTTACAAAACCGCTTGAGGACATGTGTCCTTCAATGACACATATCGCGTTCATTTTGGAAATACTGCTTACCACTTCAACCAACATGTGAACCCACTGGTTTTGTGGCCCTCCGGTTTCACTGTTCATGTTTGGGGTTCCGCTTCAATTCATGGTTCCGCTTCAATAAAGAATTTCGCGTCTTCGTTATATACTTATACTTATAATCTCTGTTTAAAATTTTATTTCTTATTTCTTCAGCTCTTGAATATATTAACCCTGTTTCAATGTTATGTTAATACAATGCTACCAATGCTACCATAAGGTTTATTCCCCTCATACACAGAGCCTCGGTTCCTTCCTTTCTGCACAATTCTGCATCTCCTCCAATCATTTCACTGTTGGTTTGTTAATGGCTCTGCCTCTGCCTCTGCTGCTCGACTATTTCATCTCTGCCTCTGTACATATCCTGTCACGGTATTTCTGCTGCTCTGCCAAATTTAAACTCCTGTCACTATATTTTCCTTAGCCTCTGCTGTTGTCCTTTATCTGTCTCTGCCTCTGCTTCCTCCTTTTCCATCAATGACAACATTTCCAACAGTCTCCCCCTTTGGCATTGATGGAAATACACTTCCTCTATTTGCCTTTTTGGGACCCTTTCTTTTGTTGCTTGCTTTTCCTCCCCCTTTGACATCAATGGCAAGGGGTTGCTCATTTCTCAGTGTGCTTTTAACTCTCTCCCATGTTGCGCTAATCTTGAGGACATGTTTCATGCTTTCCTTGCTATCTGATCTCCCCTTGGATTGATATTTTCGTTTTTGTTGTCCACCTGAAACGATGCTTTCTCTTCATATCAGAGAGTAGCATCTACAGATAGTACCCCTAGTCTATCTCTCAAATAATCAAATGGTTCTCTTGCAAGAGGTTTGGTAAATATATCTACTTTTTGTTCTTTTGTTGGCACATACTCCAGTTTCACTACCTTCTGAGCTACTTGTTCTCGGAGAAAATGATACTTGATTGGGATATGTTTAGTTTTTGAATGAAGCACATGATTTTTTGATATGCTTATAACACTAGTATTGTCACATTTGATAGAGATAGGTTCATAAATTCTTACCTTCATGTCTTGGAGTGTTTGCTTCATCCACATGACTTGTGTGCAGCATGCTGCTACTGCTATGTATTCTGCTTCTGCTGTAGATAGAGAAATAGATGTTTGTTTCTTGCTTAGCCATGCCACCAAACTTTCTCCTAGATAGAATGCACCTCCACTTGTGCTTTTCCTGTCATGCACACAACTGGCCCAATCTGCATCTATGTATGCTGTCAAAGTGAAGCTTTTTCCTTTTGGATACCATAGCCCAAACTGTACTATTCCTTGTTGATATCTAAATATTCTTTTGACTGCTAGAAGATGATTTTTCTTTGGTGCTACTTGATATCTAGCCACAAGTCCTACTGCTAGCATGATGTCTGGTCTTGATGCTGTCAGGTATAGTAGACTTCCTATCATGGATCTGTAGAGTCTTTGATCTATATCAGCAGATCCATCATCAACACATAGCTTGCATCCCGTGATCATGGGAGTTGACATAGGTTTGCAGTCTTCCATTTTGAACTTTTTCAACATTTATTTTAAGTATTTTTCCTGTGAGATGAATGTACCTATGTTCTTTTGCTGAATTTGAAGTCCTAAATAGAAACTGAGCTCTCCAATCATAGACATCTCAAACTCTGATATCATCTCCTCATCAAACCCTTTTGCTAGCTCATCTCCATTGCTTCCAAACATAATGTCATCAACATATACTACAACAATCAGGAGTTCATTTTCATGGGCTTTTATGTATAGATTGTTGTCTACTCCTCCTCTCTTAAAGCCTTGTTTTTGCAAGTATTTATCCATCCTTGAGTACCAAGCACGAGGAGCTTGTTTTTTTTCCATATAGATCCTTCTTTAGTCTGCATACATAGTCTTCTTTGTCTATTAATGAGAAGCCTTCTGGTTGTTCCATGTAGACTTATTCTTCTAGATCTCCATTCATAAATGCAGATTTCACATCCATTTGATATACCTTGAAGTCTTGGTAGCATGCAAAGGCCAAAAAAATTCTGATAGCTTCCATTCTGGCTACAGGGGCACATGTTTCATCATAATCAAGTCCTTCGATTTGTGAATATCCTTTGCAGACAAGTTTGGCTTTATTCCTGATTACCTTTCCTTGCTCATTCATTTTATTTTTGAATACCCATTTTGAGCCTATGACATTTTTCTCAGTGGGTCTAGGAACTAATTCCCAGGTATTGTTATTTTCAATTTGTTCCAATTATTCATTCATAGCATTCACCCAATACTTGTCCTTGTTGGCCTCTTCAAACTTCTTTGGCTCTATTTGTGATAAAATGGCTATGTATACCTCTTCTATCTGTTCAGTTGGTAGCCTTCTTGTCTGGACCCCTACTCTCTTGTCTCCAATGATCTGATCTTCTGGTTGGTTCTTCTAAGTGTATCTTGAGGGGGATTTTGAGCTCAGTTCAACATCTTCTGTTTTCTTGATTGTTTCATCATCATCTTGGTTTTCTTCTTCATGGTTGTCTGAAGGACTGTTGTAGTCTGTACCTCTTGTATTGTTTGGAAGTTCTTCATCAAATCTCACATCAATTCTTTCTACAATTTTTCAAAGAGTCTTGTTGTAGCACCTGTACCCTTTACTTTTGGATGCATATCCTAGACATATCCCTTCATCTGCTCTTGCATCAAATTTCCCAATATTTTCATCATTATTCTTTATGTAACACTTGCTTCCAAAGATTCTAAAGTGCTTGATTGAATTTGGTTTACCATGCCATAGTTCATAGGGAGTCTTGTCACTTCTTGCCCTTAAATGAGCTTTTTTAAGGATATGCATGACTGTGTGTACTGCTTATGCCCAGAAGGTTTGAGGAATATTACTCTCTTGCATCATGGCTCTAGCAATTTGTTGTACATACCTGTTTTGTCTCTCTGCTACTCCATTCTGCTGAGGTGTCCCTGCAATAGTAAATTGTTGCTTTATCCCATGTTCATTGCATAGGTTTGCAAAGTTATAATCTGTGAAATCACCTCCTTTGTCTGATCTAATGCATTTTATCTTGCATCCTGTTTGATTTTCTGCTAAAGCTTTAAATATTTTGAATTTCTCCAGAGCTTCCGATTTATTCTTAAGAAATGCAACCCATGTCATTATGGAGAAATCATCTATTATCAACATGAAGTAGGATTCTCCACTTGGTGTTTTAGTTCTTGTAGGTCCACACAGGTCCATGTGCACAAGCTGGAGTGGTCTTCTTGTTGATAACTCATCTTTGGCCTTGAATGATGTGCGGGTCTGTTTTCCCAATTGACAAGATTTGCATATGGTATTGGAAGGCATTTTTATTTTTGGCATGTCTCTGACAACTTTCTTCTTGCTCAGTCTGATGATATGATCGAAGTTGAGATGTCCCAACCTCTTATGCCATAACCATGACTCCTCAAGTTTGCTAAGATGGCATGCTTCATCTTCCTCTTTCACTATGTAAACATTACTCTCTGTTCGAACACCTTTGAGTAGAGTCTTTCCTGTGGTGCTTGATTTGACTTCACAGTATTGTGCTTTGAAAAGAACTTCGCAGCCTTTATCACACATTTGATTGACACTCAGCAAAGTTTCTTTTAGCCCATCTACAAATAGTACATATTGGGCCTTACCTCTGCCATTATCTAAGCTGACTGAGTCTTTTCCCTTGATTTTTCCTGATTTATCATTGCCAAAAGTAACATTACCAGTTTTCTTTTCATCAAAAGTTATAAATTTTCTTCTGTCTCCAATCATATGTTTTGAGCAACCACTATCCAGATACCCTTGGCTTTTCAGGTCTTGAGCAGTTAGAGCCAGGTCACATTTATTCACCTTCTTTTTCCACTGGAAACATCCTTTTGTTTGATATCTTTTGTGAGGTGATGAACCACATCCTCTGAGAGAACATTTGAAAGGCACATGTCCAATTTTATTTCATACACAACATTTGATCATAATTTTTGTAGAATTGTGGGTATGAGTAAAATATCCTTGATTCATAAACCTCCTTGAGGTGTTGTACATCAATCTTTGTCCATATTTTCTACAATCAATGATTTTATGGCCAAATTCCTTACAATAAAAACAGTAACCATAGAAACAACTTGCATACCTGATGTGAGGTTGTCTTCTCCAGTTATTTGCTTGAGACAGTATCTTCACTATTTGCATCTTTTGCTGGTTTGAATTACTCCTCCTTGTGTGACAGTATGCAACAACGTGTCCCAGCTTGTGGTAGGCATAACAAGTGGCATTTTTAATAGGAGGGAAGAATCTCCTTTGATGGATTCCAAATTTGACATACTCAGGGGTATATGATCCTTTTTCTGTTGTTTTAGTATTGATTTAATTCTTTGTTATTAGAGGATTCTTCTGGTTTCTATCTCCCTCATTACATGTTTCTTCCTTTGTAGGAATTATTTGAGCTGCTTCATCAGCCTTCTTTACTTTTACAAAAATAATGTTTTTGTTTTCCTTTTCTTTGCTTTTACTTGATTCTCCTTCATAGCCTATTCCAGCTTTTATAAGGGGATATCTTTGAGCATTCAGAATTTCGTTCAACTTACCAGAGCTTGTTGTTTGAGAAGAATTTATAAATACTTTCCTTTGAGCATTTTCTAATTTCTTCCTCAGACATACTACTTCTTCTTTCAACTTCTCTTGTTCCTAAGTTTTATCCTTGATTTTCTTAAGTAACATGTCTTCTATCTTCTTGGCTACTTCAAGCTCTACCTTCAGCTACATGAGGACTTCTGAATTTTGCTCTTCTCTTACATACTTGAGGAGAATGTCCTTTTGTTTTTTGCACTTCAGTTTGAGTCTGTCAATCTCCTCCAGGACACTTCTTAGCTCCCCCTCAAGGTCAACTTCACCTTATTCTTCATCTTCTAGCAGGGGTCCTTCAAGTTCTTCTATGGCCATCAGTAAAAATTCAGAGGTTCCTTCTTCACTTGAGGGTTCATCTGAGTCTTCAGATGCACTACTATCTTGTTGAGCATAGAAGGATTTTCTACTGAATTTATTTCCTTTTTGCTAGTTCTTTGATGTATTTTTCTCTGATTCTTGAGCCTGATTCCTTACTTTCTTGTGAGGACACTTAGCAGCATAGTGTCCAACTCTTCCATAGTTAAAGCATTTGAAAGGAATTTTACCTTTGTATTTACTTGAGCCTCTATACAGTTTCTTGACAAATTTAGCCTCTTCTTCATCAGAGCAAGAGCATATGTATTCCTTTTCTTCTTTCTTATTTTCTGTTTTAAAAGCTTCCTCCCTCGTACTTGGCTTCTTCTATGGGAGCCTCATCTCATAGGCTGTTAGATTTCCAAGTAGCTGGTTCATGGTTAAGGTTTCCCAATCAACTGTTTCTTCTTGGCAGAAACCTTGGGGTTAAATCTAGGTGGAAGAGATCTTATAATCTTTTGTACACTTACACATTCTGATATAGTTTCTCCAAGAGATTTCATATTGTTAACAATTTCTGCAACTCTTAGGAAGAAGCTACCAACATCTTCATCATCATTCATTTTTAAATTTTCAAACTGAGCTCTATATACTTGAAGTTTGGTGGTCTTTACCTTTTTGTTTCCCTCATGGATGTTTTCAAGAGTATCCCACATATCTTTGGTAGTCTTACTGTGCATTATTTTGATAAATTCAGCCTCACAAAGTCCACTTAAGATTGCATTCATGGCCTTTTCATTTGCTACAAATTCTTGTTTAGCTTCTCTCTCTGGGTTAGTTGCCTTTGGGGCATATCCAAATTCTACAGTAGCCCAAACCACTATTCCTATAGACATTATGTATGCTCTCATTCTGATTTTCCAGAAGGCATAATTAGCACCGGTGAAAAAAGGGGCTTTATTGGTTGAGCTTCCTTCTTGACTAGCCATCCTGGGGACCTAGGATCTCCTTTCAGTGGTTAAAATGGTACAAGGAACTTGGCTCTAATACCAATTGTTGAATCTTTAGTTAAAATGAGAGGGGGGGGGGTGAATCAGTTTAACACATACATAATATTTTTAAATTTGTCATCAAACTTATTTGCAGCTTAATATGTGAACAGTCTTAAAATGTTGTAGCAAGTATTAAATTAATGTGACACCAAACTTATTGTGAGAGAAACAAACATTAAGCAGATTGAATAGATCATATCAACACATAGGAAACACACATAGAGACAACATATATAAGTGGAAACCCATAAAGGGAGAAAACCACATCTTATTTTTGTTGTGATGCAAAGGCAAGCTCCAACTCCCTCTCACCACTGATTTTCTGCAGGCACCAACCTCAGATATAAGCTCTGTTCTGTAGCATCTCTTTCTTCTCCTTCTTTTTCTTATCTTCTCTGCCTCACTTCTTCATACTTTGCACTCTCTAACCTCTCTTTGCATATCAATGTGATAAGATTTATACAGTTTTCATCATAACAATTCGTATTCCATAGGGAATTCAAAGTGAATAGCCCTGACTCTTTGCATTCTACCTCCTCTCTTCTTTTTCCAGCTTATTAAGAAAATCTCAGCAATATATACAACTTTTAGTTTTACAATGGAGTTTTATTTCCTAAGGAGACTTGCCAGTGCATCACAACAATATAAATCAACTAAAAAATTTATATTCAAATACGATGAGAACTCCAGCTCAACTCATTCAGCCTTTTGGATCGCTGCGCATTTGTCTTTTCTTTGACTGTGTCTGTCTTTTTTTGGCTCTGCTAGCTCTCTTGTTCTCTACCGTGGTGTAATTGCTTCATACATGTAACTGTTCAATTCAAATCTCAGCGTTATACAAATAATAAAACATTTTAATACATAAAATGCCCTTACGGGCCCACTCGCTGAACTTGCTCTATTCTCTGATGCGTTGCTTTATTGTCCACATATTGGAAATATGTATGTATCATTTTGCATATATATATGTGCCGCGGTGCTTTCCTTTCCTCTTTAGCTTTGGATTAATTAACTTGGAGCAAACCTGTTATTAGTCTTATCTTTCGAATGGACCCCACATGCCAGCTATACTTTGCTCATTTATTTCAATCGCAATCGCAACATTCACAATGCTCCTTCGATTTGGTCTTTCGATTTTCGCCGATGCGATTAGCAAAGGCCCACCATATAGTTAGTCAAATCATCTCCACCATCCATCGCTCATTGAATCTAACGGCTCTCATCCAATCGCTAAGTCGCAATCGGAACTTTCAGTTTATCGATACTATTTCACCTTCGATGCGATCAATTACTGTACATTTATCTGCGCCGATGCAATGGGTTGTTTCGATGTGATATAACACTATTCACTTCATTGTGCCAATGCGATGGGTGGCTCCGATGCGATGTAACACTGTTCATTTCGATGTGCCGATGCGATTAGGCTGAAACTCAAGAAAAATATTAAAGTCATCGTTTAAACATATCGGGTCCGGAACTCAATCGCAATCGTAACTTTTGGTTAACATGTCCCACTGCCAACTTTTATCCGATGCGATTCGTGACTCGGGTCCCACCTTATAAGACTTTGTTTGTATTAGGCCCGAACAATAGAGTGCTTCAAATATATGTGTATATATACTTTGGCCCCTTGTTTATAAAGCGCTACATATATAAGTATACTTTGTCGCTTCAATCTTTATGTATACTCCAGCTTGGGTTATGATTCTCGAAATTTTATGTAGGGGTCCCACTTGCGTATTAACTTTGGTTTATATGCAAGCATTAACATAAGGTTTTTGGTCATCCAGCTTATATATCCGCATACCAACATCTGCATACCAACTCATTTCAATATACATATATGAAGCCAACCTTTAATAGTTCAATAAACCAAAGGTTCTCACCCTGGCTGAGTTCAACCCACTATACATATATACATATATATATATATATATGTTCCAAGCTTACCCTTCGTATGATATATTATGAGTCCAAACCACAACTTTTGGTTAGCGCATTACTTGTGCATTTGTGTATATGCCACCACCGCACTATCAAATTATAACTAAACCCATCGTGACATTCTAATACACAACCATTCCATGGAGCCCACATGTGTTTGATAAACTCTGCACTTTTAGTACGTTCCAACTAACAGCACCCTTTGAAGATATATATATATATATATATATATATATATATATATATATATATAAGCCTAAGTCAATCTTTAACCATGGCTTTAACCCTCGGTATAACATAATGTATTAACTTGCAACAAATATATAATCTGCACATAACCCATTTCTATATGTGCACTCAACTTTGATATATATCCAATATTGCAATGGATATCAAACTCGATACATATTTTAACACATATACGTTCTCGGGGCCCACCTCCATTAACACACCTCTTGCATCCAACGACTAACAATTTATCGCATCGACTCCGATGATCCAATGGAGGTCATACGATATCGAGTTTTTTATTGGTACGAGGGTTAACACTTCAAACTTGCATGAAAAAATTTGTTTTACAAAACCGCCTGAGGACACGTGTCCTTCAATGACACATATCACGTTCATTTTGGAAATACTGCTTACCACTTCAACCAACACGCGAACCCACTAGTTTTGTGGCCCTTCGGTTTTACTGTTCATGTTCAGGGTTCTGCTTCAATTCATGGTTCCGCTTCAATAAAGAATTTTGCGTCTTCATTATATACTTATACTTATAATCTCTATTTAAAATTTTATTTCTTATTTCTTCAGCTCTTGAATATATTAACCCTGTTTCAATGTTATGTTAATACAATGCTACCAACACTACCATAAGGTTTATTCCCCTTATACACAGAGCCTTAGTTCCTTCCTTTCTGCACGATTCCACATCTCTTGCAATCATTTCACTGTTGGTTTGTTGACAGCTCTGCCTCTGCCTCTGCTGCTCGACTGTTTCATCTCTACCTCTGTACATATCTTGTCATGGTATTTCTGCTGCTCTGCCAAGTTTGCACTCCTGTCACTATATTTTCCTTAGCCTTTGCTGTTGTCCTTTGTCTGTCTCTGCCTCTGCTTCCTCCTTTGCCATCAATGACAAAATTTCCAACAATTTTCTTGACTTGAAGGCTTTGGATTTCGATTTTGAGCAGTAGACATGATCACCTTTTTGGCATCATACTTCAGGATCCCTGTGATAAGCTATTTGGAGTGAAGTACTCTCTTTAAAATTGTCATTTTTATCTTCTTTTGTTTCATGCATACATATGTGTTTTAGTTCTAAATTTGAATGTATAACTAGGAGTATTACTACAGGACATGTTCATAGCACCCTGTTTTTAACTAGTTATAATTTCTTTGTTTTCTTCTGATTTCTGATGTAGGGAATTATTAATTGCTCCCTCTCTTGTTTGACCTCTATCTTCCACTTCCATTTTTCGGATTAAAGGATCCTTAAGTGCCCTTTATCCCGATCATACCATCTCAAAAACTATTTTTCCCAAGATCTCCAAGGGTTATCTACCTTGCCCTGCAGAAATTTGACCTTTTAGGCTTTGATACCAGTTCTGTTAGCTTGACTTAGACTCCATAGCTCAATGGACAAGTAGATTTCCCTCTATCTACCTTCCAAGTGAAATTTTCCCACCAAATCCAACAAAACAAAACCAAATCTGCACTTTAATAACTAGCATAATATTCAAATTAAAACAAAGTTAAACTTTAAAGAGAGAGCCCTATCTAAACCCTAGGAAGGCTAGATCCTAGAGTTTGTAGTAGGTTTGTGGTTACCTCTAGTATTCTTTGACTTAAAAACCAAAATCCCACAACTTAAGAATTTATTGGAGTGATAACATAACTGATTTAATTTTAATAAAAAATTGAGAAATATATTTAAAAACTTGGGTTTAATTTTTTTTATCTATAAAGGTGACTGTCTCAGGGTTTTTCAGAGTGTTGAATCCATTTATGCATTTAAAAATTTATTTTAAACAACAAGAAATCACAATTTTTTTGGTTGAAATTCTATCACTAGATTGTTGTGAAAAAGGTTATTTAGTATATATATATATATATATATATATATATATATATATATATATATATATATATATATATATATATATATATATATATATATATATATATATATATATATATATATATATATATATATTCGACTGAGCATAATGGTTAATATTATGTGTCACATTCTCAAAACCAAAATAGATAGAGTATGTATACCCTTATAGATTTTCACAATCAAATCTCTAGAAAAGAATAAGTCCCTTATCTCTTAAACAAAATCTTCTAACACACCAATTTGTTGTTCACTTAACCATAACACACACACACACACACACACACACACATGCACACAAAAAAATATTAAAAAATTATATGCTAAATATTACCACCTTAATAATACAAAATAATTATATAATTAAATATTTTAATTATTTGTCTGTGGGGTCTTGGTTAAATGGTGATGAGACTGGCTGTTGTAGCACATAGGGCCAGCGGAGAAAAATGAAAGGTACTACCAAACTTACAAAAAAAATATTTTATTTATTTATTTGTTTTGAATTAAACCACCTCATGATCTAAAACCTAATACTTAGGATATATTGGATAAATGAAACAATGGAAAATACAAAATGAAAAATGAAACCTTCCTCTGATTTGACATCTTCTTCTTTGTTCAAAATGTTGGAGAATCTAATTCCAACCAATTGCTAGGTGTCCATCCAAGTGTCCCGGTTCAGTTTCAGTTAGTACAGTTTAAGTCTAGTTTCACTCCAATTATTTATTACTCATGTTTCTAATGTAATTCTATTTAACTAATTCGTAATACTTAGAAGAGAAATCCTCTGCTCCACTTCTTTTCAGTTTTCAATTCTTGTCATGGTATCAGAGCTAGTTTGCATAAGACTTCCGAAGAGAGAAAAAACGTGAGCAAAGTTAGAACAATAGAGAAAAAATGCGAGTTTGCACAAGACTCTATGAGAGAGCAGCAAAAGTTTTAATAAATTTGAAGAAACCTCAACAAAGAAAATCCATTTGAGAAGATAACCGAGATTTTTTTGAAAATATAAAGTGAAGATAACACATTGAGGCAATTAGTGCTCCAGAAGTTTTTTTGGAGCAACAATTTTTTTTAATTGAAAAAAACGTTGATCAATGCGTTTTGTCGAGGAACAGATGTGCCAATCATCCTAATTCCAGTGCAGCAACAAAGTGCCAATCAATGTTGATGCCAAAAATATAGTCACGCCAATCGAGCTAGAAACTTGTGCCATTCCTACCCATTGCATTCAACGTGGCAGAAGTCCGATGGATGCACGTCGATAGAGGAGGAAGATATCATGAATGCTTTACTGGGTCTTGTTAATTGGATCAAATTTCTGAAATAGTGTTTGATGTTGGTCTGAGATCGGAAATGGAGAAAAGAAGAGTGATCTGCAGACCTTCAGTTTAAAAAAAAAAATTGAAATTGGTAACGCATCGGATCCGCGTTAGTCCAAAGAGTTAGTAACGCTCGAGTTCACTAGCATGAAACATGTTCATTTCAATTCCTTTAACACATCAAGCCTTCACATCAGAATTTGTTAGAAAATATATCAAAAAAAAAATGAGAGCCTCACAAGGAATGAAAAGATGAAGCAAATTCAAAGGTAAATACAAAAAATTCAAAAAAGCTATTTTTTTAAAATTGAGTTGGATGAATGATGGTTTTAAAGAAATAGTAATTTTTGTAGAAATTCAACTCTATGTATTCACTCCTCCGTATTCAAAATTGTGTTAATGAAATAAAGTATTTTTGAAATGACTCTTTTAAGAGTCCATTCATTCAGTAAAAGGGAAATCCAGTTTAAAAAAAATCAATTCATAAATGGGAGGAAGCCCATTTGTGGTACAAATTTGTTTGATTTTTAAAAAAAAAAGGGGAGTGAATAAAAATAATTTTTTTTCAATTTTTTTTTTTTAAACTTGAATTTGTGAGAAAGTGAAAATGTGAGAGCCTTGTGAAAGTGAATGTGTAAAAGGAGATTTTTTGAGAAAATGATTTTTTTTAGAAGCAAGGTATTTGATCAGCAATTGTAGACTCGTCTATTTGTGAAAGCCAAGCAAAAAAACCATTTTTATTGCATTTAGTTACAATGTCTACAATTTGTATTACTTATTAAGTCGTAGTGAACCAACACTCAACAAATGGGAAAATCAAAGAGGCTAAAGAAAAAACAAAATATGTTTGAGATATTTTTAGATCTGGAAGTGAAGAGGGAAAAATACATCTTTGCATTTAAATGCATAAAATAATCTGTCAATGATAACATTCTCCCTCTGATTTTAGATGCTAAGACAATCAAGGAGGCATGGGATACCCTTGAGAGATGTTTTGGTGAAATAGGGAGCATTGAAGTTGAAGATGAGGGTGGATCTGTAGCATCAGATCTACAACGAGATGAAAAGACTCAGCCACAAGTGGATGATGTTTGTGAAGAAATTGCAGAAGTAGGAGAGAAGGAGCACGAAGATTCTTGTGAACCCCACTGTGCACAGCCACAAGTGGACGAAGATTTGATGAATCCAGCAACAGAGCTTGCTGACTAAAATTTGATGATTCCAACAAAGCTTGCTGATGAAGACTTGGTGATACGAGCAAGAGAGCTTGCTAATGATGACTTGCTAATTCCAGCAAGAGAGCTTGGTGATGATGATTTGTTGATTCAAACAATAGAGCTTGCTAATTATGATTTGGTGATTTCAGCAACAGAGCTTGCTGATGAGAGTAAAAATACTATGGTAGATTGAGTGACTAATATTGTTGATGTCAATTTTGATAGAGAATTTTTGGCTAATGATGATTAGTTGCAGATGATGCAACAAAAAAACCAGATTAGCATGATGCTATTTGGTGAGATAACCCCACTTGAGTCATTGGAAGACAACCTGTTTGCAGCAACACAGGTTAGTGAAGAAGAGACAAAGACAGAGACAAAGATAAATATAGAGACAGAAACAAAGATAAAGATAGATGGAAAGAAAGAAGTCTGCAAAGGGAAAGCAGAAACAGAGATAGAGGTAGAAGCAGAGAAGGGAGCACAACAAGAAAAAATCTCTCATTGCAAAGAAAAAGGAGCAAAACCAATGTGGTTTTGGAGAAGTTTTTACACTTACCATTGATTTCCAATGTGAAGGTACATAGACTAATTATGAAGAAGAGCTAAAGTTCCTTGAAACATGGCTTGCAACACCATGTATAGATGAGGTCTACACAGAAGTTTTAGATATGAATGTTGAAGATGACATGCATGATGAACACATCAATGAAATTTTCAAGTATTGGAGTTTTGAAGAGATAAAATATTATTCTCATCTTATGTTGCATAGATTGATGATGAAAAACGCAATACAAAAGATAATATGTGGTAGCAGCCCACATACAAGTCATTTCTTGAAGAAGTCAAGGACATGCTTAGATAGTCTGGAACAATAGAAGACTTGCACCCATAAATGAAGAAACTGAGGTTTGAAGAATTCAAGAAGAAGAAAATGCTGAAACAATTTAGAGGCTATAGAATTTGGAATAAGAGAAGAAGAAAACTAAGCCTAGTTGAACTCATTTTTTTTTTTTTAAATTGTAAGCCTCGCTAAGACATAGACTAGCAGGTATCTTAATTAAATTTTTATGTGGTTGTAATTAAGGGGGAGCATTGGAGAATCTAATTCCAACCAAATTCTAGGTGTTGAAACCGTCTATCCAAGTCTCCCAGTTCAGTTTCAGTTAGTACAATTTAAGTTGAGTTTCAATCTAGTTATTTATTACTGATGTTTCCAATGTAATCCTATTTACCTAATTCGTAATACTTAGAAGAGAAATCCTTTGCTCCACTTATTTTCAGTTTTCAATTCTTGTCACAAAATGTAACAAGAAAAAATGTATTTAAAACCCAAATCACGATAGAAAATCTAGTTTTTGACTTGGATCATCGCACTCAATAAATTTGATACATCAAGATATAAGAAAATGAAATAAAGTGTCACAACAGATCAGACGGGGATAAGGGAGTTTTCCAAATTTTCATGGTAAGAAAAGGAGCAAGTGCCTAGAAATCTAAATTTCTCTATCGTAGACGGTCTAATAACAAGGGCAGAGAGTTCATAGATGGATTCAAACCATGATCAAATTACAAGACATTAAAATTCAAAACTCAGAAACAAATAAACACATAAGATGGATTTCTACAACGAGTAAGATGACAATGTGTCATGACAACCAACCTTCATGAGACATCGCGATGATGAACATGATTGGGTATACAAGATGGATATCTACAACAGGTAAGACGATGATGTGTCATGAAGGCCAACCTTCAATAGATGTCGTGATGATGGATGTGATTGGGTATACTATTGTTGACTCCATCTATATCAACCTTCGAGAAGGATGATATATGTGAAAGGTTATGATATTGTTGAATTTATGTATATTAAAATTTAGAGGCACATTGGAACTTCCAAAAATATAACAGGAGTACAAAATGTGACAACAAAGAGACCTTATAGGGAAATTTTGTATTATATTTTTACTCATAAAAAGACACATGATCATAATTTTACCTTTAATCTTCATCTCCAAGTGGAAGTCTAACTAAAATCACAGTTCTAGGTATAAATTTTATCCATAGCAGTGACTCTCACTTTCATGCATTTGACCAGTAGAAATAAAGATAAATACCCTTCATTTATAATAAATTTTTTGGAGAAACTAATTCTAACTATTTGCTAGGTAGAACATATGTCCATCCAAGTGTCCTAGTTCAATTTCAGTTAGTTTAGCTCTGTTGAGTTTATTTGATTCTCACTACAATAATTTAATGTTGATGCCTCCAATGTAATCTTATTTAACTGATTCATAATATCGAGAAGAGAAATCCTTTGCTCCACAATTTTTCATTCTTCATTTTTTGTCATGGTATCAAAGCTAGTTTTCATAAGACTCTGTGAAAGAGAAACAACGTGAGAAAAGTGAGAGAAATAGAGAGAAGAGATGAGCCTTTATAATAATATTTGAGAGAGCAACAAAAGTTTGAAGAAGTTTGAAGAAGACTCATGTGAAGAAGCAGTAGAGAGAAAGTCACTTCTGAAGAAAAAGGTCGAGATTTGAAAAACAAATTGAACTACATCCAAGGTAACGCATCCGAGAGATTTATCCACTTGCATTATTAACGCATGAAATAATTTCATGAGGGGCATTGTACCATAGGAAACAATTTTGAAACCGCGTTAGCTCACCAATAATTACTAACACTTACCTCCACTACAGAAAAATTATCCATCATCTCGTTCTTTTTGTCACACGAGGGCTTCTTAGAGAAAAAATTTAATGGGATCTTCTACTCCCTCATATTTGTTTTCTTCTGCCATGGAAAGGAATTGGGGTTGGTGAAAATGACCTTACAAGTGATCAAGTATTTCGAGTCCCAACTCCTTATACCTTGAACTTGTTGTGGACACAAACTAAAAAATATATAAAGAGAAGACTTCTCTGATACCACTTATATGAATTTACAAAGGAAATGAAATGATATATAGATAATTTATAACAAAAAAAAGATATAATGAAATTTGCTTCTATTAATAAATGGAAAATGTTGAAATTATATAAATGTAGAATCAAAATAAAATAGCTTGAATCGTAGTAGATTATCTCTGAGAAGATATGCGGTGACTACGTGCCATCACCGAACTATCTTACAATGAGACTCAGAGACCCTTTTATCATAAACAAGCAATGAGAAATTCTAAACATCCAAAAACCTAACGCTGGGAGATGAAACATCAAAGGCTTGTGGGCCTTGATGGGGTAAGTTAGAACATCAACTTCCTAGGGTCATAACTTTGGCATCCAATCTACATTTAGCACACAGAATATCCCCTTGGAAAGGAATATCTGAGATGTACATTTTGTAACTAAATTCATTCTATGACTACTAAGTACCTATTTTCCCAAAAAAAACTGTAGAATTTTAGGACCTGAAAACCATAGAAAAAAAATCGCCAAAACAAGAAATTGTACTATGAGCTAGTGGAATAGGTGAGTAGCAACGAATATCCACCATGATCAATTTATGAATAATTTCCAGGTTTTATTAGAATAATCATTAATGAATGTGACATAGTATAGTTACCCCTGTACTGATGTGAATAATTTTAATCTATACAATTTTGATTGAATAATATCCAAGATTCCCTTAGACCTAATCACACTTCTTGTAAAAGAATCCTTCGAATTATTTCCAAGTGCACACCCTCTACACATGTGCTATTTATCAATACTAAAATTTTGGATACTAATTATAGCCTCGCTTGGAATTGGAAATTTCTTGTAGTGCAAGTATCACATCCTCCTATGCCACAATTCACATAGGTCATCACTGTTGTGTACCAATGCTTATACTAGTGCATAGGTTATCACTGTTGTGTACCAATGCCTATACTAGCTTCCCCTACAACCGATGAAGACATCCCTCTCTAATCCCATTGACACATATAGTGTTAGGAATATCTCCTCTACAAATATGAATACCCATACCTTTTAAAATAGATCACAAAAAATCCTATATTGAACGTAGCTGAAGTTGAGAGAAAATCCTTCCTCAACCCTGACATATATAACACTTCCTTTACCTCTAGTGACCCTCTAGACTCGAGTTTGAATATAATTATTCCAACACCCTTCACTGTGTACTTGACATCATTATCAAGCTCTACATGTAAATTTTAGTCCTCTATGAAATTATTGAAGAGCTATTGTGTTGCTATCATGTCACATGATGCACCACTATCTACGTAACAATAAATATTGATGGTAATGCCAGTAGATAGATACAATAATACTAATGTGTCCTTCTAAAACATTGTTGCAAACTCATCAATATGTGATTATTCTCTCATTGGTTATGAATTCCCCTACATAGTTTCCATTCCCGTGGAAAATGAACACTCAATGTTACTCAAGTCTTTCTTCTTGTTCAACTATGAAGTTGATTCATCACCCTTGACCATTTTGGCATAGCCCTTTCCTTTTCCATCTTGGAATAACTAATGAAAGTTAGGTTATCCTCTCCATCTCGTTTCCTATTTTCATTAGACTATTCTCGAGCCTCTTCCTAGATGTAATCATCCTAAATCCTTTCCCATTTGGAAAGGTGTTCTCTAGTGCAGATCCCCTTCAAACTCAGGACTTGGTGAACCCATTTAGTTCCAATTTTTTTTAGTTCTTCCTCATTCACCTTTTCTCCAATTGATG
This sequence comes from Pinus albicaulis, assembly GCA_034641835.2. Lineage (NCBI taxonomy): Eukaryota > Viridiplantae > Streptophyta > Pinopsida > Pinales > Pinaceae > Pinus > Pinus albicaulis. Next base: position 28,061,565 of record MU968551.1, read on the forward strand.
TAAGGTGATCATGCACTTGGGAAATCTTCATGATGTAGATTGTCACATGTCTTCTCTTGACCTTTGGATGGATCTTAATTTATTCTTTGAGATTGTGTTTTAGTTCACAATATCACTCTAGAATAGATCCACTAGTTCCTTGAACATTCCCCTAGTTCTCTTATTTTCTATAAAGTCGGGGATTAAGTGATCCTTTACAACATCTGTTATGACCCTCTCAACATTGATATCCTTCTTTTCATGGGCTTCCAAGAGTGTTGCATTTGTTGATGGTTGAAGATCCTTATGAATTTTTTTGTAGATATCATTCTCTTTCAATAACAAGGTAATCCTTTCCTTCGAGGTTAGGAAATCATAAAGCCCATCCAAGATATCTTCAAACAAGAGATTAGCAGTTTCCATTTCTATATCTAAACAAATAAACTAATGTGTACTAAATCCTTCTAGAACTAACGAGAAATTACTTCTAGTTTTTGTTCTGTAAATTAGAAATTGACCTCCTCTAATTGATTTTATAAACCTAGTAAATAATTAATTATTTCTTAGAAAATTAGCAAATTTCAAATTTCCTTATTGATTTTAATTCAAGTTAAAATTTATTGAATAAAAATTTAGTGTGAGATTTTAACTATAAAATAAATAAATTTCACTGGAAGCAAAAGGTAAATTGATTTCCAGAAATACATAGATATTTGCTGCTCTTTAAAATTTGTTTTTCATTAATTAATAATATATCATACCCTCACTCCCTTACATGGAAAATGAACTAATTAGAAAAATAAAGATACAACAAATTTTGATATTTTTTGCTCTTTAAAATTTGTTTTCATTAATTAATAATCTATCATACCCTGGCTCCCTTACATGGAAAATGAACTAATTAGAAAAATAGAGATACAACAAAAATTTGATATTTGCTTCTCTTTAATTTTTTTTCAATAATTAATAATATATCATACCTTGGCTCCCTTAGATGGAAACTAAAATAAGTAGAAAAATAGAGATACAACAAAAAGAAATTTCCTAAAATGAAAATGAACTAGTTTGAAAAATAGAAATACAACGAAAATTTCCTAAAATAGACTGGTGACCCATACAATGCTCAAAGAAAACCTCCTAATCACCCTCAATGACCTGATGTCCTCTTGCACATGCAAACCTGAACTTCTACCATGGCATGCCTGACTAATACATTGTTTCATTTCCACCTAAAAATCTTGTTTAACAATTCATATTACATGTTGTTGTCATCGAATCCACAAATTGTATGTGTGGTTGTCTATCTACTTGTATGCATACTACCCTTGCGCGACACACATGAATGTCCAAATTGGCTATAAAGACTCACACGTGCGGCTATGACTATTGCTATTGAAAATATATTGTGGCATTGTGCTACTTAGCATTTGCTAGAAAATAATCTTATTTCCGAAATTACTTTTGTACTCTTCCTCTAGAACTTGCAAACTAGGGTGAAAGTTTGTGCTCACTAATGATATTCTCTCTTAGTGTATCCTTCTCTTTGAATATTTAAGTTGTGACTAAATCCATAAACATAATTTCCAAAATGATAAAGTGGGATTATATATCAACATCATTTAAAATCAATTATTGAAATTTATCTATATTACTGATTCAGATTTACTAATTCAAATGACTTTTATATTTTATTATATTGAATTAATTCTATTGAAATTATTTTAAATAATTACTTGCATTTAATGTTGACTTGATGACTTGCATTTAAGGTTGATTTGATCACTTGCATCTAGAGACTTAGACCTATGTGGTTGAACAACAAACATCAACTAACAATGCACAGAATGTTGAAGTGTTTGTTGATTTTACACACCAAAATAGATTGATGATACCATATGGGAATATGTGAGTAATATGTATGAAAGTTGATTATACAATAGCGATGATGGATATTGAAAGCATTTATAATTGAAAAAATGATTTAAAATGTTAGATATTGATTTATGTTTACTTATTGATGTCACTAATGCTTACTATAATAGGAAACGGGATTTTGACTTTTCTAGTCGTTTATTAGGCCTAAAATATGGTTGTTTTGAATGCTAGATTTTGAGAAAATAACTTAAAGACAAATAAAGCACCATAACATCTTAACAAAGTGATAATTTTTTTAAAATTTTATAAAAGGGAAAGGTTGAAAATGAAAGTTATTTTTGAGAATTAAATTAATTTAAGAAATTGTAAAGTTAACAATAGTTTTTCAAATTTTTTTTTTTTTTTTTATTTTATTTTAAAGTTTAAGCGGGATTTATATTAATGGAGTGTAGTAAAATACACAGTGTATAGTGGGATTCAAGGGGACCTTCCTGTGTCTTCCTTTACAAAACTTCCTGGGCCTGGTCTGAGCACCCAACAAATGCTTTGTGGCTGAGAGCCTAGCGCATACATATAGAAACCACGGAAAAATAGAGACAATCATGCTCTAGATGTTTGTGGGGCATGCAGAGGTGGCCCGAGCGTGCAGAGATGGCTCGGGCGTGCAGAGATGGGCCGGGCGGGCGGGCAGATCTATGAGATGGGCAGGCGTGAAGATCTCTAAGATGGGGCGGGCGTACAGAGATGGCCCGGGCGGACTTACAAAAACCCCTAGTAAATTGACCCACAACTTCTGTCATTTCTAGTAACTTGACCTTCCTGTGTCTGCCTTTACAAAACTTTGTGGCTGATCCAGTGAATGCTTTGTGGCTGAGAGCCTGGGTTCGAATGATAATTTGCCTAAGCCTGAAGTTCTGAGTTTTTGATGGTGTTACACTTAGATTTGAGTTCCCCATCCTCCATATCTTGCCAAAGGATGTGATAATCGTCAAGCTTGGACTGAACACCAGCATTGGCCAAGGAACCGGCCAGCTTGTTTGCTGTTCTGCGAACCACTTGAAAGGTGACCCCTTGAGCACTGCTGATGTGGCCTTGTAGATCCCTCAGGATTGCCGAGAGTCTCCATCTTGGGGTTACCTTATCCACCTGTGTGCCCATCTAGATTTTTCACAACAGCCTGATGACGATCTCCAAGTCTCCTTCCACCACTATAGGTAGAAATCTGTAGCGATCACCCAGAGTGATGCCACGGATGAGAGCGATTAGCTCTGCAACGTTATTGGTGTTCATGCCAATATTGCCATGATAGATGAGATGGATGGTACCGGTATGATCCCTTACTGCTCCAACATAACCAGCGTTTCTCAGGTTTTGCTTTGATGCCCCGTCGAAATTGAGTTTGAATGTTTTAAAAGGAGGCAGGCCCCATTTATCTTGCGACATAGCAGTTGAAGCCTAGTTTCGTCCAGTAGGATTGGTTGTGGCTTTGAGATTTAGGATCTGGATAATTCTTGATAATAGCATCTCGCCAATAATAAATCATTCTTCCATATTAAGCTAATTAAATCTATGTTATTTATATATATAATAAATTTTTTTTTTTAAATTACAGAGATATACACCGGACAATGAAAAACTTCCGCAAAATTAGGCACATTATATGCTAGAGTCTCCATCCATCGAACATGCATATATTGATGTTGAATAATATTTATATATTATATTCTCAAATTTCAAATGCCTCACAACGTTTGCAATGAATCCTCCTTGTACACTTGAAATTGAAGTTCTCACGTTTTTTTTACTTATGTGTGGTGCAAGTTGTGTGCGACCAATACACAATGTCATGTTCTGAATTTTTCTATTTAATTTTATTTAAAAATAGATAATGAGTTTTAACATTTATAAGTTTAAATTGTTTAATTTGTAAAGTTTGAGTATTTCAAAAAAATTTAGGGTATTGATTCTATTTATAGATTCAAAAATGTGTTTTAAATGAAAAAAATTATACTGTTGATTGAAATTGTATTGTTGTAACACTCTCTTTTTAATTTAATTATTGGTAAGCAAACTTATTATGATATATTCAGAATGTGTAACAAATAAGGATATTTTTTTAACACTAATTTCATACATAATATTTTTTACTTTCAATAAATGAGATCAAATTAGTAATTACCTTGGGTAAAAGAAAAAAGTAACTAATTGGTAAATAATTCCAAGAACTAGGGCAAAGAGGGGGGAGACAGTTCTGACAGTTACCTTCCAAAAAGGATTTAGAGGAAAATCCTAAGAAGGAAGGGGGTTCTGTGCAGAAGGAAACTGGGAAGTATTAGCAATAGGTTTTGCTACAAGTTGTCCAGAGCTGGGAGTAAAACCAGTGGAGCTCAAGAATTTCCAAGTGAAGTAGAGACTAGATTTTTACCCTGAGGCCTCAACTCCTGTCTCAGAGAACTCCTAAGCCTTGGTGAGGAGCAAGGGCGGAGCGAAGGACGTGATTGCCACGCTCAAGGGTGGCTCAAGGTTGGGAGGGTACTAATTACTAATAAAGAATATTTTGGAAATAGGTATTTATAAATGTTGGGTCTCCAGACTTAACTAGAAATACCTTACCGTGTTATTAATTTTTATTTAACTATTACTGGTAGTATTTTGGTAAAGTTACATTTCCTACATATTTCTCTATGTTGAAATGTATTGAGAAGGGTACTGTAGGCCCAGCAAGGGAAACTAATTTCTTTAGTTATAACATTACAAAAAAAAAAATGACTTAAGTTATATGGAGAAGTTTACTATTAAAATTTGGTATAGTTCAGTAATCGTAATTGCTAAAGAAAACCATTAAAATTCTAAAATGATTGATTGTATAGCCTGAAGAGAAAGAAGCGCTAGACCCTAATAATTCTAAGTGATTCTTACATAGAATACAGTAGGGATAATTGTTCTAGAAATAGGAAGAGAAACATAGATGGTATAGACATTCAAACTGGGACAGATGGGGTATAGGCTCACGGGTTTAGTACTCGAACCCTAGAAACAAGGTTTCAATCTCATTTCCATTGAGCCAATAAGCAGAATGGTTGAGTGCTTAACCAATAAACTTTAGGATATTTTTATTAAAATTAAACTATGAATGAAGAAAAGAAAAAAGAACAATAATAAGTTCAATACTCAAAGCATATAAGACAAATAGAATTGAAATTTTTTGCCATTGAAACAACTGTAAGAACCGGATAAACATGTATAAACTTTCTCAGACTTTAGTAGTCATTCAACTGTCCTTGAATTACACCATACTAGACTGAGTAATTAGGAGATTACACTAAGATAAAATCCTGAAGAGTTTAACTGTAAATTCCAAGAAAATATGATAAACTAATTCGTAAATCAGTAGAACTTCCATTGTGGACAATACAATTACATTGCCAATAAAAATAAGAATTTATGTCTTCTCTACATATCATTAGATTATGTACACAAAGCTAACAATTAGTGGACCGTGCCCTGGAATAATATTCTACTTAAGCATTAAATAGAAAGGTTCACTTGATAAATCGCAGTCGAGGAATATAATTCCATCCTGCCATTAAAATCCTTTGTCCCTGTAGGAGAAAAAAGGGTGGAAGTGGCTATCAATTCAAAAAATCAACAGTTTAACCATAAAAATCCAACGACGGAAACGAATTAACTCACGAGAAAGAAGTTTAAGGGTTTCCAGGTTTTTGTTGCAATCGATTAAGCGAGCCAACTGCATGAAATCCGAAGAAACCTGTAGAAGAAACAAATGGGTAGTTAAATCCTAAAAACAAGAAGCAGGGAAGGTGAACCATGAACATATTACGCCAAGCAACATATAGTTTACCTGAGTTGAAGAGTCGAAAGTTCAAAACCAATTTGCGGCCGAGCAAGCCCTCCCAATAAAAAAATCCATTACCCAACACCCCTGCGAGACAAAGAAGGGTATGTTAGCATTTCATATAGCAAAGGAAAAGTGAAAGAAAAACCAAAATATGCTAAAAAATGAACTCATACTAATATATTACCTAGGAAAACAATTGTAAAGTCTATCTGCGAGAAGGGCAAGCCAATTCCGAACATAAACCCTGGAAGTTGAGGCATCATGCTGGAAAGAACCTCGGAAGAAACCGTAGAGAGAAGTAGTGTCAATTGCAGAGTTGAAAACTCAGAGCTTGACGATGGCCAAATGAGGTCTGGCAGGAGGGTAGGGAGGTTTTGTTACCCTAACTACTCTTCCCGGAATTCCCACCATAGATCTCAGTCGATAGGATTCCAACGATCAAGATTACACCACCAAGACGACGAAAGGGCCAATGACAGCTACAGAATGGAAAAGTGGTTGAATCGCAGCATGGTTGGACATGTGTTTAATTAATCCAATCACTAGTTTCATAATAATAGACTAGGCAACAGATAAATTAAATGATAGTTGATGTACAAAAAAATATATAATCACTTTGTTTATCTATGTAAAGTGTTATATGCGAATGTACCAATATCTATACAGAATGAATCAGCCATGAATGCGAAACAATCCAATAGAAACCTTTATGAACTTTGGAATTATGGCTAACGACATTGCATATGCTTACGCGGGGATTAATGCTAAGCCCTACCTAAGATGTTTTACTTATGGTTTAAACACAAACAATAGTATAGTGAGTACATTCTTATATATTTCTTGCAAGTAGTATCATATATATATATATTGGCAGAATGAATGCTTAAGTGATTTCTTATGAATGGAAAGGAAATGGTAAGAAATATGTAGTTTTGTAGTTAGAAGATTAATGACCATAGTAGAAATGTAAATTATTTTTTTATATGAATGCTGTATGGTTGTTACAATTGTCAAATTATGTAGAAAAAAAAATCTCTTTTATTAATAAAATTACTTCTAACCTAATTGACTGATAATATTAAATAAAAACCAATCTAATTATTAAAACACTTACTTCATAATGCATTATGATCCTCAATTTACATCATGAATGAATAGATATAGTATTATTTATTCGATGTATATTAAGCCATCAAGGCTCCTGTGAAGAGGGATGATAGATGTGAAAGATTATGATATTGTTATCTATGCATTATAAAATTTAGATTTAGAGGTGTATTCAAACTTTCAAAGCAAAAGAACATAAATTATTTCATGTGTTTGGCCAGTAAAAGAAAAGAGAACATAAATGATTTACGCTTCATTTATAATAAAAAGTGGGTGAATAGGGTTTCTTAAAAGCTGTACAAATTTGAAGAAAGGCATACATTTAGAAGACTAATACTTTCTTAGAAAGATTTTATAGGAACTGGAACTATCTTGACTTCTAGAATTGATAGCTCTGTTGCACTAGAACGACTCTTGAGATGTGAGAAACCCATTCCAGAGGTTCGTGTGCTCCTTGGAGTTTTGGAACGATGCAGGAACTTACCATTTTCAGCAAGAGCTGCGATTGGAGCTCTAGAACGTTCATGGGTCATTGAAAATTGTGATGATTAACTTTCTGGAATTTCCAGCTCAATTTTCCTCGAAAAAAACTTTCCTGTTGAGTTTCCAGTAAGTTTTCCCTTAAAAAGAAATTTATCTTCTACCTTAAACGCAAATTTGCCCAAAAAAATTCCTTGTAAATTTGCCACAAAAAAACTTAGCTTCTCAAATTAACACTCAAAACATATTTTTTTCCCTCCAAACTCACTCACAACATTGCATAAAGCCTAAAGGTTGTTAGTATGCCTCCATTCACTCCATCACTGTAATTGTTAACTTGTTGAGAGCGCATAGTTTTTGTTGTCTGTAGTGTGGTATTAATTTTCAAACAAGAAGGAGTAGTTCTCTACAACCAGTAACCTCAGTAAGTTTCCAAATAATCTATTTTTTTTTCTAGGCATTTAAACTCTAGTAGCTGTGAGGGATTTTTACCTGTTTTTTATTGTATTTTACTACGTTGGAATTGTAGAGTTGCATCAAAAATAATATTTTAGAAAAATGTCCATTGGCCATGTTGGCGTATGTATTGATGTGTTTTTCATTTATTTTCTTCATATAGAGGTTGAATTGGTATGTCTATCTGTCAAATGCTATCTCAGTGGGAGCATTGACAACTTGGATAATTTCAGGGTGTCATTAAAATATATACTTCTCATGAAAATATAACAGCCACTTAAAACAATTCTTAAAATAATCAAGTGACATCCTATCAACGACTGGTAAAGCTCCTGATTATACCTGTGTTAAAGTTTCAAGAATTACACGTATACCTTAGTTGCAAAATTATTTTATAAAGTGATGAGTGATAATGGTATACTTCTTTCTTTTCAAAATCTGATCATAAGGGTTACATTAAGGCTAGTAGAAAAGGTGAGCACTATCCAAGCGTTATACAACATTAAATGATACATCATTGATTTAAATTTGATTAATTTATAAACCATCTTTTATAAAATTTATGTTAATTAACCAGGTGATTATAGATCATCCATGATAACATTTAATGCTATCGACTCGAGTGAATAATGTTCATTATAAGACTCAATACTAACTAGCAATTGCAACATATGTTGCAAAAGAAATGTCCTAAGGAAATAGCATAGGAAAGAGTAGCCTAGAAGAAATAAGTTGTTGTAGAGAAGGAGCCATCGTGAAGGAATGAAATGCAAATTTTGCTTTCATGGAAGCAAGTCGTGGAGGTTTCAAAGATATTGATTATAAGAGTTATCAACCAAATTTTTTTGTTATAGATATTGAAATAGGAAATTGTGGGTGAAAACATATATGTAAACCAACATAATGAAATAAGTTGTTGCGGAGCAGAAGCCATTGTGAATGAATGAAAGGAAAATTTTTCTTCCATGGAAGCAGGTCGTGGAGGTTTCAAAGATATTGATTATAAGAGTTAAATTTTGTTATAGATATTGAAATAGGAAATTGTGGGTGAAAACATATATGTAAACCAAGATAATTTGTTCACATATATAAAAATCTTGTTATAGATATTGAAATAGGAAATTGGGGTGAAAATATTTTGGTGATTAGTAATCCTGCGAAACAAGGTTGAAATCATCATGTAACTCAAATAAGATATTTTAAATACATTCAAGTACAACATATCTAGCATAGATGTAAATAAAGTGAAATTTTATTAACAGAAATAGAGTTTACTCCAAGTTCATCTACATATCCGAGCGCCAATTGTATTTTTAAGATATATATTTGATGATAATAATATTTTTTTATGGGAAAATAAGACTAAGTTGGAACTAAATGGATTTGGTGAATTGCATAGAGATTTAACACATTAGGGCACATTAAGTGAAGGGGCGCTAGTGTTCCTTACCTCCAAATGTAGTATAGTGTGATGCATCAATATAAAAATCCCTGCACCTACTTAGAATTTTTAGTTCAAAACTTTAGTCGTTAAACACACACACACACACACACACACACACACACACACACACACACTAGTGAAACAATATATTTTAAAATGTATTTATTTTAAATGAAAAAAATGATGATCTACTATAAAATAGAAGAGCATCAAAGGAAAATAGCGAGCCTAAAGGAATGTGGAGGTACAAAATAGAGAGCATGAAGGAGATGTATCGATACAAAACAGAGAGCTTGAAATAGATGTGGATGTACTGGGAATGATGAGGAAATGGGAGATGTAGAGGAACTTGTCAATGATAATATTGACTGCACAAATGAAGTCACTCTTTTAATATTTTAATTTTTTTCAATGTACATGTCAAGTTCAAATTAAAAATTAAAAATTTATATATATTTTTATGTAGGGAAAACATATTACCTACAACAAGATCTTACCACACGTAGAAAAACATGGACATTAATTAGAAGTTGCAAGAAATTGTCTTTTATGATAATTTTCTAGATAATATAGAATCAACTAAAATTGAAGAAATGAGGTCACTAATTCATGAATGAACAGTTTAAGATAAAGTAAATTAGGTGATCAAAAATATTTTTCGAGGTATATCTATCATAGCACAAGCTTAACTCTTAAATATATTTTGAAAACACAAATATCTAAGAAATATAGTTCAATTATTGGGCATTAGAAATTCCAAAGAGGTGAAGATAAATGGGTTAGTATTAAGAAATATGACATCAACCTCTGGAAAATTTGCAAAATATCAATCTCAATATGGCATAAGTGATAGTAGGGAATTATTGACAAGTGTTGTTCGAAAAAGAACTACATCAGATCGGTTGATGTCAATGAAAACAATAATGTACAAAACATTAAGAAAATTTTTATGGAGGCATTAAAAAATAAGGATTCAATAACATGAGAATGATGAACTTGCATGTTTGGCTAATATATGTAGGAATCCTTATCAAGGTAGAATTTCGTATAACGCGAGCGAAAATGTGAAAAAGTTTTGGTATTTGAATTTCCATGTGTCACCAAATGAGAAGAATATCATCAGACATTGTATATCTAGAGGGGTGTATTGAAATCATTTCCCCTTTCAGTGACTGTTATTATTAAAGAAAATTTCTTAATACATAATATGTATAACTTGTATATAGAATTATAAAAAAAAAAGTGCTGAACCGTATGACAGTGAGGACAATATAAGCATTCCATTCATACAACTACCACATACTATTAATAGGCAAAAACATTTTCCTTTGAAGTGATCTATGCATCTTCGTCATGAAAATCTAATTTCAACACTAAGGAGTCATCCTAAGATAAATGTTCATCATAGTAACTTTGATCTTCTAAAACCATCAATCACTTAATTATATGTAAATATCAGCAATTAGACAACAATCACAATATGGTAACGCTTGGGGGGAATGTGTATCCATTTCATAGTATAACTATATATACAACAACTTATCCAAAGGATATAAAACTATTTCATAAGCAATGCAATTGCTACATGAATTACTCACAATCCTTAATGATATACTCCAAGTTCTTCCACAATACTAATCAAGTGTCTAAAGAAGCCATCATCACTCAGTCACCATATAGGTAACATCTAGGGGAAATGTGTTAGAGTTGAATATACAATATCTTGTACAGAGGATATAAAAATCTATTATAAGTAATGCAATTGCTACATGAACTACTCACCATATAGGTAACATCTCGGGGAAATGTGCTAGAACTGTATATACAATATCTTATACAAAGGATATGAAAATATGTTATAAGAAATGCAACTGCTACATGAACTACTCACAGTCCTTAATGATATAATCAAAGTTCTTCCACGATAATAATCAAGTGTCTAAAGAAGCCATCGTCACTTCCAAAATCACAAATTTAAACATACAAGTTGTAAAAAATGAATTTGTTTCATAAATTTTAATAGAATCACGTGCTCAGATCTAATATATAGTTCTTAAAATATGAAGCCTCTTCTTGATTGAAAATATACTAAAATGATAAGATATAGCTAAAGAGAAATAATTTAAAAACTTCTTATCACAATCGTTACATAATAATTTGATGCACAACTTCTATAGAAATAAATATCATCTTGCAACACATCCAAATAAAACAACTGAAGTAAATACTATCAGTTGGTTTTTAATACATTTATTTAATTAAAATATAGCTAGGAACTTTTGAAGACTACTTCATTGAAAATTAGAAGCATCTTCATGACCTCGCTTTCTAAGCTGGTCGTGAATACCTCTTCGGATAAATTGGATTAGCATTGTATTTGTTTCACCATTATCTAGCAATATCAAGACAAAATGAGCAAGAAATTTATGAATGGAAACACCTACAGACATGTCACAAACATTAGTTCATTTGCAATATCAATTTATTCTGTGAGTTGTTGTGATTTTTTTCTTATGGGTAAAACTTAGTTTTGGTTGTCACCTAGTTATCATGATTCAAAACTTTGTTATCACCTCAAATCCTTATAGAATTATATATATTTTGTGAGCTAATGTGATGTTCTTTTTGTCATAATGATTTAAAAATCAGTTATTATACCACAATATTGACTTTCTCATTATCTGTTTTGTTTATGAACCCTTTAAAAAGACGACAAGAACATTTGATTTTTCACTGTGAGCTCCATGGCATGGGCAGGGGTTTCAAAAATTGGAGAGTAAATTGAGCGGTTATTGTTAGAAATTGTTGTATAAGATAGGAAATTTGGATGGTTTGTAGGCAATATGGATGTCATAACAGATATCTAGTTTAAATTTTTTAGTGTCTTTGGCCACCATACATCTAATATGATCCATTTCAACTGAGAACTTCAATATCTATTTTGAATTTTTTAGTGTCTCTGGCCACCATACATCTAATAGGATCCATTTCAGCTAAGAACTTCAATAAATCATTGTGTCAATGATAACTTGTGACATCCCTAGCCATTTTCTTTAATTGTGGATCAGGTTACAAATCAATAACTTGTGAAATCCCTAGCCATTTTCTTTGATTGTGGATCAGGTTATAAACTAGAATACACTCTCTCTTCATAAGACTCTACAATATATATTGGATGGAGGGAAATGTTATGATAAAACATGTACAAAAAAACCTTTAGGGTTGTATCAACTTACTCTATTGTTAATCACATAGTGTCAATTTTGTAAAACTATTATCTACAATAAGGACTATGTGGGTTTTTTTTTTTGTAAGTTTTGTTTGGAATGAAAAATAAAAAAATTATAAAAGCTAAAATTATGTAGTGAAAAAATTTGTTTAAAATTTCAAAATAAAAACTTGAGTAAGTTTGACATCATATAATGTGAAATTAGTTTATGATTATAATGTAAAAAACACCTAAGTTTTTTAGCCACAATTAGATAATTAAAGATATGTATATAGTTTTTTTTTACGATATTAAAATTAAGTAATTAAAGGTAAATTTAGTGTTAATTAAGAAATGAGAATTATGACCATTCATCATTATTGCTCAAGATAAATCATGTCCTGTGAAATAATTTGGAAAGTTAAAAAAATAGCATATATTAAAAAAAAATTCATTGTTAATTTAATTTTTTATATATTAAGAAACACTACTCATGAATAATAAAATAGTTGTAACATAAATAATATATAACAAAAAAACCATGTATTTTTGGAATAATAAAATAGTTGTAGAAAAAATAATATAGAACAAGAAAAACTATGCATATTTGGATGTATGAAAATTAAGATACATTTTATTAAGTAAAATTTTAAAAGAATAATGTTTATAAACAATTAAAAATAATTTTATTAAATAGTTAGCTTAGATATATGTTATTTATGAGAGGGATCAATTCTCTTTTCACTTTAAAAGAGGTTTGCATATCAAGACATTTGATCTCTCTTCTAGACCATCTTAATTCCCCCCTTTAATAAACTATATTCCACATGAATACCATGGGTCAATACCATTGGTTGTTTTTATAGTTTATTATTATTTTAGTTTATTACCTAAATTCAATTTAACTTGTTAAAAAAAAAATACTATAAAAAAACATATATAAAACTATTTACATTTACATATAAAAATATAACAATTTTTTAATAACAAAATTTTAACTTAAAAGTCACCAAACCCTTAATTCAATCTAATTTATTAAAAAAAAAAAAAACTAACATTATAAAAAATATATATAAAACTATTTACTTATAAATTTAAGGTTTGATTCAATGGCTGAATTATAGACACAATGACAGGTAAGAGAATTATTTTCAAATAGGAATGCCTTACCACATAATTAACGAAGTGAATAATGTTGGATTAATAGTGTTTATTATAAATGAAACTGAGCGATATTGTTATAGTTGTATATTTTCAAAACCAGTCAATTTAGCCAGTTAGTTTAAGTAATGTCAGCCACGTAAAAGACATTATCCATTCTGTATCATATAATGTTATAAAATTATTGTTTTAACATTTTGGGACAAAGAAGAGACGGATTTGAGCACTTAACGTGGACATAACATAAATTTTAAAAATTGGAGCTTTCTTTCAATATTCCAAATATTTTAAAAGATAATTTTAGATGGCCTCATATGAGAATATTAAAAAAACTAGATCCAAAGTAATTCCAAAGTGTTATAGATAATGAATCAACATTTTCAATTAATAATGATAATATTTGTGGCATTATGATTTGAATGAATTTGTTAACATGCTTGTGAGATCATAGAAAAAAATAGATCATTTGTGAATACATTATGGTTGTGTTAGGATGAACTTTCACTAAAATTATTTAAAAAAAAATATTCTTCAATGTTTATCTGAAATAAAATATTTTAATTTTCAACTTAATTGAGTGCTATTTGTATTTATGAATACACTGAAATGGTATTTATGAATACAATAGATTGTGTTGCTGTAAAGTTTAAGTGCAAGTATTATGTATTTTTTTTTTCAATTTGATTAAAAAATTAAAAAATAAGGAATTGAAATTTATTTTAAAAGTAGTTATGGACTTTTTATTTTTCAATTTCATTTAAAAAATTACTATTATATATATATAAACAAAACCTATTTTCATGTTAAAAGTATGCATGATAAAGTAAGAATGAATATCACATTTCCAAGATTAAAGAAAATGGCAAAAATAAATTATATTTTAACTTTATTATTTTATATATATATATATCTGTGTGTGTGTGTGTGATACTTTTACTTTTTCATAATTTATACTTGTAAAGATATGAAGATGTGGTCTTTTAGGAAGAAACACATGTTAGCAACCATTAAATACATTTAACATTAGAACCAATTATTGATACTCCATTAAAATATATGGATAAAATAAAGTAAAAACTTACAATTCACATTGTACTCAATTTATTTCAATAGAGTCAAACAATTCCACTTCATTCATTTTTCAAGAAATCTTTGACCTCTTGAGTGATTTGTGCATCAAAAAAATTAGTGATTTTTTTAAGTTGCTATGGAGTTTAGCCAATTTTCATTATAAAATTGAAAGTGAAATAATATTAATGGAAAATTTTAGCTGAGTTTATTGTTTTTAATTTCATCACATTATAAGGAGAAAAATCTTCTTTACTTTATACATTTTCTTTATATGAAACATTTTTTTGGAGAATTTTGATGTTTTTTTAAATATGGAAAATTTGATGGATTTATTTTATTTTATTTGATTATTATTTTTAATTATTAAAAGTTTTGGAATAAATATGATTAAATTAATAATAATCATCAGTTTAATAATTATAATTTTAGTTTCGCTTTAGAAAATATCTAGAATTATATTTTCTTAAAATAAGAAGGCCAAAATTCATGGTATATCAAATTTCTACGTTTTTACGTTAAAGTACTTAATAATTTAATTTATGCCTTATGAGATTGCTTTAAGGAACATCTGAATGTATAAAATTCAAATTCCTAATGATTTATGAAAAATAAAAGTTATTAAAAATTTTAATTTTAGTTATGTTTTTAGAGAATATTTAGAATTATATTTTCTTAAAATATCTTAAACTAATTCCAAAATTCATGCCTTCTGAGATTTCTCCGTTTTTACGGTAAAGTACTTAATAATTTTAAATGTATTTGAATTCTTGGTCAAGTTAGATAAGAATACTAGTGATGGCAACATGGAATCTTTTCAGGTAAAGTACTTAATAATTTTAATCTTTTCCAGTAAAGTACTTAATAATTTTAAATGTATTTGAATTTTTGGTTAAGTTAGATAAGAATATTAGCGATGGTAACATGGAATCTTTTCCTTTAACTAGCATCTAACAAAATTAATGATGTATAAAATTCAAAGTGCTTATATTTTATGGACGATAAAAATTATTAAAAATTATAATTTTTCAAAGTGCTTATATTTTATGTACGATAAAAATTATTAAAAATTATAATTTTAGTTTTGTTTAGAGAACATCTAGAATTATATTTTCTTAAAATATCTTAAACTAAGGACAAAATTCATGTCTTATGAGATTTATGAGATTTCTACGTTTTTTTAGGTAAAATGCTTAATAATTTTAAATGTATTTGAATTATTGGTGAAGTATATAAGAATATTAGTGATGGTAACATGGATATCTCTTCCTTTAACAACAAAATTTTTGATGTATAAAATTCAAATTCTTATGGTTTTATGGACAATAAAAATGATTAAAAATTATAATTATAATTTTGTTTTAGAGAATATCTAGAATTATATTTTCTTAAAATATCTTAAATGAAAGCCAAAATTCATGCCTAGATTTCTAAGTTTTTACTGTGAAGTACTTAATAATTTTAAATGTATTTGAATTCTTGGTCAAGTTAGATAAGAATATTAGTGATGGTAACATAGATATGTTTTCCTTTAACTAGCATTTGAACAAAATTATTGATGTATAAAATTCAAAGTCCTAATGGTTTAAGGACAATAAAAATGATTAAAAATTATAATTTTAGTTTTGTTTTAGAGAACTAGAAATTAGAATTATATTTTATTCAACACCATCTCGTGTTATTATAATTTGTTACAAAAATGTTATGATGTTGATTGTTGCGAAGTGTGTTCTTAAGTACATTTTCATTTGCATTTTCATTTTTGTGTACAAGTGCATGCTCTTTTTTATTATTATTCATTGTACATTTTGTTTATAATATGTTTTTTTGGTTTCTTGTATTAATCAGGAAAATCATGGAGAGTGGTAGTTCAATACCAGCAAGTGGATATGAAAATTCTTCTCTTTCTCCAATTCCAAGCGGTCAAGTCCAACAAACCACAAACCCCAAGAAACCCTTGTTGAAATTTGTGAAGAAAATTACTAAAAATAAGAAAAAGAATAGTGGTGGTTGTGAAGAATGGATGTGCACATTGTGTAACCATGTGTTTAAAGGAAGTTACACTAGGGTGTGACATTATCTTCTATCCATATCTGGTGATGGGGTAAAGGGTTGTACATGTACTATTGAGAAAATGATGGAGTTGACAAAGCTTCATATGGCTTCCCTAGGATCTAATGTAATGAACTTGGACAATGATTGTAATTTTAAAGTACCAAGACCTCCTTCCCATGATATAGAAGATTTGGTTAATCAAAATGCATCAAACCAATTTTAGTCTGTGGGGGGTCTACTTCTTGGAGGAGTAAGAGGCCTGCTAGTTTTTCTCAGGAACAAATTTCTAAAATCTACAATGTAGTACATAGGGATGAGGTTGATGATGTTATTGCTAATTTTTTTTATGGAAAATGGAATTTCATTTAATACTACCTGTTCTCCACATTACAAAGAAATGGTGCAGAAAATTATAGCTGGTGGCCTAGGATATGCATCTCCAAATTACAACAAAATGAGGACATCGTTGTTAGATAAGGGGGTGACAAGAATGTAGGGGCTTATGGGCCCTCTTAAAAAATCTTGGATTTACTCAGGATGTTCAATAATTATGGATGGTTGGATAGAAATTCAACAAAGGCCATTATTGAATATTATTGTTACATCTCCAGTTGGGCCCTACTTTTTAAGATCAATTAATTGTAGTGGGAAACTAAAGGATTCTACCTTCATGTTTGAAGTATTGAAAGAATAAATTTATGAGCTTGGTCCTTAAAATGTAGTACATGTAATCATAGATGCAACCTTCGTTTTCAAAACATTGGGTTTGATGGTTCAAAGTCGGTACAGGCATATCTTTTGGACTCCTTGTTGTGTACATGCCTTGAATAATGTCCTCAAATATATTGGAAAAATATTTTGGATTGCGAAAATTATTTTAGATGCAAGAGATGTAAAAATGTATGTTTGCAACCACCATGCCTCATTAGAAATCTATAGGATGTATTGAAGGAAGATTTTTTTGAAATCTGTAGGAACAAGATATGCTACATATTTCATTCTTCTTCAACGTATGGTTGAGGTGCATGCATCCTTACAAGCCACTGTTGTTTCCTAAGAATGGAATGCATGGTCTGAATCTAAATCAGTGCAGGAAGAAAAAAGATAAGAGAGTAGCTTCTCAATGATGATTGGTGGTTTGATTGTAAATATGTTGTTTCTTTCACAACTCCAATTGTGGAGTTGATTAGGTATGCTGATTCTGATTCTCCCTCCATTGGAGAAGTTTATGAATGTATTGATACAATGGTAGGCAAGATAAGGCACGTCATTCGGGATACAAACCCCTCTTTGGAGTTCTTCAATCAAATTCATAAGAGAATAGGGTAGAGATGGATCAAACTCAATACCTCTCTTCACATGGTTGCCTATGCCTTTAATCCAAAGTGGTATATGGAGAGACCAAATAGAGTTATACCCATTGATGATGAAGAAGTGAAGCAAGGCTTTCTTGATGCCATATGAAAAATCTATACACCTAATGAAGAAAATGTAATGCGAGAACAATTTATTGATTTTACTACCTTGAACCCTTCCACATTTTCTCAAGATGCAAGGGTGGACATCAACATTTATGCACAAATGAATCCAATTGGATGGTGGAAAATTTATGGGGGTAAATACCAAGAGCTTCAAAATCTTGCCTTATGCTTGCTATCTCAGATTTCTATTTTGTCAGCAGCTGAAAGGAATTGGTCCACTTACAATTTCATTCACTTTGTTAAGGAATAGGCTTATATCTAAGAGAGCAGAGAAATTTTTTTATATGCATATAAGTCTTCGAATTCGCTCAAGGAAGCTACTTGAGCATTTAGAGGGCCCGACATCAAGATGGGATGTTGATGCTGAGTAGGATAATCCTTCACTAGATGTAGGTTTAGTTGGCATACCTTTGGGTAGCATTGCAGTTTATCTTGATATTGATGATGGTGATGATGAAATTGGCGTGCCTAGCGACACTCAAGGTTATATGGATAATCTTGATACGAAGGTTGCACTTTATGATCATCTTCAACTTTAGTCTTTAATGTTATGTTTTGGCCTTTGGGCATTTTTGGACCATGTATTACTTTGCTACTTTGAGCATTTGCACCTTTTTACATTGGGCATGCTTGTAATATGAATATTAATATGATTTCTTTGATTTTCACTATGTTTCATCAATTCAAAAGTGTCCCTTGATTTATTTACATTTTCAAATCTTTAGTTTTTAATTTGATATTCATACAATGAATTAAAATTTGAATTTGATTTTAATATTTGAATATTTTCCTCGTATGCGGGTGACGGGCCGGACATGAGTGAAAATCACACCTCTCCCCACACAAATGACAGATATATGCAGCACAACGCTTCACCTGCAGCAAATCCAATTACCGGTATCCCCTCGCATGATCCGTGCAGAACCAGAAATAATGACGAGTGGATGATTAGTGAGTCACCTTGCCTTGAACATCAGCTCACTTCTATCACCATTAATTTCCATCATGATTAAACAAAATTGTAGCCTTACCACCTCCCACGCGCCTGCTCCAGTGATGAAGCTCAACATGCAGATCTGTGCAAAGGCCACTCATCACTATCCTCACAGATCTCACTCTAGCCCCTTTATAACACTAAGTATTATGCCCCTTTCCTCTCTCAGCATGTTACCTTCGCCTTTCGCCTCCTCACTTTGCTCTGGCTTCTCACTGACCTCATTGAGCTGCGAAGCCTCTGTCCTAATGTGGAGCTGTGCAGCGCCCTTCGGATCTCCGCACTCCATCCTATGAACCTCTCCCCCAGATATTGCTACCCCTTCAGCCCCAAAGTCAATACTGTCTCCCCTCTGTGGCCCTGGGTGCTTCTGTTTCTCCTAACCTGCTCACCCTATCCCAAGTGCACAATGGCTCCCAAACTTCGACAACATACCATCCGCAGAGGTCAAAGAGGGGCTCTCCTGAGTCAATATCATTGTGGAGAAGATAATCACCTTGAGTCGATTGATGGTTCCTCTCCCAGCACCTTTGCGAGCTAAATAAATGATCTTGAGCAGTGCGCGGAATCTTCCACGAAAGTTGTGTAAAGAGGTGGTCGAGGTACGAGGAGTTCCACCTCCTCTCCAAGTACGCACTCTCTCCATCACACACCTGACCCTTTGACGGCTTCGGAGAAAGAAGATGAGGACACAAACATCTAGGTCATGGATTTCGATGGCATTTGGACATGGATTCCAGATGGTGTAGACCTTGACTCCCCTATCTTCTGTGCTCCTGTGTGCATTCCCAAATGCACTAAAGCCAATGTGGATGCAGCTACTGCGCAGGCCCCTGCCTCTCCCATTGAAGAGGAGAACCCCAGTGGTAATGATGAAGAGGATGAATAACGTCTGGCAGTGGTTCAGTTTTCTAATGTTTTTTTCATGTTCGCCCTCAGGCCCTATCAGTTATCATCTACTTTATGGTTTTGAGCTATGTCAGCACAACTACACATAATGTTTTTCTTGGTTCTAAGTTTTGTTTGGGCTAGTTTCCTCCCTCGAGGTAGCCGAGAAACAATGTAACAAAGGCTGGGATTGGTTAAGCATAGCTTACCAACCCAACCTGTAGCATAAGTAACTCTATGTTTTCAAAATTAATAGATTAGCTCAACTTACCAAAAAGAAATATTTGAATATTTTGATTAAATATTAATTTTGATTATTATATAAATTATGTAATTAAAAAAAACATCTTTAATTTTTTTATTTTCAATTTTATTTTATTATATAATATTACCGCTCGCCATTAGCCGTTTCTTGTAAATTTTGGGGAAAATTCTAACTCGTACCCAAGTTCCCAATGTTCCCACGTTCCAGAAACTCATGCAACATAGGTTATATTATCTATAGTATCTATTCTGTAACCTCTATTTCAAAAAAACACAAAACCTAAAAGCAATGCACAACATGTATATTCTTTGTGTGATAGATAAGAATAATCATACTCTAACGTGTAATTATTTCCATGTAGTTATGTCAGGAATAATGGTACTCTAACTTGTAATTATTGGAACGTAGTTATGTTAGAAGAGCTAGACATGACAAAGAAAAAAACAGTTTTTATTTTCAGGAAGAGAAATGCATCAGATAATGAGGGCAACTTAGTCCCTACCACCTAAGTGGAAATGAGGTTTTCCTAAAAATTGTGAATTGATACATGAAATGGAAAAATTAATTTTCAGCTAAGACAGAAGGCATTGTATAAACTTTGGTGGGTAGTAACTATTGGTAAGTGTGCAGATTTAAGTAAATATATTTATTTATTCTTATTACTATTTTTTGTTGTTGCAAATACTCACCTTACTTATATTTTCAAATATTTTAATTTTGGTTGGTTTTTCTACAAAGATTAACAATGAAAAATAGCTCCATATATATATAATATCCATGGTATAAATATTGCAACTGCCTTATTGTAGGAAAAAAAAAATTAGGTAATTATTCACATGGTGTAAATGCTACAACAATACTTTCAAGTTTATGGTCAAATCAAATGTTTGAAAAATATGTTTTGCAATGATATTGAAAAATAAATATTTATTTCAATGTTAAACATTATAAATTGTATTGGTAAATAATAAACTAATAGTGCTTAATAGGAAAATTGATTGGTAAAATAATAGTGATTAATATGAAAATTAATTGGTAAAGTTTGCCTTCGCATATATTAATAACATGATTTTACATTAAGATAAAATAATTTATGCTAAAAAAGTTATAATTTCATCCAATAGTGTTTTTTACATTTTATTCTACCAGAGAAGTGTACCCAATATAGAATTTACAAATAACATCTAAAATAATATTGATATATAACACATTATGTAAGAGATGTAAAATTCCTTCTATGCTCAGTATAGAGTTGACAAGTCGTATTTGAAAAAAGAAAAGAAAAAACAAAATATTCAATTTTCATATTAAGTAACATAATTTAATATTGAATTTCTATAAAGCCATAGTTATCGAGATTGTAAAATTCCATGAGTATCTCATCACATGGATATATGCTTTCTACTTTCGAGTAGGTGTATGGGTTTTTTTAAATTTAAAAATACAATAATAACAAAAATAAACATTTTTAATGTGAAAAATGTGAACCATGAATAAGATATTTCAAAACTAGTATAGATCCATCTTAAAGATCAAAGCTCTCAAAATGTACACCTTCTTTCAAATTTTACACTATAAAAAATATTTACATTACAATAAATTTTCCTTGAATTTGAAAAATCGGAACTTAAATTAATCTATGCTAATTAAGTATTTGTCTAAATTTTTAATTCTACAATATTCAACCCATATTCAATTTTTTATTTTTATAAAATAGACATGTCAAAATTAAAAAAAATATTTCTAAATTGATAAATCATAAATTTATATATATAATTTTCATAAAAATAAAACATTAATTTCATTTAATTTTTTAAAATAAAAATCAATTCAATACCTAAAATAATATTGAATAATTATTTAATAAGTAATAAAAAATTTATTTTATTTATCTAACTTAAATATAACCAACTCATTGGTTAAAGCCCTAGTATTTACGACAATAACTTTTATTTAATTCAATATATTGGAGAAACTACCATCTTCTGCAATGCAAAAATAGAAAATACAATTTGAAAACGAAATTCTGATCCGTTTGGACACCATCTTCTCCTTTCAAAAACGTGAAAAATATACAAAAATAAAGTAAAACCCATGCTTTCCATCGAAATTCTTGGTCTCGACTTTGATCAATAAGTTTGATACGTGATAATATGACCAAAATGCTATAAATCTGTCTGATATCCCGTCACTGTTATTGCTCGTTATTTTTAGGAGATCTATAGTATTTAAAATAATTCTACAAATCCTTAAACGTTACTTAAATGACGAAAGTGCTCGTTATTTTTAGGAGATCTATAGTATTTAAAATAATTCTACAAATCCTTAAAAGTTAACCTGGACCTCTCATCATGCAATAAATTTCCAACTATACGATAACAAATGTTAAACTGCAATTTCGATTCACCAACTTGGTATTTCTGTTCCCTGTCATTTGTGATATTTATTTCCAGTTGGACGATATGTGATTTTTTTTTTCTTCCGTCTCTTATGGTTGTCGTGGATCTGTGGGACTTTTCAAAAATACGACCTCAAATCTGAATTCAACCTGCAACCATATCACCATACTTACATTCAAGATCAATTTGAAAAGAAACGAACATGTGAGATTTCGCTTTCCTCTTTACGTTTGAAGTTAACCTAAACTCCATGGCAACTTCCCTGATGCAGGGTCTTGATGGAAACAATAATTTATTACATGAAGTAATGTCAGAAAGTCCGTGAATCTAATTAATGTCTTTCCCTCTTCTTATACCAAATCTTCTGTTAGATGGTGCAAGTATTCCTACTTGTGAAAGCAGAAAACTGGTATATATAAAAGCAATCTAGCTTATAATAGGCTACAGGTTACTGTGATGAGGCTTATGTATGCCCAACTATGTTTGTGTATATCATTAATGGTTGAAAATAAGAGTATTGTGTAATTAATTAGTTAATAAATAAATAAATAAGGATAGTAATTATATTTTTTAATTGACATATTTTTTCATAATCTTATTTAAATGACATAATTATTTAAATATTAATCTTAAAAAAATAAATGAAAATATTTTTAAACATTTTTATTTATTTATTTATCACCCATAAACAATATAAACTAGTACAATTATATAAATAAAATAGATGGTAAGTGTTAATACACATAATTTATAATAACCATAAAAATACTTATAAAAAAATCATATAAATTGATTAAATTATATTATTATTATTATTGTTGATAAAAAAATAATATATAAGTTAAATAAATATATATTGATTGCAGAATCTGGATTATCCATAATATCATAAAACAATGGTTGACATTTCGAATCCCAACGGGGATCCATCTTCAGGATGAGAGATAAATGAAGAATGAAAGAAGGTCGCAAAAAGTCAAGGTATAAATAATAAAGGGTTGGATGATGAGAAAAGCTGACAACACATTTTATAATTCATTTAAAAATAAATTTTATTTTATTCTTTTTTAAAAATTTTTTAAGTTTCATAAATTAATTTTAATTTAAATAATAACTACAATTTTTTTTATTAAAGTTCTATAAATTAACTTTAATTTAAATAATAAATGTTTAAATTTTCATAATGAGATCATAGATCGTGAAACAACCAAGCTTGCTGAGGTTTGTTTACGATCCACCTTCTTCAGCTTCCAAGGAGAGTTCTATGAGAAGCTGAGGTTTTTTTACGATCCACCTTCTTCAGCTTCCAAGGAGATTTCTATGAGCAGGTATTTGGTGTCGCAATGGGATCGCCACTCTCACCTATTGTGGCTAACTTATTTATGGAAAACTTCAAAAAGAAAGCCTTGGCCTCCTTTCCCTTAAGTCCATCTCGGTGGAAAATATTTGTAGATGACACTAACATAAAGTGGTCCCATGGTAGTGATAATCTCAAGATATTCTTCAATCACCTCAACTCAATTTCCTCATAAATTAAGTTTACCATGGAAATGTAAGAAAACAGGAGCATTCCTTTCATGGATGTTCTGGTGACCAGAAAAGAAGATGGAACATTAAGGCATCAGGTTTTTAGGAAGAAGACCCATACTAACAGCTACCTTCACGTTGAGTCCTACCATCGTCCTGCTAAAAAATTTGGTGTCCTTAACGGTCCTACTGTAAGAGCCTTGAGGATATCTGATGAAGAGCATCTGGAAGAAGAAAT
Organism: Pinus albicaulis; assembly: GCA_034641835.2. NCBI lineage: Eukaryota > Viridiplantae > Streptophyta > Pinopsida > Pinales > Pinaceae > Pinus > Pinus albicaulis. The sequence goes on from MU968551.1 coordinate 28,086,049, forward strand.
ATCTCACCTAACGTTTGTTTTCTTGGGTATAGGGTATAAGGAAAGAGAAATCAGAAAAGCCACAAACATAGAAAAAAGTACTGTCATATCGAAGAGACGCCAGGATCTTCAAGAGAATGGTGGAAGAGTTTTTCTGCCATACATTAAAGGTGTGACAGATAATATTGCCAGGGTTTTCAGAAGGAATGAAATTCTTGCACAGTTCTCAATAGTAGGAACCATTAGACAAAATATGCACTCAGTTAAGGATAGCATTAGTCAGGGTTAGCTTAAAGGTGTTTACAAAATTGAATCCTCATGTGGGAAGAGTTGTATTGGTGAAATCAGACACTCTCTTCAAAAGCGTTTGAAAGAACATGATGTTGATATTAAGCATGATCGATCTAGAACCTTAGCTCTTGTTGATCACTCCTCGAAAACAAAACATCACTTTCATCTTGAAGATGTTAAAATCATTGCGAGGGAGGAGCACTATCAGAGACGAAAGATTAGAGAAGCGCTCGAGATTATGAAACACCCACATATCATCAATAGGGACGGAGGATACGGGATTAGTGACAGTTGGCGACCTTTAATTAGACAAATTTGCTCCTTAGATTCGTCCTTATGCTAGGTATAATTTCACAGGTTTTCTTCTTCTCTTGATTAGTAATAAGTTTAGGATCATGTCATTACAAATCACTTATTATTTCACTCACTCGTAATAATTATCTTTATTAATTAATTTTTATTTTATTAATAAAAATTAATTAATTAATAATTATTATTAGTAAATGTAAGTAAGTTATGATAAAAATTGAAATCAAATTAAATTAAAGATTTTTTTTTTTAAATTAAAATTTATTAGGATTTAATTTAAATTAATAAATATATTTAATAAAAAAGTCATGAGAAGTATTAATATTTATTAATTATTAACGTTTATTTATTAACATATATTTAAATAGTTATTTTATTATACTATTTTAGATATAGATAGAAATTTAGACATTAAAATAAAATTTCTTAACAAATTTATGAAATTATATTAAGATTAAAAATTTAAACTTTTTAAAAATAAGTAAACAAATTTTTTTTTGGGGGAGGGGGGGAGGTTATTATAATTAAAATTAATTTATTAAAACTAATTTATAACACTTAAGGGTTTTTAAGGAATGAAAATTAAAAAATTAAAATAATAAAAATAATTATATATATTTTTTATTAAAATTTTAAAAAAATTTAAATATTTATTATTTAAATTAATTTATAAAAATTTAAAAATTTATTATTTAAATTAAAATTAATTTATAGAACTTTAATAAAAAAATTTTAAATAGTTATTATTTAAATTAAAATTAATTTATGAAACTTAAAAAAAATAAAAAATAAAAAAGAATAAAATAAAATTTATTTTTAAATGAATTATAAAATATGTTGTCGACTCTTCTCATCATCCAACTCTTCATTATTTATACCTTGACATTTTGCGACCTTCTTTCATTCTTCATTTATCTCTCGTCTTAAAGATGGATCCCCGTTGGGATTCAAAACGTCGACCATTGTTTTATGATAGTGTGGATAATCCAAATTCTGCAATAAAAAAAAACCACAAAAGTTTAAAAACCATAATTATTTCCCTACACGGAGGGGAGTCTTGGGCAAATATTTTTTATTTGGAAAAGACTTGAATTAAGATTGAAAGAAAGGCCGCAGACCTCCATTTTCTCAAATAATTCCGTGACTTAACCCTGATTCCCGCCTTCGCCCGCATTAAACCTATTCTACACTTTCACAGATACAATAGATATTTTCTCAAGCTTAGTTTTAACATTCTTCATGGTGAGATTAAGTGCACTCGTGCGACATTAGATAAGCTAGGATGCTCGGCTCTTTCTTTGCATTTGAAGTTTTCCAATTTAATCAACCCAGATCTGTGGAGAACCATTGATGCAAAGGCTGCTATCAAAGCTCAAAATGAGGGTCAACTAACTCATAACAAGCATGCGAAGAATCTGGTTAAACTTAAGAGGCTGGCTCTCGATGAGACTCGGGTACTGGGTATTAATGGTTACCTTTTTTCTGAAGGAGAACCATAGTTACCTGGAGGATACCGTGGGTGGGTAGGCTCCATCTGTAATAATAATGACTCATACTCTCAAGTGGACGCAGGTGCAGCAGAGGTAGGTCTCATCAGCTCTACATAGTCTAGTGCGAGGAATGCAAGCAGTGACTCTGACATCTTAACCTCTGTAAAACGAATTAAGTATCAAGCTATCTCCTCTCACGAAAACAACAGTAACATCAAAAAGCCGAGGAAGAAGGTTCCCAATGGTTTTAGCAATGAAGTAAGTGGTTTGATCTCCTACAACTGCACTGAACTACTAAAAATAAGAGATACTTCTATGTTGACTCCTCTTCTAGACTTGTCGATGAACCTGTTTAAATCCAATGAAATTATCCTGATCTCAAGCCTGATGTCATCAGCATTGATCTGCTTGGTCGGTGAATCCAGCATTGAAACAAGTGGCTCTATTTTTGAATCAGTAGTTACATCTGATAACATTAACATGGCTTACTCCTGTTTGAAACTGAGTCAACTTGTGGAGGAAGTACCCCTAAATCCCGATAATGTAGATATCAAACCCGTAGACACTTTGGAGTGTTCAAGCAAGAAGAATGATAGTGTAGGTTTTAAACTTGTAGATAAATTATCTGCAAACGAATCTTAAAACAGAAAATAAATAATAGTGAGAGCATAAGACATAAAACATATAAACATAGAGATTTTTCCCTGGATCCCAAATCGGGAAGACCAGCTTGATTTTTCATTATATTCATTTTAGTGTCACAACACATATATATACATGACAAAGCATACATAAACCCCCATCCATTAACCCTGGATTAGAACATAACCATAGTTCCCTTGACCGGATCTACAAAATACCAAGGGTCGAAAACCATCGTACCCCAAAACCATTTGCAAACCCATGCACAATACCATGTGTGGATCTGCCCACTAGAAAATAAGGACCAATTTTTTTTTTTGGGGCACTGCCCTAGACCCTGACAGGGGTGGCTACCACCCCCCCTGTGACCCCCTCGCCCAGTGCAGTGTACAGGCGGGCTATTGCCCCCCCTGCACATGATTAGTCGTGGAAAGAATATAACACATACCCAACACTCTCCCACTTGTTGTTTTATTTCCGCAGGGGGCCAAAGGAGAGTTTAGTCACTAGCCCAGTTCTACAACACCCTTTTTTTCTCTACACCAAGAGAACTTCTGAGTGCTTATAGACTTCGTCAATGCATCTGCAACATTCTTCAAAGTGTCCACCTTTACCAACAACACCCTTTTAGCCTCAACCATATCTCTCACAAAGTGATATTGAACATCAATGTGCTTTGTCTTTGAATGATAAGCAGGGTTCTTAGCCAAGAAAATTGCACTTTGGCTATCACAATTTATCCTTGTAGCTTGCTGCACCAACCCCATACTTGAACACAATCTCTGCAACCAAAATGCTTCCTTGCTTGCATGAGTGGCTGCTATGTATTCAACCTCTGTAGTTGAAAGAGCCACTATAGACTATCTTTTACTCATCCAAATAGGCTAAACACATACCCACTTGTAGATCTTATTTGGTTTAGATCTCCAGCCTAATCTGCACCAACAAAACCAAAAATTTCCAACACTCTTTCCAATCCTGGTCTTCCCTGGTAGCACAAGCCATAATCACTAGTGCCACGTAAATATCTGAAAACCCACTTCACTGTTGTCCAATGCTCCTTCCCTGGGTTTGACAAAAACCTGCTCAAAACTCCCACTGTATGTGTAATGTCTGGTCTAGTACAGACCATTGCATAGATCAAGCTACCCACTACACTTACATATGGAACACGAGACATATTCTCCTCTTCTTCTTGTGTCTTAGGACACTGTTGAGCAGACAACTTTACACCTATAGGAATAGGAACATTCACTGGTTTACTATCCTGCATATTGAACCTTTGCAATATAGTCTCGACATACTTCCTCTAGTTTAACCAGAGCTTCCTCTTTGCCCGATCTCTCTTAATTTCCATGCCCAAAATATAGTTTGCAGCACCAAGATCCTTCATGTCGAATTTGGAGAACAGTTGGGTCTTCAAATCTTGGATAATTTCTTTGTCATTTCCAATCAATAACATATCATCCACATACAAGACCAAATAAATAACACGGTCACCAATTAATTTAAAATAAACACAGTGATCCTCCTTGCTTCTAGTGAATCCAAGTCCCCATATATAGGTATCAAATTTCTGATACCACATCCTTGGTGACTGTTTTAACCCATACAGAGACTTCTTCAACCTGCATACCAATTCTTTCTTACCCTTCACCATAAAGCCTTCAGGTTGCTTCATGTAGATCTCCTCTTCTAGATCCCAGTGAAGAAATGTTGTCTTCACATCCATCTGTTCTATCTCAAAATCAAATGCTGCAGCAATAGATAAAAGTAATCTAATAGAAGTAACCTTGGCAACAGGAGAAAAAATATCACCAAAATCAATTCCCGGCACCTAGGAATAACCTTTTGCTACCAACCGAGCTTTGTATTTCTCCACCTTGCCTTCTACATTCATCTTCTTCTTAAACACCCATTTGCTCCTGATGGGCTTCCTTCCAGCCGGCAACTCCACCAGATCCCATGCCTCATTTTTATGCAAGGATGCCATTTCATCAACCATGGCCTCCTTCCGGAGTTTTCCATCCTCTGAATCTACTGCCTCCCTGACAGTTCTGGGATCATCATCAGTTATAGTTAAGGCAAAACTTGAACAGAAAGCAGATGGACTATACCTTTTCTCAAATTTGGAGTTTGTGGCTCTTCATCTTCTGAGTCTTCTTCTGTTGTAGAGTCTGATTCATCCTCCTTTAGCTCAAACTCTATCTTCTCAGGTTCCTTTGGTAGGACTTCATGTTTAACAACATCTTTCACTTCTCTAAACACCACATCTCGGTTGTACACAACCTTTCTTGTTTCTGGGTTCCAAAGCTTGTAACCCTTTAAACCATCCTTATACCCAATAAAGATGCACCTTTCAGATTTATTATCCAACTTGGTCCTTTTCTCCTTTGGAACATGTACATATGCATCACATCCAAATACCCTTAGATGTGAAGTAGAGGGTTTCTTACCAGTCCATACCTCATGTGGGGTCTTATCCTCCAACGCTAATGAAGGTGATCTGTTAACTAAGTAACATGCAGTCTCCACTGCCTCTGCCCAGAATTCTTGTCCTAACCCGGTACCACTGAGCATGATTCTTGCCTTTTCCATCAGTGTTCTATTCATTCTTTCTGCAACTCCATTTTGCTGAGGTGTGTATGGAGTAGTCTTCTGTCGTGCTATACCACACTTCTTACAGAACTCTTCAAATTCCTTCTTGCATAACTCCCCACCATTATCTGTCCTCAACGCCTTTATCTTCTTCTCTGTCTGGTTTTCCACCAGAGCCTTAAATTCTTTAAATTTGTCAAAGACTTCAGATTTCTTCCTCAAGAAATATATCCATGTATTCCTTGAGAAGTAATATATGAATGAAACATAGTACACAGACTTTCCCAGTGATGGAACTGACACAGGCCCAAACACATCACTGTGCACAAGTTCTAATATCTTGTTTGCCCTCTTAGCACCAGAAGGAAAACTCACCCGATTTTTCTTCCCATATACACAATGTTCACAGAAATCGAAATCCAGAGAACAATTAGACATACCTTCTACCATACCATCTCTATGTAGTATCCGAAGGCCCTTCTCTCCAATATGTCCAAGCCTTTGATGCCATAGCATGGTCTTTTCTCCAGAGATAGCTAGACTTTCCGTCCCACTTTCAGGAACCACAGAACTGTTACACCCATCAATAAAAGTGCTACCTTGTAGCTTGTACAGAGTTCCAGTCCGAACTCCCCGCATTAATACCAGTGCTCCCCGAACCATCTTGCAGGCATCTTTCTCGAACACTGTTTTTACACCTGCATCATCCATCTTGCTTACAGAAATCAGATTTCTGGCCAATGCAGGAATATGCAGAACACCAGGAAGTGTTCTAATCCTTTCACCTTGCAGCTTCAGCTTGACCTTTCCACGTCCGATGATTCTGGCCCTCCTATCATCCCCTAGGAAGACATCACCACCATCATATTTCTCATACTCGCAGAACCACTCCCTATGGGGAGTGAAGTGAAAGGATGCACCTGATTCAATCAACCATGAATCATGATCTACATGTGTATTTGAAGAAGAAGCCAAATACACATCCCCACCTTCATCCGAGGTGGTTTTTGCCTCTGTAGAAGGAGCATCATCAGATCCCTTTCCTTTCTCGGGAGCTTTAGATCTGCAGTCCTTTTTGTAGTGCCCTTCCTTTCCGCATTTCCAGCACACCTTTACAAACTTTCCAGGAGATTTAGATCTCCCTCTAGATTTAGATCTCCCACTTGAAACCTTATTCTTGTTTCTGTTCTGGGACCTTCCTCGTACAGATAAGGCATCTCCATTCTAACCCTCCATATTTCTTCGTCTCATTTCCTCCGACAACAAGGCTGAGACAATGTCATCAAAATTCAAGGTAGTTGTATTGCTACCTATTGCAATAACCAGACTGTCCCACGAGTCTGGTAGAGAGCACAACAAACTGATGCACTTATCTTCATCTGAGATTTTAATATCAACGGATGACAACTAACTTACCACAGTATTGAAGGCGTTCAGATGCTCTGTCACCGAGTCTCCATCCTTCATCCTCAGGTTATACAACTTTTTCCGCAGGAACAACTTATTCACCAGAGACTTAGATTGGTACAAAGTCCCAAGTTTTTCCCACAAATTCTTCGCCGTAGCTTCCCTAGATACATTCAACAATACCGAATCTGAGACACACAACCGTATTGTGCTCTTAGCCTTCCGATCTAGTTTCTTCCAGTCTTCATCTGACATTGCCGTTGGTTTAGTACTTGGATCTACCACGATCCACTGATCTTTATCCACCAGCAGATCCTCCATCTTGAGCTTCCACAACTCAAAACTCTGACCATTAAATTTCTCGATCTCTATCTTTCTGCTGCTCACCATCTTTCCCCGCAAGAATCGATCCAACGGATATCCCCGCACGAACGGAGTCTACCACGGACGAGCGAAAAACCCTCAGCAGCAAAGGCGTCCCCTTGAAGCCGAAATAGCTCCGATACAAAATGTAGGTTTTAACCCTGAACAGAAATTATCTACACACGAATCTTATAACAGAAAATAAACAATAGCGAGAGCATAAAACATAAAACAGATAAACACAAAGATTTTCCCTGGATCCCAAATCGGGACGACCAGCTTGATTTTTCATTATATTCCTTTTAGTGTTACAACACATATATATACATGCTGAAGCATACATAAACCCCAATCCATTAACCCTGGATTAGAACATAACCGTAGTTCCCTTGACCGGTCTAAAAATATCGGGGGCCGAAAACCATCTACATTGCCCCAAAACCGTGGCAAACCCATGCTGGCTCGCAGGCGGATGGCCACCGGAAAATAAGGACCAAATTTTTTTTACGGGGTGCGCGGACCTGTGGGGAGCTACCCCATACTGACCCCCCCGACGTTGCCCCCGGCGCAAAGTACGGAGGCTATAGCCGCTATGATCCCCACGCGTGTGATTAGTCGGGGGGAAAAGAATATAACACATACCCAACAGTTCCTGGTATTTTTGTAATTTGAATTGTTCTTCTACCCTTTCCTTGGCTGCCAATTTTTGCCCATTTCTCCTTTTTCTTGGACTGCTGGTAGCACATTCTTGCTTTTCAAATTTCTTCATCCATGGTCCTTGGATTTACAAACTCAATTCATTCTTTCATGTGAGTCGATAAAATACTCAAGAACTGCTAAACTTTGGCCTTTTCATCTCTTAAATAAGGAGCGTATCTTAATAACGAAGCGAACTTGGTTATGTATTCATCCATTGGCATTTGACCCAGTCTTAAATAATGGAATTCTCTAGACTTTTCATCATAGAAATGGTCTGTTAAATATTTTTCCTTGAAGTATTGCTGAAATTCATCCCATGTCACGTCTTGGTCTTCAATACTATGGACATTCTTGACTTCCTCCCACCACAGGGTAGTTTTTTCTCTTAATTGATAAATAACCAACCTGGCTTTAAGGTTACTATTGTATTCATAAACCTGAAAGTATTTTTTCATATTAATCAACCAAGCTTCTGCCACTTCCTCTGCTTCCTCATCAAATGTAGGTGGTTTAATCTTTCAGAACTCACCCTGTAGTTCCACTTTGTGTATCTTGATTTCTTGCTGATCTGACACATTACTAGACTCAACTTCATTATAGTTTTTGTTCCTGTTACTCCGTTGTGAATGACTCCTTTCCAATCTATCATTAATTTGGTCTTTATCTTGTCGTTCATTTTCTCCCCGTGTATCTCTTTCAAGATTAGTTTGTATCACTCTTTGATTTTGCTTATTGGAAATGATTTTGAGCATCCTTTACTTCTCTTGCATCAAGCATTCTTTTTCACTCCTAACCTGAAACATTTCTTCCTAAAAATTCTGCACAATTCTTAGCAATATACTTATTTGATCTTGTTGTTCTTCCAACATTCTACTAGTTTTCTAGTGCTGATCTACACTCAGCTGAATCCACACTTCTGGATTCATTTCTAGGTGGGATTGGGGTGTGGGTTCCCCCTGCATTCCAGGGTGTTTTCTATGTCGATCCCCTTCTCATTTTGTCTACTTATATGTTTTTTTTTTCCTCTGTGCACAAATTTACACGCAATGATTTATTATTTTAGGTGACCCATTGGGTCCTAGCGTATGAACATTGCTTTGATACCACTTGTAACAAAAACCATGATATATATATATATATATATATATATATATATATATTTACTTTGCATAATCAACTAAGTGAATTACTTTACTACTATTTTATAAATTATGACATAATTACTCCTGTACGCTTATTTCTTTTACACCATATCATTTATCTTAGATTGATTACTACTTGGATATTAATCCTTACCCTTCAATGTGGATCATCAATTTCATGTTAACAGTCAAGTGTCTTATCTATCTCATTCAGGGATTTTGATACCTATACTTGTATGTCTTCCTTAGTTCGAGAATCATATAAAACTTTGGTTAATTTGGGTGATATGATTTAATTTCATGACACTCCTAGATATTACTGTGATGGTATAGTATAAAGGTTTGGCAGATATTTAACTCAGATGTATTGTTTATCCGTTTGCTAATGATTTCACCATAGATTGAGAGTTATTAGAAGATTTGAGGTAGTGTACCATCGCAGCAAGATTTGGGTGTATAGGTGACACTTGCTAATCTGATTTCCATTAGATTGTGGGGATAGAGATCTATGATGGAGATCTATCGGTACCTGTTTAGGTTATCAACCCCTCTCAACCCTAACTAACTTTTCATTTCTGCCTCAGTCTTTTCCGGTGTTGCCTCTCTGAAAACATGCCACCATCCTTGCTCTGTCAACACGCATTCGTCCTCCTGTCCAAGATTTTCGCATGCAATGGCACCACAATAAGTAACCGTGTTCCATTTTCTTCAGCTTTGAACTTAGCCATTGGGACAGAGCAATATTTCGCACTTACACGAGTGCTCTCTTTCCTTCTTTTCTCGCAGGGAAACTAGTTAGTTATGTCCCTACTCTGATTCTATGCTCTCAGTTCTAGGTTCTTTAGAGTTTCCTCGTGGTCTTCTATGGCTGCGGGAGTTTTTTCCCTAGCCTATGTCAACTCCCGCTTCCACTGTCGATTTTCCAGTTCGGCTTCTTTGCTTCCACGACCGATAAGCCACTCGGAATAAAATGCTTTCCATTTTACTGACTCATTTAATCATTTTCTCCGTCCATTGTGGTGTGTTAAAATTTTCTCGTTACCTTGTTTTTAACTTCTTGTTGCATTTATTTGTGTAGGGTCTCAGTCACAACCTGCCGAGGATTTTTGACAATGTGTGGCAAGCTTTACCCTGTTACTTGGTTTTATTTCCTTTTTTACTCACCGTTCAATGATTAGGAGAAATATAGTTTAATGTTTTGCAGTTTTCTTGGCTTTGATGCAGGGAGTATCTTACCGTTCGAATGACAAGGATTTTCTGAGTTTACCTTTGTAGATTTCGAAATGCGTATGGCTCCCTAACTGACCCTGCCATTTCCTACATAGGTACGTTGCTTCACCATTAGGGTTTTGAATTACAGAATGAGGCTCTCTCGAAATAGTCCATTGGTGCTTGCGGCGTGTGATAACCTTATAGTTTATTGAGGAAACACTGGCTGTTTACTATTTGTCTCTTAATTTTAGATGGATTTTCCCCGGGTTGAATAGTTCACTTACATTTCATATTACTGTTGATTTAGTTGTTATTTTACCTCAAGGTTTTCTAGTCAAATTCTCAACCCAACCTAAAAGAGAGTTTGTCTCAATGTAACAAGGTTTACTAATATCTAAATTTCGCGGTGAATTATTATTTGACTCCTGTATTTGAATGGATGAGTTACTCGATCCTTTCTTTAAGCACAATTGTAAAAAATATAACTTAATGGTTTCCCATTTTATATAACAACATTACATTTTCTTTTTACTGTGTATTCGGGTTAATCTCCTCTTATTTCGTAAATGTTCATTTTCCTTCTTATTTGTAGCGAAATGGATTTTCCGCAATGCTTTTAATAAGTATTTTTCTATGTTGAAATTTTCATTTATAATGGTAGTTGATTTTTGTCTAGATTTCACTGCCCATTCTGCCTCTAGAATTTAAATGTGACAAAATTGTTCTAGACAGGGGTTTTGTCCCTTCTTGCACGAATTGATACTGTAATATTTCTTTTTCCATTTAATTTCTTAGTTCCAGTTTAGAAGAGATGTTCGGACCATCCAATATTGAATGAGCTTTCAATAACTCACTATGTTAGTGTATATCATAGTTTAAACAAAAAAACAACTAGTTTTGGTCCAGGATTTCAATTAGGGACCTTGAACTAACAATTTTTCTGGTAATTATTTCCAGTAGATTTTTCTATTTTTTCTTTTCCTAATAACATATACACTATTATTTCTTGAATCCAAGCAACCATTCTAATTTTTTTTCTTTTACATGCCTTACCATTGTAAATCGACATATATTTCTATATAAATATAAATTTATAACTTGCACATCATTAACTCCTCTGGTATAATCCTGAATTCTTTAAGAAACATATATATATACATGTATAGGAATTACAACATTTTTCTATGTAGTAAATCACCATTTCATAAATCAATGAATAATTCCATACTACATAGATTTTTGTATAACAGGGTTTCTAGTTCTTACTTCCCAGTCTAATTACTTATCTCACTTCAGAGCTTGCTGATGATTTTCCTCCCCACTGTAATATCCCCAAAATGGGACTGTCAGCAAGGCATGTCTGAAAAATGCATTTTTCAGAAATGGATGCTACATAATATGAAATCAGCCCTTGGATCCCTTACATCTAATAATATAAGACCCAAATCCAAGAGGAGAGAAGAAACAAATCAAACTAGGTGAGGTAAACATACCTCCCACACCTAGTATGGCTTGAAAATTGCCCAAGGAAGGGACTACAACAATATTAAATAACATCGCTTTAGAAATAACACAGTTTAGAAAAATGTAAGAAAGAGGCCAATATGGAGGCTCAAAAATAGCTTATACATCAGCAAATCAGATTTACAATGTGGCCCATACAATGTACAAGAGAAATATAGAAGACTTTTGTGAAGGAAGCCCTCTAAAAGAGGTGTTGCAACAATGTATTTCATTGCAAAAGGCTTGAAGACGTTATTTTTATGAGCATACAATAGTTGTAGGTTACAAAACATATATAGAACATATATGTGTACAAAATATTAGATCTATATCATATCTATACACTAGATTGTCTCTATTTTACATACCTCTTGGGGTTTTCAGCAAAACATGGAGCACATGGAGTAGATATGAGATTATATGTAGTAGATCTGCATATTTATTCAGAATTTATAAAACATATATAGGATTATTCAGATCAGATCTAAATATGACATGGATAAGAAAAGAAATCCATGGATCACCACAGTGAGAGGCAGATTCCCATCACCAGATATTACTCCTCAAAGTTTTCCAAAACTCCCTACAACTTTCCTCTTGCAGATAACGCAGTCCTGGAAGATAAACTGCATTGTAGAGTTGATGAATAGTTTGGCCTGATGCCAAGGTATGGATCTGAAGCTCTAATGATCCAATACACTCTTGCCAGGGGGATAAAAGGCTTTCCCATTGGAAAGAGGCACTAGAATGGCTTAGATCTAAATAGATCTAGCCTCCACTTAATGCAGCTTACAAAGACAACCAAACCCTCAACAGGATTTGCATTGTAGTTGGAAGAAGAGCTTGGCAAAATGCTTGATAGTGGACAAGAAATGAAAGACTCCCTCAAGAGCTACTCAAAGAAGGAGGTGGGATTCCCGATCAGGCACACCCAGTGCTAAAAAAACTATTCTCTACTAAACAACAAAGAGAATGAGAAATGTCTAAACAAAATTGTTCTTCCAAAAAAGTAGGTTCAAAAACCCTCTTCTATTGTTCTCCTCTTCCTTTTATAGGATAAAAGTCATGCAAAACCCTAAACCATCTCAAAGGTTTAGCTCCTTTCACAAGTGTAGCCTCTAACTAGATCTGCACTGTGCATCTAGGAGGTTCATTGCATCTGGATAATGTTGTGGATTTGGTCCTGTTGACCCAGTCAATTATCTCAATCCCTTTCACACATAAGGGAGTTTTGTTAAGGCAGCCCAGATTTAGCCTTGTTCACATGGGGCATTGATTTATTTTGTTGTTTTTGGCATTTATTGATCCTCCATTACAATTTTATTCCTTCAACAAAGAAATGAAAAAAAATTGTCTATTCCCATTAGCTTGCGCTAATTGGGAATATTACAGTCCTCCCCTCTAAAATTTTGCTTGTCCTCAAGCAACTGGTAGAGTGAGTGCTGCAACTCCTTCCCTCTTACATTGGTGGCACCATCAAGTGATAAGCCTCCTCCATGAGATGAGCATTCACCAAACCATCCTTCCATGAATTTTTTCTTCAATGTTCTTATGAGAGGTAGATGACCCATCCCATAAGGAGTTAAAAACTCAAGTGAAACAATCATGATTGAACCAAAAATCTCCCTAAAACATGTAGCATAAGGTACATGGAGAGTCTCCATCCCAAGTGGCACATACATGCTCCCCATCCTCCCTCCATACAAGCCCACAAATAGTACAAGTATATCATCAATGTATGGAAGTAAAACTATGTACATACAAACAGAAAATTGAGCATGAGGAGGTGGGTCGTAATCCTACATATGATACCAACGCAATGCATCTCGTGCCTGCCTCAAGTCAAGATATGGTAAGCGGTTTTCCCACCACTTACTTGCTGCCCAAGTCATCTCACTATGGATGAAAGTGTGAGATATGTTTGGTGCTTTTGAGAAGCACCCATCATGAAAGTAAATCTCCCTTTGCTCATCAAGGAAGTGGCCAAGTTCAAAAATTTTAGTGGCCCAATAGTTTCCATGAGATTTACATGATACATTACTCCTTTTAAGAGTCATGTCCTACATAAAAATGGTAAAAGAACATGTGCAATCAGAAAATAAAACTTTCTTTACATGAACATATCCTTTACCAACAAAGTCTCTCATACACATGGAGTTGTGCATGGATCTTTCTCCTCTTTCCAAAGAAGGAAGAGATGGCTGAAATGACTCTTGCATAGAGTCCCATGGATGCCCCAACTCCACATAGCTCATGCATTCTTGAAAATGCTAATATAGTTCCTCTTTCAAGCCTTCCCAATCAAAGCTCCTCATGATGATGTTGTAGGTCCTCATGGAGTACATGTGGCTGAAACATAACTCTTTGTGTGCTTATTGTAGTATCTTATGATTGAGCTTAGAAGCTCTAGACAAAAATATTCTACCATGATGATATATGACTCCTCATTGGCCTAAGTAGCCCTCTTCATGTAGCTGGTCATCAAGTATCATACATGTGTGAAGATTTTTGGAATTATCCACTAGTAGTTGGGATTTCCAATACAGATCTGCAATGCTCAACAATGACAACGCTGATGATGCATCAACCAAAGTATCTATCATGTTGTTGATCATTCCATTGACATCTCCTATGCCAAAGGTGTGTGTTGAAAGGTTTTTCATTCTCTTCTTCTCCTCCCACAGTACAGGATCAGAAAGGAGAATCGGTGATGATGATAGGGGAAGAAGATTTCTCTCCTCCTTGAGCTTACCCTAGTCTCCCAACACTATAGCTTTGCTTTCAAGTGCTCCAATCCCTCCTAGATGTAAGTTTTGAGCAGCAAGTTGTGAGGTTTTCCCCACAGGATCTGAATCAAGTGGCATCCCAGGTGGTTTGCCACTAGATAATTAGGTTTCAGGGCCATCTTCATATGTAGAATAGATGGGATCCTCATGTACCTGCTTCCACTACGCAATTTCAACTCTGTTTCATGTGTGGAAGTCTCATGAAATTTGGAGACCCCTCTTAGTGGTGTAAGAGTGCCTCTGATTGGAGCATTTTCTCCATTCTCTTCTAATAGTGGATCAGATTTGTGATCCCTCCTTTGTTCTTTCTCATTGCCTCTTAGCATAGACACATGCTGTTGATGTCATACATAGGGAATATCCTTAGGAACTCCTTGCAAAGATGCAAGAGCCCCTCTAGTGGAAGTTTTTGCTTTATCTCCATCTCCGGATGAAAATAGATCTCCTCCTGCTATCAAAGTGTTGGAGGATATTTTCTTCTTTTTCTCTCCCTTCTCCTCATCAATGGAGAATGCCTCATCACTAAGAGACCCTTTTCTTTGGTCTCTTCTTGAAGAAGGAACCCTCATGTTTTCTCCTTGGGAAAAGATACCTTGATGCAGTGGGGATTTTGCCTCTGGAAAATTGTGCAGCAGATCCTCGACCCCCTCAACAATGTTTAAGACTGGAGTTGGCTCTATGGAATATTCCAACTTATGCAGAAATTTAGATTTCTTGGGCTTGATTTTCTTTTCCCAAGAAGTCTCAGAATGTCTTTCATCAAATCTTTTCACTACTCTCCTAGTGAACTTTGCATAAGAAGAGATATTTACCCTTTTCAAGGAAGAGGACTCAAATAGCCACTAGGCATAAGCCTTTCCTTGAAGATGCTACTCTCAAGGCTTCTTCTTCTAAAACTTTATGCAACTGGAAGTATGTGTCAATATTTCTTACCCAAGACTTGGTTGAGTCCTTAGGTGATCCATCAAAAGTCAGTAGAGATAATCTACCCAAAGTGTGTTGCATGCACCCTCTTCTTCTACTGTAGCTGCTGAATATTTCTTCTTTGAGTTGATAGAACTCTAGGAAACTGAGGTGCACTTTGAATCTCTCTGATTGAGACTCATATTCCTAGAGATAATCACCAATATATTCCTCCTTTAGTGTTCCTCCTTTTCCTTCTTCCTTTGACAAGAAAGCATGTATGCTCCAACATTGCAGATCAGGTTGTGTGGCTGAATGCTCACACACATATTGAGAAGTACTAGAGGCTTTCTTGATGTAAAAATCCTCCTGAGGGATCTTCATGTCTTTCCCTCTTCATTCCATTTATTTCTTCTTTCAATTCATACATAGCTTGAGAAAGAGTTTTAGAGAACTCTTCTCTTTGCAAACTTCCAGTTAAAGGGATCTTACCCTTTTCTTCTGTGTCTTCAGTGTAACCATACTTCTTCATGAGTCTTTTCTATCCATGAAAAAACATATTAGCTCTTCAAGAAAAACAAATCACAGGTTGTGCCAAGATGATTGCTCTGATACCACTGTAATATCCCCAAAATGGGACTGTCAGTAAGGCATGTCTAAAAAACGCATTTTTCAGAAATGGATGCTACATAATCTGAAATTAGCCCTTGGATCCATTAGATCTAATAATATAAGACCCAAATCCAAGAGGAGAGTAGAAAAAAATCAAACTAGATGAGGTAAATAGACCTCCCACACCTACTATGGCTTGAAAATTACCCAAGGAAGGGACTACAATAATATTAAACAACACTGCTTTAGAAATAACACAGTTCAGAAAAATGTAAGGAGGAGGCCAATATGGAGGTTCAAAAATATCTTACCACTACTACATTTGGTAGAAATTTCGACACTTGGTTCCGACGCTTTTGACCAAATGTCGAAAATTTCCCCAAATTTTTTCCATCCCGCCCGAAACCGTCGCTATACTAACGTTTATAGAAAAGTGTCACAATACCAACACTTAGAAAAGTGTTGCAATTTCGAAATTTGGAGGAAGACGTCGCAATTGCGACACTATGGCCCAAAGCGTTGCTATTGCGACGACTGCCTCCAAACGTCGCAAGTGTGACACAATGTCTAAGTGTCGCAATTGCGACGTTTGGAGGCACTCGTCGCAATAGTGACACTTTTTCCGTCGTCGGTATAACAACACTTATATGCACGCTACATAAAAATAAGAAACTTATATGCGTGCTACATAAAAATGATTTTATTGTTTCGTATCTGTCGCAATAGGTACATTAACCTCTGATGTCACGCACGCATTCGCCCTCCGCTCTTGTAGAACAAAATTCGCCCTCAGCTCTTGCAGAACAGCATTTTCCCTCAGCATTCGCCCTCAGTGTTCGCCCTCAGCTCTTGCAGAACAAAATTCACCCTCAGCTCTTGCAAAATGGTAAGTTCTTACTGCAGGCCCTTCCTCCTATAGTAGGGTTGACTCTATTTGGGTTTTTTTGGTCAATTCCATTGGATTGTGTTAGGCTGTAGGGTTCTCTCTAGATGTCAAGAATCAAGATTCAATACCCTCTATTATCTTCATCACCCAATACAAGATTTAAATTTTTCCCAAAGAAACGCTTATTAATTTGGCAGCCATTATTTCTCCCTGTTTTAAAAACCCTACATTTAAATGAAAACAAGCATTGCATTTCAACTACAAAAATCTATTAGTGTTCAAATGTACATGTGTGCTACATTAACGTCTGATACCCGCGCGCATTTGCCCTCCGCTCTTGAAGAACAACATTCGCCCTCAGCATTCGCCCTCAGGTATTGCAGAACAACATTCACCCTCGGCATTCGCCCTGAGCTCTTGCAGAATAGCATTCACCCTCAACATTCACCCTGAGCTCTTGCAAAACAGCATTCGCCCTGCATTCACCCTCAGCTCTTGCAGAACAACATTCACCCTGCATTCACCCTCAGCTCTTGCAGAAAAGAATTGACCCTCAACTCTTGCATAACAGCATTTGCCCTCAGCTCTTGCAAAATGGTAAGTTCTTAATGCAGGCCCTTCCTCCTATAGTAGGGTTGACTCTATTTGGGTTTTTTTGGTCAATTCCATTGGATTGTGTTAGGCTGTAGGGTTCTCTCTAGATGTCAAGAATCAAGATTCAATATCCTCTATTATCTTCATCACCCAATACAAGATTTAAATTTTTCCCAAAGAAACACTTATTAATTTGGCAACCATTATTTCTCCCTGCTTTAAAAACCCTACATTTAAATGAAAACAAGCATTGCATTTCAACTACAAAAATATATTAGTGTTCAAATGTACATGTGTGCATCACTTGTGTAGGGTATTCCTTTCCACTTTCACATTATCCAAGAATGTGTGCAGTATAGTTCATATTTTTTGTGATTTAGATTATCTTGAAAAAGGAAAGGTAAATTATTTCCCATGGAAAAAGAAGGTTTTCCCTTTTTACTAATGGAAATGGTACAACAAATTTCCATTTCTACCCGAAACTCCTATGAAACAGGAACCAAATAAAGGCCATGTCCTCAATGGACATCATTTGGCTTTGAAAATGGCCATTGCACCATGTTGTTTCTTATATTACATCACGATAGTTTCTTAGGTCATTTCTTGTTTCTAAGGATTTTTCAATATTTGCTCCAAAAGCTTCACTTCAAGGCCCTTCAAGATCGTCTCCAACAATGCTATACCATCAGCTTCAACAATGTTGCTCCAAAAATATCCTCAAGGTCTTCGCAACAAGTTTACTAGAAGTTTCTCCAACAATATATTCAATAAGGTCTTCATTGTCAACTCGTCTCTTGTTTGGGTGCCTTAATGTGCAATGACATGTTTCCAAGACTGAATTTAATGCAAGGCATATTTGAAACTCTAACTCTGTCTTCCGGTGTCTTATTAGAAATTGTTTCATTTTTCATTTTGTGTTTTCAAGTTAGATATTGTTTTCAAGTTTTTACATTTATAATTTTATTGCAATGTGGCAGACTGATTAGAGAAGTGCAGGAACAACCCCGAGAAGGGATGATCGCGGAAAGAGGCCAGCGGAAGAACATGTAAAGTGCCAACATTGCTCTATCTTCAGGTATTTTATTTATTTACATAATTGAAATAATATTAATTTTGTTCAAATATGCAGAAACCAAGCCATGCTACACCTGATGATTCCCTCTTTGAGAAAGAGCTTTCTTCATCCCTATCTCCAGTGTTCTTGTTGCAAAAAAAGGCACGAGATGCAAGTTCGGAATTTAATACTTTGATAGACATGCCTCAAACACCTGAAACAGAAGAGAGGATAAAACATCTTATGAGCCAGCTAGAAAGATATCAGGTAATAATAAAAAGTCAAAAGGATATTTTTTTTGTTCTGCATGAGATGAATTGTGATAGTTTGTTTTTTAATTTTTACATTGACTAAACTAACAAAAATTTCTTTTGTATTTAGCGTTTTCTGGCACTTGCTGAACTCGGTGTTGGTGGTAGTGGGACACAAGGGCAAGAGATTGCCCAACAAGCCTCTCGTACACCTTCTACTCCTTTAGGTGCCAGCCAAGAAACACACCCTGCCCAAGCAAACACCCAGCCAACCGCTGAACGTGTTGGCAATGATGAGGCTGATATGGCCAACTACATTATTGCGTTTCCTGGAGCTACACGTGTCAGCTCCACAGGGACCATTAATGGCACGTTATTGGTGAACGATGAAGGTGTCCCTATAAAGCATGTTTAACTCCCAGGTAAATTTTAATATTTTAACTATTTCATGTACTTTATCTAAAACATATTTATGATGATTTTTATTTTTAAATTAATGATAATATCTTTTTTTTTTTTTCTGTGTAGGAAACAATGAGTTCTACAGGTTTCTGGAGAGCCATGCATTGGTAATTTTTGTCCCAACCATACACACAAGGTGGAATTCCCGGAATTCCAACCTGAAAAAAGAACTTCTAGATTATCTAGAAGCCCTTTTTGGTGTCGGCACATTTGACAGAATAGTGGTGGCTCGGGTAGCCAGCAAATATTTGAAATATACCAGGGACACCTATAGGATGCAATCACAATTTAACCCTAGATATGAGCATCCTCTCGCAGTTCCAGAGAGTGAGTGGAGAGCACTCATCCATGACGGAAAAGAGAAAAGGGCAAAGAAAGAAGGAAAAATGCCAACCGGACCCGCAAGGTAAATTAAAACTTTAATTCAATAGCTTTAATTTTCTCTATGTCTAAAATAAAAGTGTGCTACGTCATATCTGACTTCAATATTTTGATGCTAGGTTGCCTGACACCTCAAAGGCAACCAAAGCTAGGATTGAAAAAAAGGGCCATCACAAGCTAGGCCAGGGCGGCTACTTGAAATTAGCTGGAAGAATTGTAATTAAGTAGCTAAACATCTTATAATTAATTGTATCGCCTTCCAATGTTTTTGTAATCCTATAAAATATGATTAAAAATGCACAATCATATGTAATGTAGGGTGATGACTTCGTAACAAAAACTACAAAGGAAGATAAAAATATCACTTTCCATTTCGGTTATCAAGCTACAGTTGAACGTCGCAGAAGCTTGGGGCAGGTCCCAAGATCCAGAATGCCTGATAAGGTAAAACATTAACCTTTCAATATGTTTGTTTTCATCCATAAATTTAATGTCTAACAACTTTGTTTAAATCTGGGGAGCAACACTACTGATGAGACAAATAACCCAGTTTCAGAGCCAGATGTAGATGATCCTCATGTGCAACCTGATCATTGTAGTGGGGACCAGGCCGACAATGCTACTATCAGTGAGGGCCGTGACGGTAATTAATTTCCACTTATAATTTTTTCTAATTATACCTTGATGGTTTTCATTATAACTTTTTTTGTTTAAATGACAGAGAATTTTTCCCTTGAGGATCTTACCACCAGAGAGGAAGACAGGGCAACAGTCCCAACGGCGACAACTGGTGCACCACGTAAATAATCTCATTGCAATTTTTTTTATTAATATCACCGAACTAGTTCAATGATATTTAAAAAATGATAATTAAAATTTAATATTATCTGTTTTTGTAGGCGATGCCCCGTCACTGGATGAGACCAGACATCGTGACTATGCAACTATGTCAGCGGCGACAACTGGTGCACCAGGTAAATAATCTCATTACAATTTTTTTATTAATATTACCAAACTAGTTCAATGATATTTAAAAACTAACAATTAAAATTTAATATTATTTGTTTTTGTAGGCGATGCCCCGACACTGGATGAGACCAGACATTGTGACTACGCAACTAGGTCAGCGGCGACAACTGGTGCACCAGGTAAATAATCTCATTGCAATTTTTTTTATTAATATTACCGAACTAGTTCAATGATATTTAAAAACTGACAATTAAAATTTAATATTATCTATTTTTGTAGGTGATGCCCCGTCACTGGATGAGACCAGACATCGTGACTACGCAACTAGGTCAGCAGTGCGGGTCGAAAGGCACGAAACAGGAGCAGAGCATGATGTTATTGATGATGTAATTAGGAGCTTTAGAAATAGGAAGAAGAAAAAGAAAATTCGATAATGTAAAATATTGTATTATTATAAGGCAAACGTTACCATACTTGGAACGTTTTTTGCGTTATATAAAAAAACTCATTTATCATACTATTTTTATGTCAAGCATTAATTGCAATGTTTCCTTGCATACTTTTTGTTGAATTGTTTTCTTATTAGTTATTGAATATTTTTTTTTATGCTCATGAAAGTAAAAAATGAAATATAGATTGGGTATTGGGGAATTGAGAGTGATGTGAGGGTGGGGGGTGGGGTGGGGGGGGAGGGGCCATAAGAGCTTCCACCTTCACATGGTTGGCCCTATTTAGTAGAGAATAATTTATTGGAGCGATTTAATCTTGGAGCAAACCTCCCTCGATCTAGCGTAGCAACAAAAAAGTCACTGTTGACTTAGTTTCTACTCTTTCAGATCGTGGGAGGCTTGTTCCAAGTTCATGCGACTCCAATAAATTGTTCTTGAAATGAAGAGGAGATTATTTAGGTATGTTTTGACATTTTCAACATATGTTCTAAGATTATCATAAGAATGCATCTTAGATTAAAAAATACTACATCAATTACTTGTATTTATTGTATAGATAATGATGGATTTTGATTGACTCGGAAGTGCAGGTACAAATACTCTTGCATCATAAGCAATACAACTTGTCAACCAAGGTCATGTCCAGGATATTTTTGCTTGTGCACTTGACCAGGTTCGTAATGTCACATTTTGTAAGTTCCTTTACAGTTCATAATTCAATATTAAGCTTGTTCATGATTATTATCTAGGTTTTTTGTATGTGTTTTTTCCTCTATTTGATTGTAAGAAACTCTGCATGTTTCCTGTTGTTCACTATGATTTCTCCCATTACCACTCCCAGGATGAATCCGACTTTATTGTTGCATAGGTTACTTTATTGTTACTATGATTTCTCCATTTATGATTTCATAGGTTACATCATGTAAAGTTGTCAATCTCCAGACTTGGGGCTTTTCTGATATTTTCTCCCTCATGTCATTCCTGCATCACCTCGTTGTTTGAGCATGCCAATTGTCTACCACTTGTACCAATTGGCACATGTCAATCTCTGAGTGGTGCCACATTTCACCTATTTTCAGTGAGAGTTTAGGGTTTCTCTAACATAGCTTAAGAAATCCGATTCAGTTCCTGCTTGAATATCGTCACATAATACTCATGGTTTGGATTGATGAGCATGTTCTGAATGGTTGGTTGATTCATAAGAACCACCCATATAGTCATCTCGAGATATTTCAAAAGTTTTCTCGGGTTTCCTTTTTCACCGTTTCTAGTGGGTGGGATGGTGTGGGGTGATCCATCAATACTGGTGCTCTTGTAGTAGGGAATTTGTTTTTGGGGATATAAAGGAGCATTTGATGTAGATATCCCATTGGCTGCATTCATAGATGGGCACGAGAGGTCAAGAATTTAAATTAAAAATATGCAACCTCTAGCATGGAAACCTGAAGGCCACGAGAGACACTGGTTAAATATTGTTTTGTGCTAGCCTTAATATAGTCATGAATTCTTTCTATTATCTTAATGCAAATGTATAGTCCGGTCTCATTAAAATGAGGATTGTGGTTGTATTTCTCTTTGGTTGTTTCTCTCTTAATGCTCCAGAAGTTGCCAAAAGTTGCGATAGTTGTTTAGTTTGCCTGTTACAACTTAAAAGTGGTTTTTAGCAATGGGAGTCATTTTTTTTAAGGTTCATACAAATATGAAGATCTTGTAATTCTATATTCAGGATAAGAGAAGATGGCCTCTGCTTTGAGCAGTATGACAACAATTGCCACATCTACCTCATTGGGTAACAATGGAAAGGGGAAGAAGTTGGGTGCAATGTTTGATAATTATGGCAGACAATTGTCTTCTCTTTTAGTTTTTTCACCCATTTCCTTTAATCGCTCAAGCAGAAGAGGGACTCTGAGATTACGCGATAGAGAGAAGGTAGTTAATACAAGAGCTATGGAAAATGAGTTGTACTTCAACAAGGATGGCTCAGTGACAAAAAAATTGCAGGTCAGAGAAAAAATTATGTTTAAAGGAAGGTCACATGCACGTGAAACTTCACTGCGGTGGATCTTTCCTTGTCCACTTATATTCGATTTTAATGTGTTATTTTAATTTTTCATGGAGGGTTGTTTTGGTATATGGTCTGGAATTCAATTGCACACTTACTGAAAGCATTGTCAATTTGTCTTGCAGGCGGTGTGAACAAACTTGCTGATCTTGTTGGAGTCACCCTTGGGGCGAAGGGCAAAATGTTGTCTTGGAGAGCAAGCATGGTTCTCCGAAAATATTTAATGATGGTGTGACAGTAGCTAAGGAGGTAATTTGTATATGTGTGCTCTGGTTTTCTTTTTAACGTTGTATTAGTTCCCCCTCTTAAATGTCTTAGATTTGGTAGGCATAATTTGAAAACTCAAAGGTGAAAGGAAACATATTTGTTACCGAGTGGTCTACTTGGCCTATGGACTAGCCACATTAGAGTAATGCATAAATATTTTCACAACAATAAAAGGAAAGGGTTATGGCTGAGTCAAATTTTATTGTTATTGACAGTGTAATGAAATGTATCTCAATGCTATGGTTTCGGCCTTTTTATTGGTTGAATTAGAGGACCCAGTTGAAAATATTGGGGCTAAGTTGGTAAGGAAAGCTGTGGCAAAGAAAAATGATTTAGCTGGGGATGGAACCACAACATCTGTTGTTCTTGCACATGTTGGAATATTGAAAAATTCCAGAACAATGAATGGAGAATAAATCTCCCTTCTTTTAACACAGAGAAAATAAAAATTTCTTTGACAGGAGACAGAGTTTCAATACTTTGAAAACAAACTTTTATTCCCTTCAATAACTCAAAAAAAAACTATTACACTTCTTCCTCACTAAGAGGGATTAAAAAATTATTACTGCTACAAAACACAGTGCATAAAACCAACTCACTGTCTGTTCAAAACAAACATACTTTGTCTCTAAAACACTCTGCTGTGTTTTTCACTTTCGCACTGCTGTGCATACACACTTAAAAAGTTACACTCAGTCTTTCACTTTTTACACACTGCTGTGTAATAAAAAATTTACGTACTGTCTATAAAAAAAAACTACCAAGATTTTTTGTCCTTTTTATTTTTATATGCCGTAACATATAAAACATATTATAATAAACCCTCTTTTAAAAAAAATAAAATTAAAACTAAATTCAATGGCCCACCTTTCATTTCGCATATGATATATATATATATAACATATGTTTAAAACATATGTATATATTAAAGCATACATAAAATTAAATTATCAAAACATTAAAGAACCCTTTCCGTCAGACTTCAAAAGTCTGAATAGATTGAATTTCAAACCAAATTCGTGTTCCAAAATGGGATGCTGACGTCTGCCTAATTTGTAATGCGAATTCTCAATCCAATGTGCCTTATAAAAAATTCGGGTCCGGTTTTCAGGTTTTCAGATTCCCTTCAATTTCATGCGATCCAATATTAATGCTCCACGTGTCCTCCTTTTGAATTTACAAAACTGGGGGGTAAATTTATGTTTTTTTAATTTCTGGTTGGTGAATTGCGTTAATGCTGGTTGTTGTGTTTAAATACAATCCTGTACAGAAATATGGCTGCGGCCGTCTACAAAAAAAACTTGCAGGAATTTTAAATGCTGAATTAAATTTCTGGATTATGTGGAAGTTCAAAGAGTGACATAATCCCTTCCCCACAACTAATTTATAAGATAGTGGAAAGTATGGTGAGAGGAAAATGGTGGGATTTACAATCAACCATATTCACTTTGAAAACAATGGGGAATTAAGAGACCATTATACCTAACAAGTCCTTATAAATATTGAAGCTGAGGCACAAATACATGACAACAACCTTTATACGAGAATTATTTTATTTGAGTAAGGGAATAGTAGTTGTAACTTAAGGTTGCAAAAATGGTTCCATAAAACAATTACTTGTATCCGACTGTAGTAACTATGGATTAAAGTTGCAAAAACTGTGGCTTGAGGTTGCAGAAGTTGTGACTTGGGGATGCAACATTTGCGACTTAGAATAAAACACATTATATATATATATATAAAGAGATTATTGTACCTGAAAAATACTTGTCAATATTGAAGTTGAGGCATTGATACACGATAACAATCTTTATACGGGAATTATTTTATTTGAATAAGGGAACAATAGATGTAACTTAAGGTTGTAACAATGGTTCCATAGAACATTTGCTTGTATCTATTTGCAGTAACTATGCATTAAAGTTGCGCCAACTATGGCTTGAGGTTGTAGGAGTTGTGGCTTGGGGATACGATATCCGCGACTTAGAATAAAAAATATTATATATGAAAGAAAGTATATATATTAAGAGATCATTATACGTAACAAGTCCTTGTAAATATTGAAGTTTACGCATAGAGACACGACAAAAACCTTTATACGAGAATTATTTTATTTGAGTAATGGAACAACAACAGTAACTTAAGGTTGCAACAATGGTTACATAAAACTATTGCTTGTATCTAGTTGTAGTAATTGGGTGTTAAAGTTACAGTAGCTATGCCTATGACTTAGAATAAAACAAATTATATATAAAATAATATATATATATATATATATATATATATAGAGAGAGAGAGAGAGAGAGAGAGAGAGAGAGAGAGATTAGAAAATATATTACAACAATATTTATTTAACTAGTATGTTAAAAAAATAAAATTTACCCGGTCGCAGGTGTGGGGGCATCTGCAAAGGTATGGATACCAATCCATTTAGAATATACATGGCATCAACACCCAAATCCGTGATTAGTTTTTGAATATGGAAGATGAAAAACAAGAGATACATGCCTAAACAAATTAAGAACTGCTACTATTTTGATCACTCACACATTTACATATGCTATTGTCTACGCACCTTCTATTGGTGGACGATGTTATCCTATTTCTTGCAGGATATAGTAGATAGGACTAGTATGTGAAGACTCATTAGAGCTCTAAAATCATTTTGGGTTTCATTTGGAATATAAGTAAACCTACTCAAGTCTACCATCACTTTCAATGATTTGGAAGATATGTTAGAAAAAACAATCAACCAAGTGCACCCATTTCAAATACTTGGGATTTATGTTAAGATTTAATGACTATATGTATGGAGATTGGTTCTTTCCATATCAAAAAGTGGGAAAAATAATCACAATATGGTTATCCTTGGGTGGCACATTAACCTTAGTAGTGTCCATACCAGGATATTGGCATTCCCTAGCTTATATTCTTGTTGGTATCTTGGGAAATATTAGAAAAAAATGCTGTCATTTTATCTAGAAGGAAAGGAAAAGCAAAGGAGGCATCCCTATAGTAAAATGGAAATGGATTTCCAAGCCAAAAATCACATTATTCGTTGGATACTAAAGAATATTCATCATTTTTGGAAAGCATTATTTTCCAAGAGTCTTTGGAGAATCATAAAACATTTAGGCTTGTGGCAGGATGTAATAAAATAAAAGTAAATAGGCAAAATTTCATATAAGGATAAATTTTACAAAAGTTCCAATAGTTCTTCCCACCATTTATCTTCTGGTATTCTGGTCTGTTGAAGTTTTCTCAATGTTTCATCAGCCTCAGTATATCTGAAAAATGTAGGCTGAATTGGAAACAAATGCTTTACTTCATGCTCAAGATAAAATAAATTTTCCAATCTGTCATGAAGCTTTTTTCCTGTTGGTAATGATGCTTCTAATGTACTAGTTGAAGAATTGGCCTGATTGTCAGCATACTTGTCCAATTTTTCAACATAGCTTTCAAGGTCCATTAGTTTATCCTCTAAAACTATAGGACTTGTTAGCCCCCCTATGAAATTTTTGACAAGCAAATAGGGGGCTAAATCATTTTTGAGTCTTCAAGGAATGCATTTCCTCTGAAAAAACAGTCTCCTTGAAGCCTCTTTGTGTCTTTTATCCTTTGATCAAATCCCCTCTGCTGATCTCCGTTATAAAGCTTCTCTGTTGATGAAGAAATGCCCAAGGCCCCCTTTTTCCCTTTTATTTCATCCCCCTTGTCTTCCCCTTCTATTCCCCTTTTACCCTCCAAACCCCCTCAAAATCCCCTTTGAATTCCTCCCCTACCCCTTGTTTTACCTTTTTCCCCTTCTATTCCTCTATCGTTACCTTTCCTCGGCCCTCAAATTCCATTAAAAGGGGCCAAAACCCACTTTCCGACCTTAATATAGGGCTTAGCCCCTTACCGCAAATCCCTTAACCACTTCCCCACATATGCCCCTGCGCTGGGACCAACTGCTTAAGTCCCGAGCGCTAATCGCAATTGGAACCGTCGGGCGGGTCCATTTCCTTTGTTACATCATAAAAGTTCCGATGCGATCGTTTATTAAGCAAGTCCTGCGATGTGATCAAAACCGTTGATCCGCTTAGATCTGACGGTTGTCCGCTAATCGCAACATTCACATCGCGCCCTCCGATTAATCGCAACCCTGTCTTTCGATTCCCCGATTGCGATCCTCTGATCTCATCCTAGCCGTTGATCTGCCCCGCGATCTGACGGCCAGCGCTCAATCGCATTTCCCCTCCCAATCGTCAATCGCAAGTCCTTCTCCCGACGTTCCGATTAAATCCTGACCGTTGATCCGTCCACCGATCTAACGGCCAGCGCTTAATCGCACCGCCGCTCCAATCGCAATCGCAAGCCTTCTTGTCCGACCCCCGATTGTGATCCGCCGATTTAATCGTAGCCGTCCGTTTCCCAGTCGATCCAACGGTCCTGCGCCAATCGCTCCATTCCTCGGATCGCTGATCGCAAGTCTTTCTGTCTCCGCCCCGATTAAATCACAGTCGTCCATTCCCTGCTGATCCTATGGCTCAGCGTTAATCGCATGCTCCTCCCTCCGTCTCCCGATTCAATCCTGTCTGTCCGTTCAATCTGCGATCCGACGGTTGTTGCTCAATCGCGTCCTCCCTCTCAATCGCAATCGGAAATTCTGTGTTGTGCGTTGTGATTGTCGATCGCTCCGACCTCCGATTGCGATGGTGCGATTGGATCATGACCGTTTGTTTCCTACGTGATCGGACGGTTCAGGTTTAATCTCCCTCCACCTCCGCTGGGTCCCACTCCATTCGTTCGTTCCCTTGTTTCTGCGTGTTTTCCCGTGTAATTCACCCGAATGCTAAAACTTTGGTTTTTTACACTGTGCGTTCATTTCTTCGCTCCTCTCCGCTGTTTCCACTGTTTCTCCATCGCTCCACCATCTCTCCTCCTCCACTGCATTTCTCCACCACTGCTCGGGTCTTAAACATAGTTATTTTCGTTGTGCAGACAGCTCATAGAGGTATTCTCAGCACTGCCAGCAGATCAGCAGATGGTTCAAAGGGGTTAGTGGTTTCTGTTGACATAATTAATGTTAACCCCGCAAGTCAAAGGATTCAAGCACTGTTTGAAGATTAAGAGCGCACCAGCAAAGTCATTACTGCGCTACCTAACAGCAGGACGTTCTCTCCAGACGTACACCTTCCTACAACAATCTCCATGCCTCCTCGAGCCCTTAAACAGATTAATGCACTGACAGAAATTCTCAAGAGACTGTCAAGCAGCATTAAAGAGGAATGGAGAAACCGTGTAGATATTTCACCAGTTCATCTATTCCTGAAGGCTAGCGTAGAGCTCCAAGCACCAGAAAGGACTTAAAGAACATATCAGAGGTCAATTCCCGGCCTGACAGAGCCTCCAAACAGTCTGCAGAGTACTCAGAGCGCCGCTTATAGCCGTTAAGCAGTGTGGGCGTGGACACTTCTGCAATTCTGTCTTAATGAGTCTCATTCATTTGCTCATCTACTTCTGTCTCTTCCTCTTCTCCTATAAAAGATCCTCGAGAACGAATTGTAAGGGTTGTTGTTGCCTTGTTGGGCATCTGCTGTTAGAGGGATTCAGTTTGACTGTTAGAACAGTCGTGGGAGGGAGTAGCAGAGTAGTTGTATGCAATAGGCTGGGAGGAGAAAGTCTGGGCTGTAACAACCATTGAGCCATATTGTACATGACTGGTGTTGCATCAATTAATCAAAGCACTTTTCACAGGATCCTGGTCTATTACTATTGGTGATGTGTTTCTTAACTCTGTTTATTAGACATTTCCATATTGTTTCATGTTCTTCTCGGTAGCCATCGAATAATGGTATAGGATTCACCCTTGTTGGGTGCCTGTGTGCTGCCTTTGGGCTTTCCCTACCTTACGTTGCGGTCGGCCTTCCATGTGTTATCTAAGAGTTAATTCATGGGTTTAACCAAATGGGCAATGATGTTACCGGGGCCGCCGGGCCGATGTGCGAACTTGGGGGTTTGCCTAGATCTTTTCATAATCTTATCTCTCGTTCTTCTCGGGAGTTGCGTTGCACTGGGATAAAATGACCTCTGGTCTGATCTATAAGCTGCCCCTTTGTCTCTCTGAGAGCAGCCTTTGAGTATGTCCAAGCAGGTCTGGAGTTAAATGACCTCTGACCTGATCTATAGATAGAAAGTTGGTTGTCTTTCCCTCTTCCACTTTCTCTCCTTAATGTTCCATCCCATCATCTATCTAAAAGATCCTTTAGTGTAGATGGCTTGCCCTTTGAAAGCCTTGGCTAGCTGTTGCAAGTAATTCCCTTTCATGACTCCATAGCCCAATGGATGGCACGGTCTTGGCCCATTCTCCTTGCTGAAACATCCTGCTGCTTTGTTCCTTTTCTCCCATTGCTTTCCCAGTCCATGATCTCCTAACCAACCCAGCAACCCTCCAACCAAATTATTTAAACCCCACTCTATGCTTCATAACTAGCCTAACATCTCATTCTGAGCTTCAAAGACATATCATTCTTTGCTCTATTGGAGAGATCCCTCTCCGGGTCCAGGAGGGCTAGATCCTAGGGCCCCAAATTGGTTCTGATGTTGTCTCATCTTTTGGTCTTGCCAATCTGGCCAAAACATGGGAACCCCAACATAATGGCGACTCCACTAGGGATGAACTTCTTTGTCTTTAGATTGGCTTCTAATTGCTGATGGTGGACAGCATCCTGCTTCAAATTGTTAAATTCATCCACCTGGCGACTCCACACTCCATAATCCTAGAAGACTCCACTGGAGGAAGAACCTGAAAGATGGCCAGACCTCATAGAAGGGTAGAACATACGAGTTGGATTTGGTTTAAAGAATTCATTGTTTTTGTCTACCACTATGTTCTGTCCTACTTTAAGCCAAATCAAGTGTACAAAGATGAAACCCATGGTGAGTATGGGAAAGATCTCAAGCCTCAGTATTCAGACCGTGAGCAGACCTATACTCCTGTGAAAAACCTGGTGGAACAAGAAGCTCATGTTGTATCTCCCACTCTTCAAGAAGCTTCAAGCAGCCATGAGCCTATTGTTACATCACCCACGCCTACAAAGGTCATAGAAAGATATAAGCCTCTGGTTTTACCTCTCTTCTTCCAACCCCTGCCTACAGAATTAATAAACCAACTGCCTCATTTTGATGGGGAAAATAAAGGGTCCTCTGCCGAAGAACATGTTCAAAATCTGGAGGATTTACTTGAGCTGTATGAAATAGGAGAAGATGATGTGTGCATTAGGATGTTTGCTTTGTCGTTACAAGGAAATGTTAAGAGTTGGCTCAAAGGCCTTCCAGAAGCAAGAATTTTCTGCTTCCATCAGTTTTCTCAAGTTTTCCTTGATAGATGGGTGGCCCCGAAGAATGCTCTCCTCATCCTAAAAGAATATCAAGATTTGAGAAGGGAGCTAGGAGAGACAGTGCAAGAGTTTTCAGCCAGGTTCAATAAGGTATATGATGCTATACTTTCTGATATAAAACCACCTTGGGGATGGGCTCTGTCGCAATATCCAAGCTCTTTTGACCCAGAGGTGGAATTTTATATAAGAGAAAGAGAACCTTCAAGCCTGGAGGAAATGCAGAATATAGCAATCGCTGTCGAGTACAACGTAAAGTGCAGGGAGGAAAGATTAAGAGCAGCAAGGAAGGACCGAACAGAGAAAACATCGTAGATCTCTTTAGAAAACAAGCTGGAAAGACTGATAGAGACTGCCAAATCCTTGCTGACTGTGAAAGGGGAAGAATATGAGGCTGAAACCAGAAATGATGACTGGCAAAGACCTGCCCCTCGTCCTCGAGAAAGAAAAATCAGATCTCTGCAAGATAGAAGTCGCATGCCAAGCATGTATGATGAACCAGAGCTTGAATCATAAAATGAACTTGCAGAGTATTTTGAAGAAAGAATTGCTGAGAGTCCTGAAGATTTGATGGGTGACAATACTTAAAATTATGATTTCTCTGATGTGGGTATGTCTGACGATGAGTTTTTCCAAAGGGAAACCGAGCTTGCACGGCCATCATCAAAGGTCTCATGGGAGGAAGACTACGACCATCAACTTCAAGAAAATAATGAGCTAATGCCGACCATCTATGATATTGATGGAGAAAGTGTTGAAAGCATGATAGCAGACGAAGATTCATTGAATCTTCTATCTGCTTTAGATCCGAACATCAGTTATACTTGCCAAGCGGACAGAGGCCAGCAGCTCTTCAGCGCAGAGTACGAGGAGAAAAGAGATGAGGGAAGCCTTGAGTGGAACGAATATCCAGAGCCTTCTCCCGAAGGGATTAAGGTAATCAAAGAAGCCCCCACTCAAGAATATGTTGATTTTTTCACAGAGTTTAGCCCATTGCAGCAGAACCGACCTGTGGTACTAGAGGACAACATTGTTGAAAATAATGAGCCCTCTAGCTCAAGCTGCATTGAAGATGAGCGAGGTCCTCTTTCGCACATACATCTCGGCCTTGATCTAGAGGAAGAGGAGGTATTCCTGGTCGATGCCCATATGCCAAATACTCCCAACCAGGAAGAGGAGGAGTGTGATTACAAAGGCCTCACTACAGATGCAGTGATTGAAGCTGCCCAGGATGCAGACTGCCTATAAGTCATGTTAGGCTTTAAAGGAAATTTTTTACATCATGAGTTTGTTGACCCTGTGGCAGATTACATGGAGGCCCTGATTGGCTCAGCTCCACAAGCATCAATCCTTTGCAAGAGCCAAATATATCAGAATTGGTCACCACTGATGGTGACTTCAGTTTTGAAGGACCACATGCAGAGCACCCTGTGGTTATCACTGACAGGAAGTCAGTGCTCATATCCTTTTTTGCTATTACTTGACTGGCTGCATTGGCATTACTGCATCACCTAAACCATCAGAGTTTTTCAGTTAGAGTAGGGTAGGTAGGAAAACTCAATAAAGCTCAGTCTATGAGCAGGTAGATTAGTTGTTTAAATTTCTGTCTTAGAATGTAGAGAAGAAACCTGCTAGACAGTCTAATCCTAGCAGGTAGTAGTGTAGGTAGAGAAGCTATGAGGCCAACAGTTTAATCTGGTCTCATGGAGTAATAAGGGTAGAAGTAGAATAGGTTTATTTTTTCCTGTTTGTAAAGATTGATGATGTAAAGGGTCTGCAAGTCCAAATGCACCCAAGAAGAAAAAATGTTAGGACTATAGTGTGGGTAGGTAGTTGTTTGGGAGAATTTTATTGTTGATATGTTGTCTTCATAGTTTGTGGCAGCTGATCAAAGAAGAAAGGATGGTTCAAGCAGCAGGAATCTGGCTTACACCAAGAGATCAATTTCTGAATTCTTGACTCCTTCAAGAAGAAGCCATCCCCATGTGGAGCCACTGTTAGCCACCCTATAAATTTTTTGACAAGCAAATAGGGGGCTAAATTATTTTTGAGTCTTCAAGGAATGCATTTCCTCTGAAAACACAGTCTCCTTGAAGCCTCTTTGTGTCTTTTATCCTTTGATCAAATCCCCTCTGTTGGTTCCCCTTTTAAAGCCTCTCTGCTATGTGAAGAAATGCCCAAAGGCCCCCTTTACCTCTTATTTCTCCCCCTTGTCTTCCCCTTCTATTCCCCTTTTACCCTCCAAACCCCCTCAAAATCCCCTTTGAATTCCTCCCCTACCCCTTGTTTTCCCTTTTTCCCCTTCTATTCCTCTATCGTTACCTTTCCCCGACCCTCAAATTCCATTAAAAGGGGCCAAAACCAACTTTCCGACCTTAATATAGGGCTTAGCCCCTTACCGCAAATCCCTTAACCACTTCCCCACATATGCCCCTGCGCTGGGACCAAGTGCTTAAGTCCCGAGCGCTAATTGCAATCGGAACCGTCGGGCGGGTCCATTTCCTTTGTTACATCATAAAAGTTCCGATGTGATCGTTTACTAAGCAAGTCCCGCGATGTGATCAAAACCGTTGATCCGCTTAGATCTGACGGTTGTCCGCTACAACATTCGCATCGCGCCCTCCGATTAATCGCAACCCTGTCTTCCGAGTCCCCGATTGCGATCCTTCGATCTCATCCTAGCCGTTGATCTGCCCCGCGATCCGACGGCCAGCGCTCAATCGCATTTCCCCTCCCGATCGTCAATCGCAAGTCCTTCTCCCGACGTTCCAATTCAATCCTGACCGTTGATCCGTCCGCCGATCTAACGGCCAGCACTTAATCGCACCGCCGCTCCGATCGCAATCGCAATCCTTCTTGTCCGACCCCCGATTCCGATCCGCCGATTTAATCGTAGCCGTCCATTTCCCGGTCGATCCAACGGTCCTGCGCCAATCGCTCCATTCCTCTGATCACTGATCGCAAGTCTTTCTGTCTCCGCCCCGATTAAATCACAGCCGTCCATCCCCTGTTGATCCTATGGCTCAGCGTTAATCGCATGCTCCTCCCTCCGTCTCCCGATTCAATCCTGTCCATCTGTTCAATCTGCGATCCAACGGTTGTCGCTCAATCGCGTCCTCCCTCTCAATCGCAATCAGAACTTCTGTGTTGTGCATTGTGATTGCCGATCGCTCCGACCTCCGATTGCGATGGTGCGATTGGATCGTGACCATTCGTTTCCTCCGTGATCGGACGGTTCAGGTTTAATCTCCCTCCGCCTCCGCTGGGTCCCACTCCATTTGTTCGTTCCCTTGTTTCTGCGTGTTTTCCCGTGTAATTCACCTGAACGCTAAAACTTTGGTTTTTTACACTGTGCGTGCATTTCTCCGCTCCTCTCCACTGTTTCCACTGTTTCTCCATCGCTCCACCATCTCTCCTCCTCCACTGCATTTCTCCACCACTGCTCGGGTCTTAAACAGAGTTATTTTCGTTGTGCAGACAGCTCATAGAGGTATTCTCAACACTGCCAGCAGATCAGGAGATGGTTTCAAAGGGGTTAGTGTTTTCTGTTGACATAATTAATGTTAACCCCGCAAGTCAAAGCAAGCACTGTTTGAAGATTAAGAGCGCACCAGCAAAGTCATTACTGCGCTACCTAACAGCAGGACGTTCTCTCCAGACGTACACCTTCCTACAGCAATCTCCATGCCTCCTCGAGCCCTTAAACAGATTAATGTACTGACAGAACTTCTCAAGAGACTGTCAAGCAGCATTAAAGAGGAATGGAGAAACCATGTAGATCTTTCACCAGTTCATCTATTCCTGAAGGCTAGCGCAGAGCTCCAAGCACCAGAAAGGACTTAAAGAACATATCAGAGGTCAATTCCCGGCCTGACAGAGCCTCCAAACAGTCTGCAGAGTACTCAGAGCGCCGCTTATAGCCGTTAAGCAGTGTGGGCGTGGACACTTCCGCCATTCTGTCTTAATGATTCTCATTCATTTGCTCATCTACTTCTGTCTCTTCCTCTTCTCCTATAAAAGATCCCCGAGAACAAATTGTAAGGGTTGTTGTTGCCTTGCTGGGGATTTTCTCTTAGAGGGATTCAGTTTGACTGTTAGAACAGTCGTGGGAGGGAGTAGCAGAGTAGTTGTATGCAATAGGCTGGGAGGAGAAAGTCTGGGCTGTAACAGCCATTGAGCCATATTGTACATGACTGGTGTTGCATCAATTAATCAAAGCACTTTTCACAGGATCCTGGTCTATTACTATTGGTGATGTTTTCTTACTCTGTTTATTACATTTCCATATTGTTTCATGTTCTTCTGGTAGGCATCAGAATAATGGTATAGGATTCACCCTTGTTAGGTGCCCTATGCTGTCTTCTCTCCCTACCTTTATGTTTTCTACTCCATGTGCTATCTAAGAGTTAATTCATGGGTTTAACCAGTGCAGCGGATGTTATTTCCTGCTGGCTGATGTATGAACTTGGGGGTTTGCTTCTTAGATGTTTCTTTGTAACCTTATCTCTGTTTTTCCCTTGGAGTTGCTAAAGCAGATATGGAGTTAAATGACCTCTGGTCTGATCTATAAGCAGCCCCATTGTCTCTTTGAGAGCCGCCTTTGAATATGTCCAAGCAGGTCTGGAGTTAAATGACCTCTGACCTGATCTATAGACAGAAAATTGGTTGCTTTCCTTCTTTCACTTTCCTCCTTAATGTTCCATCCCATCATCTATCTAAAAGATCCTTTAGTATAGATGACTTGCCCTTTGAAAGCCTTGGCTAGCTGTTGCAAGTAATTCCCTTTCATGACTCCATAGCCCAATGGATGGCACGGTCTTGGCCCATTATCCTTGCTGAAACATCCTGCTGCCATGTTCCTTTCCCCCCATTGCTTTCCCAGTCCAAGATCTCCTAACCAACCCAGCAACCCTTCAACCAAATTATTCAAAACCCCCCTTTGTGCTTCATAACTAGCCTAACATCTCATTCTGAGCTTCAAAGATAAATCATTCTTTGTTTATTGGAGAGATCCCTCTCCGGGTCCAGGAGGGCTAGATCCTAGGGCCCCAAAGTGGTTCTGATGTTGTCTCATCTTTTGGTCTTGCCAATCTGGCCAAAACATGGGAACCCCAACATAATGGCGACTCCGCTGGGGAACGGATCTGAGAGTCAAGAACTGCTGTGCCTCTAGATTGGCTTTTAATTACTGATGGTGGACAACATCCTGCTTCAAATTGTTAAATTCATCCACCTGGCAACTCCACACTCCATAATCCTAGAAGACTCCACTGGAGGAAGAACCTGAAAGATGGCCAGACCTCATAGAAGGGTAGAACATACGGGTTGGATTTGGTTTAAAGAATTCATTGTTTTTGTCTACCACTATGTTCCGTCCTACTTTAAGCCTAATCAAGTGTACAAAGATGAAACCCATGGTGAGT
Organism: Pinus albicaulis; assembly: GCA_034641835.2. Classification (NCBI taxonomy): domain Eukaryota; kingdom Viridiplantae; phylum Streptophyta; class Pinopsida; order Pinales; family Pinaceae; genus Pinus; species Pinus albicaulis. Next base: position 28,122,162 of record MU968551.1, read on the forward strand.
ATGGGAAAGATCTCAACCCTCAGTCTTCAGACCGTGAGCAGACCTATACTCCTGTGAAAAACCTGGTGGAACAAGAAGCTCATGTTGTATCTCCCACTCTTCAAGAAGCTTCAAGCAGCCATGAGCCTATTGTTACATCACCCATGCCTACAAAGGTCATAGAAAGATATAAGCCTCTAGTTTTACCTCTCTTCTTCCAACCCCTGCCTACAGAATTAATAAACCAACTGCCTCATTTTGATGGGGAAAATAAAGGGTCCTCTGCCGAAGAACATGTTCAAAATCTGGAGGATTTACTTGAGCTGTATGAAATAGGAGAAGATGATGTGTGCATTAGGATGTTTGCTTTGTCGTTACAAGGAAATGTTAAGAGTTGGCTCAAAGGCCTTCCAGAAGCAAGCATTTTCTGCTTCCATCAGTTTTCTCAAGTTTTCCTTGATAGATGGGCGGCCCCGAAGAATGCTCTCCTCATCCTAAAAGAATATCAAGATTTGAGAAGGTAGCCAGGAGAGACAGTGCAAGAGTTTTCAGCCAGGTTCAATAAGATATATGATGCTATACCTTCTGATATAAAACCACCTTGGGGATGGGCTTTGTCGCACTATCCAAGCTCTTTTGACCCAGAGGTGGAATTTTATATAAGAGAAAGAGAACCTTCGAGCCTGGAGGAAATGCAGAATATAGCAATCGCTGTCGAGTACAACGTAAAGTGCAGGGAGGAAATATTAAGAGCAGGGAGGAAGGACCGAATAGAGCAAACAGCGCAGATCTCTTTAGAAAACAAGCTGGAAAGACTGATAGAGACTGCCAAATCCTTGCTGAGTGTCAAAGGGGAAGAATATGAGGCCGAAACCAGAAATGATGACTGGGAAAGACCTGCCCCTCGTCCTCGAGAAAGACAAATTATATCTCTGCAAGACAGAAGTCGCATGCCAAGCATGTATGATGAACCAGAGCTTGAATCAGAAAATGAACTTGCAGAGTATTTTGAAGAAAGAATTGTCGAGAGTCCCGAAGATTTGATGGTGACAATACTTACAATTATGATTTTCTCTAATGGGTATGTTTATCAGATGATGCGATGAGTTTTTCGAAAGGGAAATCGAGCTTGCACGGCCACTACCTAGTCTCAGATAAAGACCACGACCATCAACTTCAAGAAAATAATGAGCTAATGTCTTGTCGAGACCATGATACCGATGGAGAAAGGTTAGCATGATAAAGGCATTTAAGATTTTATTGAATCTTTCATTCTATTTTAGATCCGGAAGACCATATATTTCAAGCATGACAGAGGCCAACAAAGCTTCTTTCAACAAGTAGCACGAGGAGAAAAGAGATGAGGGCGCCCGGAGTTTTAACGAATATCCGTATTTTCCCGAAAGGATTAAGGTAATAAAAGAAGCCCCCGCTCAAGAATATGTTGATTTTTTCGCCGTAGCTTAGCTCGCGTGCGAGAATCGACCGTGGTGGCCGTAGAGGACAAAGATCATGGAAAATAATGGCCTCTATTTCAAGTCGCATTGAAGATGAGGGAGGTCCCCTTTTCCCACATTACATCTCGCCTTTGGATCCCAATAGAGAGGTATGCCCCGTCGATGTCGATATGCCCGAGCCGCAGCCCGAAAAAGAGGAGGAGTGTGATTACAAAGGCCTCACTACAGATGCAGTGATTGAAGCTGCCCAGGATGCAGACTGCCTATCAGTCATGGTAGGCTTTGAAGAAAAAAGTTTAGATCATGAGTTTGCTGACCCTGTGGCAGACTACATGGAGGCCCTGATTGGCTCAGCTCCACAAGAATCAATCTTTTGCAAGAGCCAAATACATCAGATTTGGTCACCACTGATGGTGACTTCAGTGTTGAAGAACCACATGCAGAGCACCTTATGGTTATCTCTCGCCGTGTAGCCGCGTTCATCCTTACATACTTGACCGGGCCGGCATTGGCATTACCGCATCACCTAAAACCATCGTAGTTTTTCGTTGTAGTAGGCAGGTAGAAAACTAATAAAGCTCGCCTATGAGCAGATTGGGTTGTTTAAACTTCGCCTTAGAATGTAGAGGAAGAAACCCGCTAGATAGTCTAACCCTAAGTTATAGTAGTGTAGGTAGAAGCTTGCTAAGGACAATGGGCGCACCGTCAGCTGGAGTAATAAGGGTAGAAGTAGAATAGGTTTATTTTTTCCTGTTTGTAAAGATTGATGATGTAAAGGGTCTGCAAGTCCAAATGCACCCAAGAAGAAAAAATGTTAGGACTATAGTGTGGGTAGGTAGTTGTTTGGGAGAATTTTATTGCTTATATGTTGTCTTCATAGTTTGTGGTAGCTGATCAAAGAAGAAAGGATGGTTCAAGCATCAGGCATCTGGCTTACACCAAGAGATCATTTTCTGGTTTCTTGGCTCCTTCAAGAAGAAGCCATCCCCATGTGGAGCCACTGTTAGCCCCCCTATGAAATTTTTGACAAGCAAATAGGGGGCTAAATAATTTTTGAGTCTTCAAGGAATGCATTTCCTCTGAAAACACAGTCTCCTTGAAGCCTCTTTGTGTCTTTTATCCTTTGATCAAATCCCCTCTGTTGATCTCCCTTATAAAGCCTCTCTATTGATGAAGAAATGCCCAAGGCCCCCTTTTTCCCTTTTATTTCATCCCCCTTGTCTTCCCCTTCTATTCCCCTTTTACCCTCCAAACCCCCTCAAAATCCCCTTTGAATTCCTCCCCTACCCCTTGTTTTCCCTTTTTCCCCTTCTATTCCTCTATCGTTACCTTTCCCCGGCCCTCAAATTCCATTAAAAGGGGCCAAAACCCACTTTCCGACCTTAATGTAGGGCTTAGCCCCTTACCGCAAATCCCTTAACCACTTCCCCACATATGCCCCTGCGCTGGGACCAAGTGCTTAAGTCCCGAGCGCTAATCGCAATCGGAACCGTCGGGTGGGTCCATTTCCTTTGTTACATCATAAAAGTTCCAATGCGATCGTTTATTAAGCAAGTCCCGCGACGTGATCAAAACCATTGATCCGCTTAGATCTGACGGCTGTTCGCTAATCGCAACATTCACATCACACCCTCTGATTAATCGCAACCATATCTTCCGATTCCCCGATTGCGATCCTCTGATCTCATCCTAGCCGTTGATCTGCCCCGCGATCCGACGGCCAGCGCTCAATCGCATTTCCCCTCCCGATCGTCAATCGCAAGTCCTTCTCCCGACGTTCCGATTCAATCCTGACCGTTGATCCATCCGCCGATCTAATGGCCAGCGCTTAATCGTACCGCCACTCCGATCGCAATCGCAAGCCTTCTTGTCCGACCCCCGATTGCGATCCGCTGATTTAATCGTAGCCGTCCGTTTCTCAGTCGATCCAACGGTCCTGCGCCAATCGCTCCATTCCTCCGATCGCTGATCGCAAGTCTTTCTGTCTCCGCCCCGATTAAATCCCAGCCATCCATCCCCTGCTAATCCTATGGCTCGGCGTTAATCACATGCTCCTCCCTCCGTCTCCCGATTCAATCCTGTCTGTCCATTCAATCTGCGATCCGACGGTTGTCGCTCAATCGCGTCCTCCCTCTAAATCGCAATCGGAACTTCTGTGTTGTGCGTTGTGATTGCCGATCACTCCGACCTCCGATTGCGATGGTGCGATTGGATCATGACCGTTCGTTTCCTCCGTGATCGGACGGTTCAGGTTTAATCTCCCTCTACCTCTGCTGGGTCCCACTCCATTCATTCCTTCCCTTGTTTCTGCGTGTTTTCCCGTGTAATTCACCCGAACACTAGAACTTTGGTTTTTTACACTGTGCGTTCATTTCTCCGCTCCTCTCCGCTGTTTCCACTGTTTCTCCATCGCTCCACCATCTCTCCTCCTCCATTGCATTTCTCCACCACTGCTCGGGTCTTAAACAAAGTTATTTTCGTTGTGCAGACAGCTCATAGAGGTATTCTCAGCACTACCAGCAGATCAGCAGATGGCTTCAAAGGGGTTAGTGGTTTCTATTGACATAATTAATGTTAACCCCGCAAGTCAAAGGATTCAAGCACTGTTTGAAGATTAAGAGCGCACCAGCAAAGTCATTACTGCGCTACCTAACAACAGGACGTTCTCTCCAGACGTACACCTTCCTACAGCAATCTCCATGCCTCCTCGAGCCCTTAAACAGATTAATGCACTGACAAAACTTCTCAAGAGACTGTCAAGCAGCATTAAAGAGGAATGGAGAAACCGTGTAGATCTTTCACCAGTTCATCTATTCCTGAAGGCTAGCGCAGAGCTCCAAGCACCAGAAAGGACTTAAAGAACATATCAGAGGTCAATTCCCGGCCTGACAGAGCCTCCAAACAGTCTGCAGAGTACTCAGAGCACCGCTTATAGCCGTTAAGCAGTGTGGGTGTGGACACTTCCGCCATTCTATCTTAATGAGTCTCATTCATTTGCTCATCTACTTCTGTCTCTTCCTCTTCTCCTATAAAAGATCCCCAAGAACGAATTGTAAGGGTTGTTGTTGCCTTGCTGGGCATCTGCTGTTAGAGGGATTCAGTTTGACTGTTAGAACAGTCGTGGGAGGGAGTAGCAGAGTAGTTGTATGCAATAGGCTGGGAGGAGAAAGTCTGGGCTGTAACAGCCATTGAGCCATATTGTACATGACTGGTGTTGCATCAATTAATCAAAGCACTTTTCACAGGATCCTGGTCTATTACTATTGGTGATGTGTTTCTTAACTCTGTTTATTACATTTCCATATTGTTTCATGTTCTTCTGGTAGGCATTAGAATAATGGTATAAGATTCACCCTTGTTAGGTGCCCTATGTTGTCTGCTCTCCCTACCTTTATGTTTTTTGCTTCATGTGCTATCTAAGATTTAATTCATGGTTTTAACCAGCGCAGCGGATGTTATTGCCTGCTGGCTGATGTATGAACTTGGGGGTTTGCCTCTTAGATCTTTCTCTGTAATCTTATCTCTGTCTTTCCCTTGGAGTTGCTAAAGCAGAACTAGAGTTAAATGACCTCTGGTCTGATCTATAAGCTTCCCCTTTGTCTCTCTGAGAGTAGCCTTTGAGTATGTCCAAGCAGGTCTGGAGTTCAATCACCTCTGACCTGATCTATAGACAGAAAGTTGGTTGTCTTTCCCTCTTCCACTTTCTCTCCTTAATGTTCCATCCCATCATCTATCTAAAAGATCCTTTAGTGTAGATGACTTGCCCTTTGAAAGCCTTGGCTAGCTGTTGCAAGTAATTCCCTTTCATGACTCCATAGCCCAATGGATGGCACGGTCTTGACCCATTCTCCTTGCTGAAACATCCTGCTACTTTATTCCTTTTCTCCCATTGCTTTCCCAGTCCATGATCTCCTAACCAACCCAGCAACCCTCCAACCAAATTATTTAAACCCCCCTCTGTGCTTCATAACTAGCCTAACATCTCATTCTGAGCTTCAAAGACATATCATTCTTTTCTCTATTGGAGAGATCCCTCTCCGGGTCCAGGAGGGCTAGATCCTAGGGCCCCAAAGTGGTTCTGATGTTGTCTCATCTTTTGGTCTTGCCAATCTGGCCAAAACATGGGAACCCCAACATAATGGCGACTCCGCTGGGGAGCGAGTGCATTTCAGCTTAAGCATTCCTAGGCACTCATAAACACGGAATATCTGGTTAGATTGGCTTCTCATTGCTGATGGTGGACAAAATCCTGCTTCAAATTGTTAAATTCATCCACCTGGCGACTCCAGACTCCATAATCCTAGAAGACTCCACTGGAGGAAGAACCTGAAAGATGGCCAGACCTCATAGAAGGGTAGAACATACGGGTTGGATTTGGTTTAAAGAATTCATTGTTTTTGTCTACCACTATGTTCTGTCCTACTTTAAGCCTAATCAAGTGTACAAAGATGAAACCCATGATGAGTATGGGAAAGATCTCAAGCCTCAGTCTTCAGACCATGAGCAGACCTATGCTCCTGTGAAAAACCTGGTGGAACAAGAAGCTCATGATGTATCTCCCACTCTTCAAGAAGCTTCAAGCAGCCATGAGCCTATTGTTACATCACCCACACCTACAAAGGTCATAGAAAGATATAAGCCTCTGGTTTTACCTCTCTTCTTCCAACCCCTGCCTACAGAATTAATAAACCAGCTGCCTCATTTTGATGGGGAAAATAAAGGGTCCTCTGCTGAAGAACATGTTCAAAATCTGGAGGATTTACTTGAGCTGTATGAAATAGAAGAAGATGATGTGTGCATTAGAATTTTTGCCTTGTCATTGCAAGGAAATGTTAAGAGTTGGCTCAAAGGCCTTCCAGAAGTAAGCATTTTCTGCTTCCATCAGTTTTCTCAAGTTTTCCTTGATAGATGGACGGCCCCAAAGAATGCTCTCCTCATCCTGAAAGAATATCAGAATTTGAAAAGGCAGCCAGGGGAGACAGTGCAAAATTTTTCAGCCAGGTTCAATAAGGTATATGATGCAATGCCTTCTGATATAAAACCACCTTTGGGATGGGCTCTGTTGCACTATCCAAGTTCTTTTGACCCAGAGGTGGAATTCCATATAAGGCAAAAAGAGCCTTCGAGCGTGGAGGAAATGCAGAATATAGCGATCACTGTCGAGTACAACGTAAAGTGCAGGGAGGAAAGATTAAGAGCAGCGAGGAAGAACCGAGCAGAGCAAACAACGCAGATCTCTTTAGAGAACAAGCTGGAAAGACTGATAGAGACTGCCAAATCCTTGCTGAGTGTGAAAGAGGAAGAATATGAGGCTGAAACCAGAGGGGATGATTGGGAAAGACCTGCTCCTTGTCCTCAAGAAAGAAAAACCAGATCTCTGCAAGACAGAAGTCGCATGCCAAGCATGTATGATGAACCAGAGCTTGAATCAGAAAATGAACTTGCGGAGTATTTTGAAGAAAGAATTGCTGAGAGTCCTGAAGATTTGATGGGTGACAATACTTACAATTATGATTTCTCTGATGTGGATATGTCTGACGATGAGTTTTTCCAAAGGGAAACCGAGCTTGCATGGCCATCATCAGAGGTCTCATGGGAGGAAGACTACGACCATCAACTTCAGGAAAATAATGAGTTAATGCCGGCCATCTATGATACTGATGGAGAAAGCATTGAAAGCATGATAGCAGATGAAGATTCATTGAATCTTCTATCTGCTTTATATCTGAACATCAGTTACACTTGCCAAGCGGACAGAGACCAGCAGCTCTTCAGCGCAGAGGACAAGGAGGAAAGAGATGAGGGAAGTCTTGAGCGGAACGAATATTCAGAGCCTTCTCCCAAAGGGATTAAGGTAATCAAAGAAGCCCCCGCTCAAGAATATGTCGATTTTTTCACAGAGTTTAGCTCGTTGCAGCAGAACCGACCTGTGGTACTAGAGGAAAGCACTGTTGAAAATAATGAGCCCTCTAGCTCAAGCTGCATTGAATATGAGCGAGGTCCTCTTTCCCACATACATCTTTGTATTGGTTCAAAGGAAGAGGAGTTATTCCTGGTTGATGCCCATATTCCAAATACTCCCAATCAGGAAGAGGTGGAGTGTGAATACAAAGGCCTCACTACAGATGCAGTGATTGAAGCTGCCCAGGATGTAGACAGCCTATCAGTCATGGTAGGCTTTAAAGAAAAAAGTTTACATCATGAGTTTGTTGACCCTGTGGCAGACTACATGGAGGCCCTGATTGGCTCAGCTCCACAAGCATCAATCTTTTGCAAGAGCCAAATACATCAGAGTTGGTCACCACTGATGGTGACTCCAGTTTTGAAGGACCACATGCAGAGCACCCTGTGGTTATCTCTGACAGGCAGTCAGTGCTCATATCCTTTTTTGCTATTACTTGACTGGCTGCATTGGCATTACTGCATCACCTAAACCATCAGAGTTTTCCAGTTAGAGTAGGGTAGGTAGGAAAGCTCAATAAAGCTCAGTACACGAGCAAGTAGATTAGTTGTTTAAATTTCTGTCTTAGAAGGCAGAGAAGAAACCTGCTAGACAGTCTAATCCTAGCAGGTAGTAGTGTAGGTAGAGAAACATATGAGACCAACAGTCTAATCTGGTCTCATGGAGATATAAGGGTAGAAGTAGAATAGGTTTATTTTTTTTCCTGTTTGAAAAAGTTAATGATGAAAAGGGTCTGCAAGTCCAAATGCACCCAAGAAGAAAAAATGATAGGACTATAGTGTGGGTAGGTAGTTGTATGAGAATGTTTCTGCTGATATGTTGTCTTCACAGTTTGTGGCAGCTGATCAGAGAAGAAAAGGATGGTTCAAGCAGCAGGCATCTGGCCTACACCAAGAGATCATTTTCTGGTTTCTTGGCTCCTTCAAGAAGAAGCCATCCCCATGTGGAGCCACTGTTAGCCCCCCTATGAAATTTTTGACAAGCAAATAGGGGGCTAAATAATTTTTGAGTCTTCAAGGAATGCATTTCCTCTGAAAACACAGTCTCCTTGAAGCCTCTTTGTGTCTTTTATCCTTTGATCAAATCCCCTCTGCTGATCTCCCTTATAAAGCCTCTCTGTTGATGAAGAAATGCCCAAGGCCCCCTTTTTCCCTTTTATTTCATCCCCCTTGTCTTCCCCTTCTATTCCCCTTTTACCCTCCAAACCCCCTCAAAATCCCCTTTGAATTCCTCCCCTACCCCTTGTTTTCCCTTTTTCCCCTTCTATTCCTCTATCGTTACCTTTCCCCGGCCCTCAAATTCCATTAAAAGGGGCCAAAACCCACTTTCCGACCTTAATATAGGGCTTAGCCCCTTACCGCAAATCCCTTAACCACTTCCCCACATATGCCCCTGCGTTGGGACCAAGTGCTTAAGTCCCGAGCGCTAATCGCAATCGGAACCGTCGGGCGGGTCCATTTCCTTTGTTACATCATAAAAGTTCCGATGCGATCATTTATTAAGCAGGTCCCGCGATGTGATCAAAACCGTTGATCCCCTTAGATCTAACGGCTGTCCGCTAATCGCAACATTCGCATCGTGCCCTCCAATTAATCGCAACCCTGTCTTCCGATTTCCCAATTGCGATCCTCCGATCTCATCCTAGCCGTTGATCTGCCCCGCGATCCGATGCCCAGCGCTCAATCGCATTTCCCCTCCCGATCGTCAATCGCAAGTCCTTCTCCCGACATTCCGATTCAATCCTGACCCTTGATCCGTCCGCCGATCTAACGGCCAGCGCTTAATCGCACCGCCGCTCCGATCGCTATCGCAAGCCTTCTTGTCCGACCCCCGATTGCGATCCGCTGATTTAATCGTAGCCGTCCGTTTCTCGGTTGATCCAATGGTCCTGCGCCAATCGCTCCATTCCTCCGATCGCTGATCGCAAGTCTTTCTGTCTCCGCCCCGATTAAATCGCAGCCGTCCATCCCCTGCTGATCCTATGGCTCAGCGTTAATCGCATGCTCCTCCCTCCGTCTCCCGATTCAATCCTGTCCGTCCGTTCAATCCGCGATCCGACGGTTGTCGCTCAATCGCGTCCTCCCTCTCAATCGCAATCGGAACTTCTGTGTTGTGCGTTGCGATTGCCGATCGCTCCGACCTCCGATTGCGATGGTGCGATTGGATCGTGACCATTCGTTTCCTCCGTGATCGGACAGTTCAGGTTTAATCTCCCTCCGCCTCCGCTATGTCCCACTCCATTCGTTCGTTCCCTTGTTTCTGCGTGTTTTTCCGTGTAATTCACCCTAACGCTAAAACTTTGGTTTTTTACACTGTGCGTTTATTTCTCTGCTCCTCTCCGCTGTTTCCACTGTTTCTCCATCGCTCCACGATCTCTCCTCCTCCACTGCATTTCTCCACCACTGCTCAGGTCTTAAACAGAGTTATTTTTGTTGTGCAGACAGCTCATAGAGGTATTCTCAGCATTGCCAGCAGATCAACAGTTGGTTTCAAAGGGGTTAGTGGTTTATGTTGACATAATTAATGTTAACCCCGCAAGTCAAAGGATTCAAGCACTGTTTGAAGATTAAGAGCGCACCAGCAAAGTCATTACTGCGCTACCTAACAGCAGGACGTTATCTCCAGACGTACACCTTCCTACAGCAATCTCCATGCCTCCTCGAGCCCTTAAACAGATTAATGCACTGACAGAACTTCTCAAGAGACTGTCAAGCAACATTAAAGAGGAATGGAGAAACCGTGTAGATCTTTCACCAGTTCATCTATTCTAGAAGGCTAGCGTAGAGCTCCAAGCACCAGAAAGGACTTAAAGAACATATCAGAGGTCAATTCCCGGCCTGACAGAGCCTCCAAACAGTCTGTAGAGTACTCAGAGCGCCGCTTATAGCTGTTAAGCAGTGTGGGCGTGGACACTTCCGCCATTTTGTCTTAATGAGTCTCATTCATTTTCTCATCTACTTCTGTCTCTTCCTCTTCTCCTATAAAATATCCCCGAGAACGAATTGTAAGGGTTGTTGTTGCCTTGCTGGGCATCTGCTGTTAGAGGGATTCAGTTTGACTGTTAGAACAGTCGTGGGAGGGAGTAGCAGAGTATTTGTATGCAATAGGCTGGGAGGAGAAAGTCTGGGCTGTAACAGCCATTGAGCCATATTGTACATGACTGGTGTTGCATCAATTAATCAAAGCACTTTTCACAGGATCCTAGTCTATTACTATTGGTGATGTGTTTCTTAACTCTGTTTATTACATTTCCATATTGTTTCATGTTCTTCTGGTAGGCATCAGAATAATGGTATAGGATTCACCCTTGTTAGGTGCCCTATGCTGTCTGCTCTCCCTACCTTTATGTTTTCTGCTTTATGTGTATCTAAGAGTAAATTCGTGGGGTTTAACCAGTGCAGCGGATGTTATTGCCTGCTGGCTGATGTATGAACTTGGGGGTTTGCCTCTTAGATGTTTCTTTGTAATCTTATCTATGTTTTTCCCTTGGAGTTGCTAAAGCAGACCTGGAGTTAAATGACCTCTGGTCCGATCTATAAGCAGCCCCTTTGTCTCTTTGAGAGCTGCCTTTGAGTATGTCCAAGCAGGTCTGGAGTTAAATGACCTCTGACCTGATCTATAGACAGAAATTCAGTTGCTTTCCTTCTTTCACTTTCCTCCTTAATGTTCCATCCCATCATCTATCTAAAAGATCCTTTAGTATAGATGACTTGCCCTTTGGAAGCCTTGGCTAGTGGATGCAAGTAATTTCCTTTTATGACTCCATAGCCCAATGGATGGCACTGTCTCGGCCTATCCTCTTTGCTGAAACAGCCTGCTGTTTTGTTCCTTCCTTCCCATTGCTTTCCCAGTCCATGATCTCCTAACCAACCCAGCAACCCTCCAACCAAATTATTTAAACCCCCCTCTGTGCTTCATAACTAGCCTAACATCTCATTCGAGCTTCAAAGATATATCATTCTTTGCTCTATTTGGAGAGATCCCTCTCCTGGTCCAGGAGGGCTAGATCCTAGTGCCCCAAAGTGGTTCTGATGTTGTCTCATCTTTTGGTCTTGCCAATCTGGCCAAAACATGGGAACCCCAACAGGACTGAGAAATCCTTTTTTCAACAAAATATCAAATCTTTCTCTAAAGGAAATGATTCCTTCTTTCATATCTGAGCACCTTCGTTCTAGATTCTGCATAAGGGTTCTCTTAATAAAAACTCTTTTTATTTCCAAAATTGTTCCGTTCCTATCGTGAATACCAAGTTCTACAAGTTGGTGTCTGGTTTGAGTGTTTAGAAACTGTATGAGTTGATTTGCTTCCTCAGGCCTATTTTCCAATTCTTCTCTTGTACTTTGAACTTCTTCTATAGCCAATTTGACTAAATCATTCTGTTCATACATAATCTGAATTGAAGACCAGACATCCTTTATTGATTAGATAATGTTGTTCCAAAGAATTTCATTTATTTCCTTTAAAGGTTTCTCTAATGTGAGATCCTTTTCCAATGCTTTAACCAATTTTTCTAATCTTTTGACCTCTCTTGTTTTATTAGCAACACTCATTTTTGAGAGATCATATCTTTGTTCTAAATTAATAAGTTGTAACTTTGTGTGCTGGAGTTCTATTACTTGAAGTTTCAATTCATTCATTGACTTTATTAATTCTTCAGAACTCAAATTGGAAGTATTTACCTGTGATAGCTCTGTTGGTTGACCTGTTGTGGATGTACCTGTACCTGTAATTGCCTCTGTTTTTTATGCTGGAATAATAGATTGCTTATTCTTTAATGCCTGTTCAAGCTCTTTTTCTATTTCATTTAGTTGCTCATTCAGTTTCAAAAGCAAGTCCATCATTTCTTCTTCAGAATTTTTCTTTATCATCTCTTCAATTTGTGGATGTCTTGAAGCTGGAAATCTCAATTGCTTTCTCAATGCTGCAATATCATCATCTTTTTTCTTGATTAGGGCCTCTATACCTTTGAAATATTTAGGATTGTGACCCAATCCAATGATTATTTCCTCCAATGTCTTTATCCTGTTGTCTTTGGCCTGAGAAGAGGCTTTTTCAAGCTGCAATTGTGCATTAGTGTTCTCCAAAGAATCCTGCAACTTTTGAGTTGCCATTGCTTTATCGGTCAGAGTATAATAGATCATTTCACCAGTCTACTTATGTAACTCAATCTGATCTAAAGGATGAATATCCTTTGCTAAGACTTCAAAATTTGTTCTAATATAATCTGCAGTTGTTTGAGGCTGCTGCACTTTTGGTTTGAAGTGACTCATTAACATTTTTCCTTGCTGAATGTCATAAGCTGACATTAATCTTTCTTTATTCTTAGGAGCCATCTTCAAATACTGATTGTAAACCTGGAGTCTTAGTGGATCATTCCTGACTTTTATATTGATAAAGGTTTTCTATATATCTCCTGCATCTTTAACTAGTGGTTTGAAAGAAGATATTTCAACACTCTGTTGCTTTTGTAGCTCTTTTCTCTGTAAAGTAGTGGATGCCCCACTGATTGTACCTATTTTTTGACTATCCAAATCTTCTCTCCGGCTATCAGGAATTTCCTGAACAAAATATACTTCTAGAAGAGGATTTAATTTTTGTCTTTTAGCATGAGGCTGTTATGAAGATCCACCAAAAGGGGTAGCAACTTCAGCATCTCTCTTCTTGCCTTTTTCTATATTGATAGGAGTTTGTAAAATTGAAATTTCTGGCTCATTGATCTGAATAGAAGGAATTTGTACTTTACCCCATTCTTTAGAAGTCTCAAGTTGCTCTGTCATTGTGAATTTTTCAAATACTTGTATGTCAGGCTCCTTTTCTTTTCCTTTAGATTGTACTATGGCCAATGCACTGATCTCCTGTAAATTTTGCTGAGAATTCCCTGCAGAAGAAGGACCAATACCTGGTATCTACACCTATCCAAAAGATTCTAGGTCAAGTATTTTCTCAAGGTCTTTCATTACATTTTCAACATTGACCTACTCACTATCCTGTTCTACCAATGTTCCTTCCATCCATTCATCCATATTGGCATATTGTTCAATTTCTGGAATTTTGTGATGAATGTATGGTGATAGTTTATTTTTCATTCTTCTATCACAGATAAAGCCATTTGGGTCATAAGGCACCCAGTAAAAACTTTTTTGTAATCTGAGATATTCTTCTAAGATTCTTTCTGCTTCCTTTCCAGCATCTCTAGAGTTACAAACAAAGGGAACTAATTGAATTTTGATCCTGAGTTGAGCCTTTTTCTTTGCATTGCAGAAATGAACTATATCTGAGTTAATCATTTTCCTGAAATACTCTAGTGCAAAGAGTCTCATGGGGACATATTTGGGCAACTTGAATGGGCACAATTCACATCCATATATTTTGATCTCAGTGTGATTTTGATACAAGTACCAGTCACCTACCCTATATTGTTTTGAGAGATATAGAATTTTCTTGATTTCATTATTGACTCTAGGAGGGGAAAATCCTGTTAACAAAGTGGTTGCAGGGTGTACAAATAGGTCAATAAACTCATTATAGGAGTAAGGAGAATCAGAGGAATTATGGGTGATGGCAGACCAAAATATTACAGACCTAGGATTTCCTTTGGCATCAAGTTTCTGAACATGGAAAGGGAAACTTTCTGATTGGTAATAAATCATGTGATGATATATAACAAAATAATATTTGAACGCTTTTTCACTCTCAAATCTCATGAACTGATCATGGATTTTATCAGCAATGTAGGATGCAAAATCATACTTGACAGCACAGGACTGTCCAGGGATAAATATAGACAACAATACTAGGGTTAATTGATCAACATATTCACTATTATTGAAACCCATGATAAAGGATATCATATTCAGAATAAGCCTGCCCACATCAGTGAAAAAAGTATAACCATAGGGGGGAGGGCCTTTGGGCTGATGCTCTTGTAACATGAAGATTTGACAAATGCGATTTAACTCTTCATGGGACAAATTGGCAGACTTTTCAAGTAATTCTCCCATGGACAGGGGAGTGAGGGCTTGACCAGGTTGAAATTGCAGCATTTCATTTATCGACTGAGTAGTGATTGGGAAAAGGATGTTCTGACTCAGGGACAAAACTGCTCTTTGATTGGGGTCATAGTTTGCATGGCAGTAATGAATTAACTCAGGAAAAATATGGAATGAGGGGAGAAGATACATGGGAAGATTGGATTCCCATAATCCAATAATATCAGAATCGTTTATAAAGTTATCTCTGCAGCGGAAAAATGTTCGAAGAGGATTATCACTAAGAATGAGGTCTTTAATTTGAAAATCTCTATCTGCTAGGGGCAGATAGTCTAAATCTCTGTGAGGGGAATTCAAAGGTGTGACATTCAGAGCCACTGGAACCTCCATTTTTGGTTCTTGTGGATTCAGAAATGAATTTCATGTTTTTGTGAAGAACAAACACAATTACAAGTTTTGGGAATGCAATTTACAATTTTGGGGATTGAACAAGACCAAATTGAACTCCGTTTCTGTCTTTCGTGCGGCATTTAAAACAAAAGCTAGGATTTCATAGAGTTTTAACGAGAATTTGGGTAAATACCTGTTTTTTGGGAGATGAACAGTGATTAAACAGGTACAGGCTATGGCGTACGAACTCTGGATTACTGGTATGCAATTGTCTTTAGCAAAATATAGTTGATGGCGCTTGACAGTTTGTTTTTGAAATTCTCTGCATGAGACTTTGGTCATTCACAAAATAATGAAAATGACATGAGAAAATTTGTTTTATTCACAAAGTCCAAAGGGTGACGGGGTTTTATTTATTTATTTAATGGATGACGTCAGCAGGTACGGAGGATGAGTCACGGGAGGCAAGCGGTAAGCGGTTTCCATCGCACTGCTTTTGGGGAAAAGTCATTTTTGGAGGAGGGTGAGTGATTCCATAGAATGATTGACGTGTGGCATGGCACTGTTTGAAAACCGCTGGTCCATCACGTGTTATTGTTCGGACGTGGATGGCTAGCGATATCATTAATAACCGTTGATCTCAGATGGGTTGATCAAACGACGATGGGGACGTGGAAGTGACGGGGATTTAATATGGAGGGCTCGACGCAATTAAACGTTAATTAATCTCATCAGGGGGAATCTGATTGACAGAGTTAATTAATCGTGAGGATTAATCAATTTTTTTATAAAAATGAAGAAAAGTGATCATGAAATGATTTAACCAAGGTTAGCGGTTAAGGGAGGTATTGGGGATTTTACAAAGGGTTTATAGTTTTAACCTTGGGAAAGGGATTTGGGGGATTAAAATACACAGGGGAAGAATTATTTTTTTATTAAAACACGTAATAAAACATGTTTTAATTATTTTTTCAATATACTTTTATTATATGATAATTAAATCAGATTAATCTAATTACCATAGGGGGCGGAATTTAATATTACAATATATTTAGCCAAAGGGGGCATAAAGTGGGTTTTTTATTTAAATATGTGGGAATAAATAACTTTGGCTAAAATTTATTAATGGGTTTTTTGGGATATTATATAAAAATGAGTTATATATAATAGGAGAAGGTTATTTTTGTAAGGATTTAATACATAAAATCAATGTTAATATGACAAGGGGACAATGTAAACTCAAAATACATTAATATAACTAAGAAAGTGAAGATTTAAAAGAAAATTGCATTATAATCACTTCATCACTTAGACTTGGAATAAAATGTGATTTTGAGGGTTTTTTTATGAAATAATGCATAATTTTCCTAAGTAAAATGGGTTTTTAATGAGGAAAGATGTTTAGAAATGAGTGAATGTTATGAAGAATGACTTCAAGTACTTAGGCTTTTCCAATTATTGGTCCGAGGGTCCGGTCCCTCCAAAAGTCAAGGAAATGCCTTGAGCCCCTCTAATTTCAAATACCTTAGTACTTAGGGGAAATTAGTGAAATCTTTAGGGGAAGATGAGAAGGGAAGTTAATAACTTTGAATTTTCTTTGCTTTGAATTTCTTCCAGTATAGTTTCTGCCTTTGCACTTTGTGATGAAAGTAAATATTAACACATTTAGAGTCATTGTCCATCACATGCAATTCTGCAACATCATCTACCTACCCAACCTACTTTACTCTACCATTTTTTCTTCTTTATTAGGGTGCACTTAGATTGGCAAACCCTTATCACACTTTCTTTTCTTTTACATGTAGAAATCTATCTAAGTCTAACCTTATTACATCCAAGGGCTCATATTAAGCTATTGAGCTCCTTTTATTTACTCTACCTATCTACTTATCTGCCAAGATTAAACAGTTTGGTCAGATTTTATTCTCTATCTCTAAAACATGAAATTGAAAGATGAAATAGCCAAGCTTAAACTCTTTGACTATTCATAAATTGTGGCATAGGATACAAGTTGCACACAATTTTATTTATTACATAAGAGCAAAAAGTAGTGGCATTTAGACTTGCACACTTTCCTTGGCCTTTCTTTTGGTGGGGTTCATTTTCTTTTACTTTTTTGGCCATTTTTATTCTTTTTACCCTTTGATTTTTCTTTTAGGGTATACCCTCTTTACATTTTTTAATTTTTTTTGCTTTTTTGATAATATGGAAAACCTTTGCAACAAGAAAAGGTATGAACATATTACATAGCCCATCAAGTCAATCATGAAATGTGACACCTATTGGTATAGGACTCTAACACTGGCTCCACTTGGGGATGGCTTTTCCTGGTGAAAAGTCAAGAACAGTAGGTCAGTTGTCCTCATCCATTGACCTTGGTGAACCTGTAAATGTCTTCTGTCTTCTGTAAACTGAAATCTGATCTGAAACTAAAAAAACACACAAAAGTTTTCAAATCAACTTAATGAAAAACTAGCTGAAAATTGAAAACTAAAAAAAAAAATGCTCAAAATTCTGAGCTTATTGGCACTCATCTATCTACTCAATCTACTAAAAATCTTATTGAATCAGGTAATACAAAAATGCCAATGAGGCCAATCAAGTAGCTGTAACAATAAATGGATAACTTGATTGCTTGTGATCAAAATTGGAAGTGTATTATGATCATGTGCCTTTATAATAAATGATATGATGTGAAAAGTCCACGTTTGATGTATTTTATCCTTATAGAGAAAACATGTTTGCAGATTTGGGCTAAAAATATTCTCCATATAATCTGATATAGGATCAATAAAAGTATGATGTATGTTATTTACTTCTAGGCCTTCAATGACTGGTTGCTCAGTTGTATTCTGAATATTAAGCCTTGAAACTATTTCTTCTGTCTTGTGTTTGAAAGAATAATCATCCTCAATATGCAAGTCAAAAGATAGTACAATTTCAAAGAATTCTTTAGGATTTCGGAAATTGTATGACTGAATTTGAGAATGCAAAAGTTTAATTTCATTTTCATAATTTTCAGAAATTATCTCAAGAACACATATTTTCAGTTTGGGAGAATATTTTTTTGATTTCAAAAGAAGAAATAAAGCTCTTAAAAAATCCTCATCAAGCTGAAGTTCTAATATCTCATCCCTCAAAATAGCTAGTGATTGTTTTGTGAAATTATCATAATTATCATCATACTGATCATGTAAGTCTAAAAAATCTTCTAAGAACTTTGATTTTCTTAGGAATAGGTCATTTTGTAATAGCTTGCATCTTTTGAGGCTCCAACTTCACTCCTTCCTTTAAAACAATATGAACCAAATACTCGAATTCTTATTTCCCAAAAGAACATTTGGATATTTTTACATAAAAATGATTGCTCTCAATAATTTATATAACTTTTCCACATGTTTACTAGTGTGGTATTCCCATGATTTATTATAAATATGTGTATTATCAAAGAAAACCAACACAAATTTTATAATATGAGATCAAACAAAATTGTTCTTAAGTCGAGCCCACCGGACTTCAAACGGCGATAAACCATAATTCAAACCAAATTTGTGTTCCAAAATAGCCTGCTGACGTCGACCAATTTTGTGACGCAAAAACCAAATGAATTCCGCCCTAATCTTTTTCGGGTCCGAAGTTGGGCTAGCATACGGAGGGAGAGTTGTGACGTGAATTTCTTATCAAATTTTCCCTAATCTTTTTCGAGTCTATATTTCCATTACGCGAGCGGCCCAAACAAAGATCCGCTCCAATCAATTTCTGCCACGTGTCCTCAATCATAACTTGCCCTGCTCTTGGTTGTGGGTGCATTCGATGGCGTTTAAGGCGATGGAACATGGATGTGGCGATTTCATATCAATCGCATTAAGTTTTAACGCTGTTCAATTAAGTTCCAAGGTTTTCACATCTAATCACATTAAGTTTTAACACTGTTCAAGATCGGACCTCCACTCCTGTTAGCGATTCCGCATGCTCCAATATGATCCGGCCTTCGGCTTTCATTAATGATCAGAGATTAATTATGACGGCGTCCTTCAATTGCATTGCAGTCAGGTCGATAAAATGGCATTTCGCTATGGTTTTTCAGACGATTTGGTTGCTGGGTTACATTGCTTGCTCACTGTGACGAGAAGGAGAAGTGGCCAGCTGAACTACTACGTAGACCTTGCTGCATATCTGCATTTCTCTCAGTCTGTTCCTTGTCTGTCTTCCTCTGTTTCTTGGAATTTTGCTTCTCCGTCTCCTCTTGTGCCCACTGCTAGTGAGACTGCACCCATGCCTCGCGTGCGTCAAAGGATGTGTTTCCGCAGGGGGAGCACTAGAGGTCAACTTTTGCGCGCTCCCTCCAGCCCCTCAACCGAGTTGTCTTTCGGCCAGTCTAGTGATTATTACGCAGGTCGCTATCCAAATACTAGGAGTGGGAGGGGTCGAGTTGTAGGATCTAGCCACCATATGGATTCCCCTGCTCCTCGTTTCCTCACCGCTAGTTCACCTTCTCCCACGACGTGCACTGCACAATTTTCCTTTAATTTCTCTCTCAACCGCCCACGAATTACAGCTTCAGTCACTGTGGTTTTCTGCGAGGAGGCCCAAACGGAGGAAGAATGCACCCGTTCAGTGGGTTTGAGCTCGGAAAAAGCCGACCAACATTCGGGCCTTCAGGAGGGGAGCCGTGGCATGAATGTGAAGGTAGCACCTAGCGATCCTGTACCTTCCGAAGGATGGTGTCGAATCGTCGAGGAGCCGGAGGAGTGGTTTGGTTAATTTGTTTTTCTTGCTTCGCGGCCCACTTAATTGGGCTACTTTTAGATTATTTTACTCTGCTGGACCTTTGTAATATTTTTGAATTCTGTAAATTAAACGTTCAAGACTAGTTTTCCCATATGAGGGCAGTGTTCTTAATTTTTTAATTTTTTGATGAAAAATTTGCCATGAGTCTGGGCAATGATTTTGACTTCGGTGTAATTTTATTCCCACTGTTAATAGATTAACTTTACTTAGAAAAAAAAATGTTTCCCTGTTTCTATTTTAAACCTGTTTTTTGAAATACAGAGCCATGTTTATATGGTCTACGTATTATACTCTTTCTCTGTATATCTAGTACATGAACCTTTTTGCTATGAACAGGGTGGATGCTGTAGCGGGCTACTAATGGAAACAAGCGAGCCTGAACCTTACATCTCGGATGCAACAGATGGTTACCAATTTTGGAATCAAGCGAGCCTGATCTTACAAGCGAGCCTAGGTTTCTGCAGATGGTTATCACACTCCTCACATGATTAGCGTTTTTCTCTGTTCAAGGATTTTGGGTACTTTAATTTGTATTTGGAACAATGGACGTCGGTACTCTATCTGTTCCTTTACTATTCTACATACTGCTATTTCACTTTCTTATAGATGCCTCGGGCATATTTGGATGCTTTCTCAGATTGTCGATAATCTCCATGTGGACCGTTACTGGTTTTATATCATGTCCCTGTATGTGACATGGGGTATTTTTCTATCATTGTCTGGGGTGGGACTTCCACTTTTCTGGATGGATATTTGGGTTCCAATCTTCAGATGTGAAAATGTAATGACTTCATGGACTGTTTTACTTCATATAATATATTCAAAACAATTTTTTTTCTCTTGTGAAAAAAAAATGATTAATGTTTATCACTCTGCCTTCAAAACTAGCGATGCTGGTCTATGTTGCTGGTTTATTGATATGGTCGGATGGTCTTTTTATATTTTGGACATATCACACTCCTCACATGATTAGCGTTTTTCTCTGTTCAAGGATTTTGGGTACTTTAATTTGTATTTGGAACAATGGACGCCGGTACTCTATATGTTGCTTTACTATTCTACATACTGCTATTTCACTTTCTTATAGATGCCTCAGGCATATTTGGATGCTTTCTCAGATTGTCGATAATCTCCATGTGGACCGTTACTAGGTTTTATATCAAGTCCCTGTATGTGACATGGGGTATTTTTCTATCACTGTCTGGGGTGGGACTTCCACATTTCTGGATGGATATTTGGGTTCCAATCTTCAGATGTGAAAATGTAATGACTTCATGGACTATTTTACTTCATATAATATATTTAAAACAACGTTTTTTCTCGTGAAAAAAAATGATTAATGTTTATCACTCTGCCTTCAAAACTAGCGATGCTGGTCTATGTTGCTGGTTTATTGATATGGTCTCATGGTCTTTTTATATTTGGGACATATCTTACTCCTCACATGATCAGCGTTTTTCTTTGTTCAAGGATTTTGGGTACTTTAATTTGTATTTGGAACAATGGACGTCGGTACTCTATCTGTTGTTTTACTATTCTACATACTGCTATTTCACTTTCTTATACATGCCTTGGGCATATTTGGATGCTTTCTCAGATTGTCGATAATCTCCATGTGGACCGTTACTGGGTTTTATATCATGTCCCTGTATGTGACATGGGGTATTTTTCTATCATTGTCTGGGGTGGGACTTCCACTTTTCTGGATGGATATTTGGGTTCCAATCTTCAGATGTGAAAATGTAATGACTTCATGGACCGTTTTACTTCATATAATATATTCAAAACAACGTTTTTTCTCTTGTGAAAAAAAAATGATTAATGTTTATCACTCTGCCTTCAAAACTAGCGATGCCGGTCTATGTTGCTGGTTTATTGATATGGTCTGATGGTATTTTTATATTTTGGACATATCACACTCCTCACATGATTAGCGTTTTTCTCTGTTCAAGGATTTTGGGTACTTTAATTTGTATTTGGAACAATGGACGTCGGTACTCTATCTGTTGTTTTACTATTCTACATACTGCTATTTCACTTTCTTATGATGCCTTCGGCATATTTGGATGCTTTCTCAGATTTGTCGATAATCTCCATGTGGACCGTTACTGGGTTTTATATCAAGTCCCTGTATGTGACATGGGGTATTTTTCTATCACTGTCTGGGGTGGGACTTCCACTTTTCTGGATGGATATTTGGGTTCCAATCTTCGGATGTGAAAATGTAATGACTTCATGGACTATTTTACTTCATATAATATATTCAAAACAACGTTTTTTCTCTTGTGAAAAAAAAATGATTAATGTTTATCACTCTGCCTTCAAAACTAGCGATGCTGGTCTATGTTGCTGGTTTATTGATATGGTCCGATGGTCTTTTTATATTTTGGACATATCACACTCCTCACATGATTAGCGTTTTTCTCTGTTGCAGGATTTTGGGTACTTTAATTTGTATTTGGAATAATGGACGTCGGTACTCTATCTGTTGCTTTACTATTCTACATACTGCTATTTCACTTTCTTATAGATGCCTCGGGCATATTTGGATGCTTTCTCATATTGTCGATAATCTCCATGTGGACCGTTACTGGGTTTTATATCAAGTCCCTGTATGTGACATGGGGTATTTTTCTATCACTGCCTGGGGTGGGACTTCCACTTTTCTGGATGGATATTTGGGTTCCAATCTTCAGATGTGAAAATGTAATGACTTCATGGACTGTTTTACTTCATATAATATATTCAAAACAACGTTTTTTCTCTTGTGAAAAAAATGATTAATGTTTATCACTCTGCCTTCAAAACTAGCGATGCTGGTCTATGTTGCTGGTTTATTGATATGGTCTGATGGTCTTTTTATATTTTGGACATATCACACTCCACACATGATTAGCGTTTTTCTCTGTTCAAGGATTTTGGGTACTTTAATTTGTATTTGGAACAATGGACGTCGGTACTCTATCTGTTGCTTTACTATTCTACATACTGCTATTTCACTTTCTTATAGATGCCTCGGGCATATTTGGATGCTTTCTCAGATTTTTCGATAATCTCCATGTGGACCGTTACCGAGTTTTATATCAAGTCCCTGTATGTGACATGGGGTATTTTTCTATCACTGTCTGGGGTGGGACTTCCACTTTTCTGGATGGATATTTGGGTTCCAATCTTCAGATGTGAAAATGTAATGACTTCATGGACTGTTTTACTTCATATAATATATTCAAAACAACGCTTTTTCTCTTGTGAAAAAAAAATGATTAATTTTTATCACTTTGCCTTCAAAACTAGCTATGCTGGTCTATGTTACTGGTTTATTGATATGGTCTGATGGTCTTTTTATATTTTGGACATATCACTCTCCTCACATGATTAGCATTTTTCTCTCTTAAAGGATTTTGGGTACTTTAATTTGTATTTGGAACAATGGATGTCGGTACTCTATCTATTGCTTTACTATTCTACATACTGCTATTTCACTTTCTTATAGATGCCTTGGGCATATTTGGATGCTTTCTCAGATTTTCGATAATCTCCATGTGGACTGTTACTGGGTTTTATATCATGTCCCTGTATGTGACATGGGGTATTTTTCTATCATTATCTAGGGTGGGACTTCCACTTTTCTGGATGGATATTTGGGTTCCAATCTCTAGATGTGAAAATGTAATGACTTCATGGACTGTTTTACTTCATATAATATATTCAAAACAACGTTTTTCCTCTTTTAAAGTTTCATTAAAAAAAAAAATTTGAACCTGCCGTCGCTATATCGACGCCTTATAAGTGTCGGAATTGCGACAGCTTAAAAACACCGGAAGAGCAATAGTATAAAAACGTCAGACGAGCAACGTTCAAAACGTCGGACCACATTTCGTCGGAATTGCGACATTTTACAACCGTCGAAAGAGCAACGTCCAAAACGTCAAACCACATTGCTTAGGAATTGCGACAGTTTACAAATGTCGGAAGATCGACGTTCAAAACATCATACCACATTTCGTCGTAATTGTGACAGTTTACAAACATTGAAAGAGCAACGTTCAAAACGTTGGACCACATTTCGTCCGAAGTGCGTCAGTTTACAAAGGTGCAAAGTGCGATGGATTGGGAAACGTCGGAAGAGCGACGCTTCTTTGGAAGTGACGGAAAAAGTGTCGATAGTGCGACACTTTTTAAGTGCATCGGAATTGCAACGGTATGGTAAACCACGTTTTGCCCGCCCTCGAACTGTCGCTCTTGCGATGACTATGTGTCGGAATAGCAACTGATTGGCCATCAGAATTTCCGCCAAATTTTCTAATGTATACATTAGCAAATCAGATTTACAATGTGGCCCATACAATGCACAAGAGAAAGATATAATACTTTTGTAAAGGAAACCTTATAACAGAGGTGCCACAACAATGTATTTCACTGCAAAAGGCTTGACAGTGTTATTTTTATGAGCATACAGTAGCTGTAGCTTACAACTCAGATCTAGAATAGATTTGTGTACAAAATACTAGATATATATCAGATCTGTACACTAGATTGTCTTTATTTTACATACCCCTTGGGGTTTTCAGCAAAACTTGGAGCACATGGAGTAGATTTGATATTCTATGTAGCATATCTGCATATCTATTCAGAATTTCTAAAGAATATACAAGAGTATTCAGATCAGATCCAAATATGACATGGATAAGAACAAAAATCCATGGACCACCAGTGAGAGGCAGATTCCCATCACCAGAGATCACTCCTCAAAGTTTGCCAAAACTCCCTGCAATTTTCCTCTTGCAAATAACGTAGTACTGGAAGATAAACTGCATTGTAGACTTGATGAACAGTTTGGCCTAATGCCAAGGTATCCAATACACTCTTGCCAGGGGGATAGAAGGCTTTCCCACTGGAAAGATGCACTAGAATGGCTTAGATCTGAATAGATCTAGCCTCCACTTGTTGCAGCTTACAAAGAAAACCAAACCCTCAACATGAACTACGCTGTAGTTGGAAGAAGAGTTTGGCCAAATGCCTGATAGTGGACAAGAAATGCAAGACTCCCTCAAGAGCTACTCAAAGAAGGAGGTGGGATTCCTGATCAGGAACACCTAGTGCTAAACAACACTATTTTCTGGTAAACAACCAAGAGAATGAGAAATGGCTAAAGAGACATGTTCTTCCAAAACAGTAGGTTCAACAACCCTCTTCTACTATTTTTCTCTCCCTTTTATAGGGTAAAATTCTTGCAAAACCCTAAACCATCTCAAAGGTTTAGCTCCTTTCACATGTGTAGCCTCTAACTAGATATGCGATGTGCATCTAGGAGGTTCATTGCATCTGGATAACGCTGTGGATTTGGTCTTGTTGACCCAGTCAATTGCCTCAATCCCTTTCACACATAAGGGAGTTTTGTTAAGGCAGGCCAGATTTAGCCTTGTTCACATGGGGCATTGATTTATTTTGCCGTTTTTGGAGTTTACTGATCCTCCTTTACAATTATATTCATGCAACAAAGAAATGAAACAAAATTGTATATTCCCATTAGCTTGGGCTAATTGGGAATATTACACCCA
The DNA here is from genome assembly GCA_034641835.2 of Pinus albicaulis. Lineage (NCBI taxonomy): Eukaryota > Viridiplantae > Streptophyta > Pinopsida > Pinales > Pinaceae > Pinus > Pinus albicaulis. The sequence continues at coordinate 28,147,291 of MU968551.1, forward strand.
CCATGAGAGAGTTTATTGCGTCCTCATCTCCTCCCCCCCCGGTGCTCCACACATGAGATGAGTTGTTTAACAAAAATCCTAGAAGAGACCTCAGGATCCCTAATCCAATATTCTTCGTTTCCAGGATTCAGGAATGCGGAGTGTTTCCACTAGTCATCACCGGCTTTGGAACTCCACTTTATTCCTTTTCTGATTTCTGTTTTCAGTCACAAAACCCCTTTTCTTCACTAGGATGCACATTTTATCCCAAAAGGAAAGGTAACAATTTTTTAATTGTTTCTTTTCAACCACTCATAGATATTGGAATACTTTAATCATCAGTCTCCTTTTAATTTTATGGAACCACAATCCATAATTAAATTTTTATTTCAAAAGAGAAATAATTTATGTTCATCTCATGTAATCCCGTTCTCAAAAATAAATGTTAAGTCTTCTTTTAAATAAAATAAAATAACAATTAGTTTGCATTTAAACCAACTGTCACAAATTGAGAGGGATCTATTATGTTTTTTTGTAACTCGGTAAAGCCTAAGTTGGAGAAAACCTACTTCTTGTTTGAGAGAATGACGATAGATCCAGAATTAAAATGAATCTAAACTAGTTTTAATTATTTCAAATATATTTTAATATGTAATAATTTTTTTAATCATAATTTAAAACATTTTAAAATACAAAATATATATTAAATTTTTTGGTTTTTTACAAATTTGATAGATTATATATATATATATATATATATATATATATATATATATATATATATATATATATATATATAATTCATTTGATGTTTCATTTTTATAAAATATACATGAATAATATTTCTGATAACAACTCAACTTTAATTTAAATTAATAAATTATAAGAGTTTTTAATATATTGGTTAAAAATAAAATTAAAAATTAAAAATTTTAAATATTCAGAATATTATTAAACAAAATATTTTAATAAAACTTATACAGAAATATATTTTGAGTAAATCTCTCTTTAAAAAAATATTATAACTTCAAAACCAAAAAAATTCAGTACCCACAAACAAGAAATTCTTATTCACCAATTTACTCTCATACTTAACCCCTTTTATATATATATATATATATATATATATAATTTATGTTATATAACGCACAAGATGGATTTCCACAGCTGGTAAAACGAGGAGTCATGGCGGCGGACCTTCAAGATACGTCATGATGATGAATGTGAATGGGTATACTATTGTTGATCCATGTATATTAACCTTCCAGATGCACTTCAAGACGGATAATATTGTTGACTTTACGTATATTATAATTTAGAGGTGTCTTGAGTTTCAAATATTAACAAAGAGACTTATAGGGCAATGTCTCAATATTAACAAAGAGACTTTATAGGGCAATGCTATACGCTTAGCTTAAAAGGTTTTAAATGGGTTTGTTTGAAAAATAATGAAAATTTCAGTAAGATTTTGATAAATTTTTGTAAAATTTGGGTTATAATTGTTTAGTTTAAAGATTTTGATGGTGCTAGATCAAACTCTTCAACAATCAAATTTGTTTAAAAGAAAAACAAAAAAGGGATTCAATTATTAATCTTAATGATATCTTCAGTTTTAATTAAATCACAATTCTAGTTAGAATCTTTCCTCGGAAGTTATGAATATTTGAATGTATGTTTTAATATGAACTGGAATTATGTTGACTTTTAGATTTGATGGTGATATTTTGTTAGCAATCATGCTCATGGTGATAGATGAAGTAGTTCATGGAAACGACGAGCCTTATTTCAGCTGCCATAGGCTCATTAATGCGCCTAGGTAAGAAATGACGGTGGCATGATGATCTACAGCTTTAATCCAACGACCCATTAATGGGCCTATAGCAGCTGAAATAAAGCTCGCCCATGGAAACAAGTATATTTGAAATTTTGTCAATTATTATATAATGATTGAAAATTTGTGATTGAAACTTTGAAATGACAGGTGAGTAGTTGAAACTGTGAATTCAAGAGTTGCAACAAGTTTATTGACCACATTTCTGAGAAGTTTATTCTGATTGGAACTTTGAACTTTGAAATGGCATGTTAAGTAGTTGAACCTTTGAATTACATAGTGTAAAGGAATTTGTTTTTCTTATAATGGCCGTGCTGTGGTGTGAATTTTCATAATATAAACACAAATCTGAATGATCAGTTCCTTTCAAGCCGCATAGATGTCACCATACGTACATTCAACATTAAATGTTGAAAGTAGAGGCTGAACCGTGGGTACACGTACCACCTAAAATATCTGTCACGTCTGTGTAGGCATTTTGGAACTTTCTTCTGCGTTCGAATAAGCTGTCCATGTGCTTCTAGATAGATGGCCTTTGACTGTAACGATATATAATTGCCTAAACTAAGAGCCTTGCCATTAAATTTCCCCGGAAAATCCAAAATCCAATTCCCAATATGTGGAAAAACTGAAGAGAGCATGAGGAATAAATTCCACGTCCATGAATGATATAAGTAATGAAAAATTAGCTGTATCCGGCCACCAATATGTGGAAAAAGTGGCCCCTCTGCAAAGAACATATTTAAAGATATTATGTCTTGATTCAAATCAAATAACATTGAGTTACATATTTAAAGAGATTATGTCTTCATTCACATCAAGACACATTGAGATTTCGTAATGCCTTTTACTTTTGAAGTTAACCTAAACGCCAGGGAAACCTCCGTGATTGAGGGTCTTGATGGAAATAATATTGTGTAACATCAAAAGTTGCACGAATCTAATTACTGTTTTTTCATCTCTTTTATTTCTAAATGGTTTTCCTATATCAAATCCTGTGATGTGTTTGAAGTTTGAAGGCACACGTATTTCTACGTGTGAAACCAAATGTGGAAAAGGGTAGCGAATTCACCTTTCAAAAAACACTTAGCTTGTGTAAGAGGTTTTTCTTACTGCCAGAATAGTAATAGGTGATCAATATGCTGTAACGAGTGGTCTGTCTATGGATGCGCAGCTATTTAAGTAGGGGTTGGTAGTGGTTAAATTCGAGATCATTGTTCATAAGATGGAGAGATACAAAGTTTTCCAATTTGTTGAAGTCCATGTCTAAAACTCAAGATCATTGTTCATAAGATGGAGAGATACAAAGTTTTCCAATAAGTATGAAGAGTAAGTTGGGACTTTCTTCATTGTTGTTGAAATCCATGCCTAGTAAATTCACATCAATTCTGAAGTATTATGCATTGATTCCATGTTTGAGTGTGTATATGGCCTTATTTAATTTGCACACATAAGACTTACATACATTGGAGCATTATCTTCACATCTATTTGATGTATCCTCCACCCATAACTAAAGCTAGGATAGCTTGAATGGAGGTATATCTGGCCACTATAGCAAATTTTTCCTTGTAGTGCACTCCCTGTTTATGGCAGATTCCAGAATGTTGTCACCAAAACTCTCTATTTGTATTTCTCTATGCTACAATCTATAGTGTTCTTGATGTTGAAGACAGAACTCACCATTAACTTGTCCTTCTATCCTCGAACTATATTCCTCCATCATGGCATCCCTCCAATTCCATTGGTCATTTTTCAGAATTTCCTCCATCATGGCATCCCTCCAATTACATTGGCTTTTGAATGAGAAGACTCAGAATAAATAATGTCATTCATAAGCACCATGTAGTTTTGAAACATTCTAAGAGGTCTACTCAATGTGAATGTGCTCCTAAACATCCTAAGAGGTCTACTCAACGTGAATGTGATCCTAGGATCTTCTAGATACTCTTAAGCATCCCTCAATGTCTATTCAAACCATGAAGGTAACAAATTGCATCCAAAATTATCACATCATTTTGAAATGTAAAAGTTATATTATTCAATATACATTATTAAGAGACACTAATAACTAAGCAAGTTCATTAATAATTTTAATTAAAATAAATAAATGAATAAAATTAGTTTGTAAAAATTCATTTAACAATGGGAAAAACAACTTAGTAAGTGACTAAATGTCAAAATATGTATGACAATCAACTACATGATAGCATTTATGGAAGCAATAAGAAAATCATTAACATGTGAAATTTCCTTAGTTAGCTCGAGGAGGAGGATGATCAGCAAGATGCATGTTGTTGCTCAACAAATCTTTCCCTTTATTTTTAGATATCTCTATTCAAAGAAAATGAATGCAAATATTTTTTGATGAGCAAAAAAACATATGATAATACAAAATTATATAATAATATTTTCAGGATTCCTATGTTATTATATATATATATATATATATATATATATATATATATATATATATATATATATATATATATTCAGAATAAACATACTATCAACTTTTGATAGTGTGATTATTCCCAAAGAATAACCTCAAATTTACAGATATATGAATTTGAGAGAAGAAAACACCTCATTTTTAGTGTACCACATAAACAATGGGATTCCACTCTTTCAAGTGCCACTCCTTCCATATTTGAGATGTATGTACCACATAAACAATGGGATTCCACTCTTTCAAGTGCCACTCCTTCCATATTTGAGATGTATTTGATACCTATTGATGCAGTTGCACATCTCACCATCTTAAAGCTAAGACATATTTAAGATAAATAACATCAAGACTATGAATGTAAACTATATATTTATAATTCTTCATATAACTTAGCAAAAAGAATCTAATGTTCCACTTTCTATATCAAAACTATAAATACAAAAACTATATTTGTAATTCTTTTACAATAATTACAAAAAAATATAATATTTCACTCTATATATATTATATGCTCTATAGTATTCAATATGTCAACAACTTCTGTAATAAGAAAGCTTTTAATTCAACAAACACATAAACTAAGAGCAATGCTTGACATGTATTTTCTCTTCCTAATTGATAGAAACAACCATAACCTCTTATTAAAAAAAACACAAAACCTAAAAGCAAATGCTGAACGTGTATATTCTTTGCTTGTGATGGATACGAATAATCGTACTCTAACGTGTAATTATTCGCATGTAGTTGTGTCACGACAACCAGTTTTTATAAAAAATTTAAAATGATATATGAAAGGGAAAAATTAATTTCCGATTAAGATATAAGACATTGCATAAACTTTGGTGTGTAGTAACTATTGGTAAGTGTGCAGATTTACATTTGTATTCTACTTATTAAAGTGCTAAAGAACACATCACTAATTGTGTGCAGTGATTCCATAAATATATTTATTTACTTCTTATTACTATGTATTTTTTTTATGCAAATATTTATTCTACTTATATTTTCAAATATTTTAATTTTGGTTAGTTTTTCTACAAATATTAACAATGAAAAATAGTTCCAAAGATACATAATATCCATGACATAAATACTGCAACTGCATCCATAACTTATTGTAGGAATTTTTTTTTTGAGGCAACAAATGCTACAATAATACCTTTTGAAAAATATTTTTTGCAATAATATTGAAAAATAAATATTTGTTTAAATGTTAAACATCATAAATTGTATTGGTAAATAATGAACTAAAAGGGATTACTAGGAAAATTGATTGGTAAACTAATAGTGGTTAATGTGAAAATTGATTGGTAAAGTCTTGCCTTAGCATATATTAATAACATGATTTTACATTATATCTGGAGAGATAAAATAATTTATGTTAAAAAAGTTTTAATTTTATCCATAAGTGCTTTCTACATTTTATTCTAAGAGAGAAGTGTACTCAATATAGAATTTACAAGTGACATCTAAAATAATATTGATATATAACACACTATGTAAGATATGTGAAATTCCTTCTATGCTCAATATAGAGTTGACATGTGGTATTTAAAAAAAGAGAAAGAAAAAACAAAATTTTCAATTTTCATATTAAATAACATAATTTAATATCGTATTTATATAAAGAGATAGTTATCAAATTTATATAAAGAAATAGTAAAATTCCATTAGTATCTCATCCCATGCATATATGCTTTATACTCTCTAATGGGTATCTGGATATTTTATTAAAAAATATAATAATAACAAAAGTAAAAATTTTTAATGGGAAAAATGTGAGCCATAAATAAGATATTTCAACTTATAAATCCATCTTAAAGATCAAAGCTCTAAAAATGCGCACATTTTTTCAAATTTTACACTTTAAAAAATGTTTACATTACAATAAATTTGATAAATCCAAACTTAAGATTAATCTATACTAATTAAGTATTTGTCTAAATTTTTAATTCAACAATATTCAACCATTTTCAATTTTTAATTTTTATAAAATAAACATACTTGTAAAAAAATAAAAAAAAATAATTCTAAATTAATAAATCATAAATTTATATATATATATAATTTTCATAAAAATAAAACATTAATTTCACTTAATTTTTTCAAATAAAAATAAATTAAATACCCAAAATAATATTGAATAATTATTTAATAAATATTAAAACAAAAATTAATATTTTTATTTATCTAACTTAAATATAACCACCTCATTGGTTAAAGCCTAGGTATTTACAACAATACCTTTCAAGTCAACATATTGAAGGAACTACCATCTTTGCAGTGCAAAAATGGAAAAAACAGTTTGAAAACGTTTGGACACCATCTTCTCCTTTCAAAAACGTGAAAATGTATTTGACACTCATTGAATCCATCTATATCAACCTTCAAGACGCGCACACACCTAGAGACGAATAATAGAGTGAAAGATTGTGATATTGTTGACTATTTGTGTATTATATCCATCTATATCAACCTTCAACACACACACGCACCTAGAGACAAATAATAGAGTGAAAGATTGTGATATTGTTGACTTTCTGTGTATTATAATTGAAACTTGCGACAAAATAATAGGATTGCAAAATGTTATCACGGAGAGAGTTTGAAAGACAATGTTATATTGTATTTTTACTTGTAAAATAGCAGATGACAATAATTTAACAATCATTTTCATCCCCTAGTGGAAGCTTAAGTAAATCACAAGTCTAGGTAGAACATTGATCCATTGCAAGTTATGCTGCTGGTGTCGGTGTCACGTGTTTGACTAGCAAAAGCAGAGAGATGGTGTGTTGGAATGGGGTGAAACAATTATTTGACCAGCCTAGATCCATCTAAATCTGGATCTATCATGCGCCGAGAGGGATCAAATCTCTCGAGGTGCAAACCTATTTTTTGAGTGCAAAACTTGAGGAAATGTTTGCACCTCGAGAGATTTGATCTCTCTCGGCGCATGATAGATCCAGAGTTAGATGGATCTAGGCTGGTTCTAGTCGGAGGCATCAACGCCACATTTTTCAGATTATTAAAATTTTTGTATATTTTTGAGATGTAAGATGGATCTAGGCTAGTTTCAGTCATGTGCTGCCAAGGAAAATCTATCAAAGATATGATTAATTTTATCAGTAATATGTAAATATATCAAATATTAATATAATCATTTTAAATATGCTAAATATTTCCCAGATTAACTTGGTCATTTTAATTTTAAATTTTCTTAGTTACCTCAGTTCGTTGAGATGATAATTATTGTTAATAACTATAATGATGAAAAATGAAAATCTGAATAATAAGAACGTACTCATGTTACAATCAATCTCAAACTATTTTCTTCTACTATTCTTATTTCCTCCCTTGTTAGTTTTGTTATCTTTTCATATCGATTATATGAAAAAGAAAATTTAAATCGTAAACCATTTAAATCTTTAGCTCGATCTGTTGTAGTAAACATGAAACCTTGTCTCTCTTGCTCTCCAATATTAATAGCTTAAATTACTATAACACAAAAATCAATCTACATTGTTAATAACATTTTGTGCTTACACTAAAATCAATGCATATTGTTAATCCAATCACTTTAATATTAATGTACCGTCATATATCCAATTACATCAAATCATAAATCAACATATACATTGAAATCAATGCATTTAATGCAAGCAATCAAATAAGATTACAAAATAACTTCTACTTTGAAATCAATACACCTAATGCAATCAATCAAATAAGATTAGAAACCAACATCTACACTGAAATCAATGCATTTACTCAAAGCAATCAAATAGGATTAGAAATTGCCATCTACACTAAAATCAATGCATTTAGCACAAACAATCAAATAGTATTAGGAATAATCTACATTGAAATCAATGCATCTAGTGCAAGCAATCAAATATAATTATAAATCGACGTCTAAATTGAAATCAACACATCCAGTGCAAGCAATCAAATAGTATTAGGAATCATCACGTACACTGAAATCAATGCATCTAGTGCAAGTAATCACATATCATTAGAAATAAATATCTACACTAAAATCGATGCATCTAGTGCAAATAATCAAATAGGATTATAAATCACCATCTCCACTTAAATCAATCCATCTAGTGCAAGAAATATTCTTCCCTCTCTCCACCCTCCATCCATATCTATATCCCCATCCATTTCTTTTTTTTTGTCTCTATCTCACCCCCCTAAACACACACGCTCTCGCACTCCATATATATCATTCTCTTTGTCGATCACCCTCTCTCCCCATCTCTCTCTTCTTCCCTCTCTCCCCTTCTCTCCCTCTCCCCTGCTAATATCTCTCTTTCCTCATTTTGTGCTCTCTCTCTCTCTCTCCATCTTCCTTATCACTCACTCTCTCTCTCTCTAGGAACCAACATCTACACTGAAATCAATGCATTTACTCAAAGAAATCAAATAGGATTAGAAATCGCCATCTACACTGAAATCAATGCATTTAGTGCAAACAATCAAATAGGATTAGAAATCATCTACATTGAAATTAAGTCATCTAGTGCAAGTAATGAAATATAATTATAAATCGACATCTAAATTGAAATCAACACATTCAATGCAAGCAATCAAATTGTATTAGAAATCACCACCTACACTGAAATCAATGCATCTAGTGCAAGTAATCAAATATCATTAGAAATAAATATCTACACTAAAATCGATGCATCTAGTGCAAATACTCAAATAGGATTAGAAATCACCATCTCCACTTATATCAATCCATCTAGTGCGAGAAATATTCCTCCCTCTCTCCACCCTCCATCCATATCTATATCCCCCTCCATCTATTCTTTTTTGTCTCTCTATCTCACCCCTCTAAACACACGCGCTCTCATACTCCATATATATCAATCTCTTTTTCAATCACCCCTCTCCCCATCTCTCTCTTCTTCCCTCTCTTCACCTTCCATCTATATCTCTATCTTCCCCTTCTCTCCCTCTCCCCCATTAATATCTCTCTTTCCTCCTTTTTTCCTCTCTCCCTCTCTCTCCATCTTCCTTATCACTCTCTCTCTCTCTAGAAACCAACATCTACACTGAAATCAATGCATTTACTCAAACAAATCAAATAGGATTAGAAATCGCCATCTACACTGAAATCAATGCATTTAGTGCAAACAATCAAATAGGATTAGAAATCATCTACATTGAAACCAATTCATATAGTGCAAGTAATCAAATATAATTATAAATCGACATCTAAATTGAAATCAACAAATTCAGTGCAAGCAATCAAATTGTATTAGAAATCACCACCTACATTGAAATCAATGCATTTAGTGCAAGTAATCAAATATCATTAGAAATAAATATCTACGCTAAAATCGATGCATATAGTGCAAATAATCAAATAGGATTATAAATCACCATCTCCACTTATATCAATCCATCTAGTGTGAGAAATATTCTTCCCTCTCTCCACCCTCCATCCATATCTATATCCCCCTCCATCTCTTCTTTTCTATCTCTCTATCTCACCCCCTTAAACACACACACTCTCGCAATCCATATATATCAATCTCTTTGTCAATCCCCTCCTCTCCCCATCTCTCTCTTCTTCCCTCTCTTCAGCTTCCATCTATATCTCTATCTTCCCCCTCTCTCCCTCTCTCTCCATCTTCCTCATCACTCACTCACTTTCTCTCTCTCCACCTTTCTCTCTCTATTTCTTTCTTCTTACCTCTCTCCCCCTCCCCCTCCAAGTCCATCTCTCTTTCTCTCCCTCTTTCCACTCTCTCACATCCTCTCTCTTCCTTCCTCTCTTTCCCTTTCTCTCCCATCTCTCTCTCCCTCTCTCTCTCTCTTCACCCACCAACTATGTTACTATATCCCTCTCTCTCTCCTTATATCTCCTTCTCCTCCCTTATCTCCATCTCTCCTTATTTGTCTCTTTATCTCAGCCCCAAACATACACGCTCTCTCTCTCTCTCTGTCTCTCCCTTGTCACTCCTTCTCTCTCTCCACTTCTCACTCTCTATATTTCTTATTTCCTACATCTCTCCCCCTCCAACTCCATCTCTCTTATCGATCCCTCTCTCCTCTCTCTCGAGCCCTCTCTCTCATCCTTCCTCTCTCTCTCTCCCCTAAATCCCTCTCTCTTCCCTGATCTCTCTCTCTCTCTCTCCAATACTCTCTCTTCCCCCATCACTCTCCTCCTATCTTTCATCCTTCCTCTCTCTCCCTTTCTCTCCCACCTCTCTCTCTCTCTTTTCCCTCCAATCCTCTCTCTTCCCCCATATTTCTCTCTCTCTCTCTAATCCTCTCTCTTTCCCCATCCCTTTCTTTCTCTCTCTCTTTCCACCCCTCTCTCTCTCCAACTACATTACTATATCCCTCCCTCTCTCCTTCTCACTTCTTCTCTCCCCCCTTCTTTCTATACATCTTACTTTGTCTATTTATCTCACCCCTAAACATACACACTCTCTCTCCATCTCTCCCTTATCACTCTCTCTCTCTATTTCTTCTTAGTTATGTAAACTAATGAACATAAATATTCATAAATATAAAGCATATTATGGAGTAAATATGAAAAGAGGTTTTATTTACTTACCATACCTCTAGTTTATTTATATTTATATTTATTTACTATACCCCTTTTCTTTACTATGGTATTTGGCCCATAGGCTTGTTATATAATTAGATTTTTATTTATAATCCTATTTGATATATTGTTATTTATTTACCTTACCTCTTTATGCCTCTTTTATATTTATTTATTTACCATACCTCTTTATATCTATTTTATATTTATTTATTTATTTATCATACTTGTTTGTACCTCTTTTATATTTATTTATTTATCCATGGTATTTGGCCCATGGTATCTGGCCCATGGTATCAATATTAATTTGTCCCATGGTATTCCTCCCATAGGCTTCATCTAAATAAAACCTCTTTTTAAAGTTTTTTTAAATATAAAAAGGTTTATGGAATAAATATAAAAGGAATTTTTATTTATTTACCATACATCTAGTTTATATATTTTTTTATTTATTTACCATAGCTCTGGAGCAAGTATAAATTCATTTTACAAATATTTAATTAAAAGAAATATTAAAAGATTTTGGATTTTGATTGTTTGTGTTGAATTAACTCTTTTCCTTTGATTTAGGAAATGGTATTGACTTTAGTAAAGAGTAAAAATGTTTAAAATTTTACTTAATTTGGAAATTCAATGTGGTAATTTTTTTTGTTAAAGGTAAATTTATGATCCATTCAAATTCACGTATATAATTTACTATCCATTCAAATTATATAAATAATACATAATTGTATTAGAAATTGATATATGTTCTAGTACAATGAGATTTTTTTTTTTTTTAAATTTAAAACTTAAGCCGACATTTTGTATGAGGACGTGACCCACTTGACATCAGGGTCATATTGGGCTCCTCTGGGTGCAATAATATTTTTGATATTTTGTTGTTTAAAATATATTTTTATTGTATAAATAAATTTAATAGGGTAAGTAATATTTTTAATACTAATATTGAGGAGAATTTATATTCAAACTTGTGATTCTAATAAATCTCTATTAAATTTTAGACAAATTAGATCAAAAAAATATATTAAAAAATCTCCAAAAATATAACCCCAAAAATATGCATTAAGCAATAATAAATACTATGGATCTTAAAATAATTCTACAAATCCATATAAGTTAACTTGGACCTCTCATCGTGCATCAAATTTCCAACCATACTATAACAATTTGTTAAACTCCAATTTCGATTCACCGAGTTGGTTTTCTGTTCCCTGTCGATTGTGATATTTATTTCCAGTTGGACGAAATGTGAATTTTTTTTATTTTTTATTTTTCTTCCGTATCTTATGATTGTCGCGGTTCTGTGGGACTTTTAAAAAATCCGGCATCAAATCTGAATTCAAGCTGCAACCATATCACCATACTTACATTTAAGATCATGTTGAAAATAAACGAACATGTGAGATTTCGCTTTCCTCTTTACGTTTGAAGTTAACACGTGAGATTTAGCTTTCCTCTTTAAGTTCGAAGTTAACCTAAACTCCAAGGAAACTTCCCTGATGCATGGTCTTGATGAAAACAATAATTAATTACATGAAATAATGTGAGAAAGTCCGTTGTAACATCAACATACATAAATAATAATAAAATTACTTTTACCCCATATTATCATGATTCCTTTTAATCTAAAAAAGGTTAATTATTTGACATTATCATAGAGATTGTAATTATAGTCCAAATTACTATACGCCTAAGTCATATAATTCGAATGGTCACATTCAAATTTCTACACATACTTGTTTAACCTTATGCTTAGACGCTGACCTTATAAGATCTTCCTCCATCAATATATTAAATTTATAATTTATGCTAAGTTTATATTTCATATTCACGAATAAGATTTGACTGCTGACAACCCTGTTTCATAAAGTTAATATTCCGGTCACAACAGTACATTCAAAAGGAATTTGATTAAAGGTTTTTGATCTACCCCTGTCACGTGTTAAATAATTTGGGATTTGCTATGATATGTTGTATTTTGCAAATCCTCTCCGAATGGTTTACATTGCAGTTTTATGACATTAGTCGACCCTTCACTCGTTGGATCCATGGTCTGATATATACGGTTGGGATTATTTGATAATGGTTTAGGGTATCGACCACCCTTCCAACCCTAATTGTCTTGTTCATTTTTCTCTCGCGAGACTGAAGGTGCCCCCTCTGCAACCTCTCCACCTCCATCGCTACTGCTTCCTGGTTTCTTGCTCATGCCCTCAGCAAACTCGCTTTCCTTGCGCCCTATGACCAGGTAATGAGACCAGTTCTCCGTTTAAGTCTTTTAAGAGATGAATATGCTGTCTATTCATCGTTTTTCTCTCCACTTCAGGTTTATGTTCACTCATTTGTTTATTTTCACTTTGTTATCTGGTTAATACTTTGTTTAGTGGGTTCAATGTTTAGTTCCAGTGTTTATGCTATTGCAGCGCAGCTGTGGAGCGAAGCCCTCGATGAGGCTCCCATCTTTCCGTTTGCCAGAGTCTACTTCGACCCTTCGGCTTCAACAACCCTCGGTAAGTTAAAAAAAATCTATCAAACATATATATTTTAGGCTCGTTCGAGCTTTCTCTATCCATGCTTAAGTTAATGTGTAACTTTGTTTTTGTGATTGTCGGTGCAGGGTGTTGTACATATCCCCTTCCCCATTTAAAATTCGGCCACCACCTTCTCTAAAATCCATTTCTAATGTTTTTGAGAGCAAAAACCCCAGGCCCCCGTTTAATTCTATCATCTCCGCCCGAAAATCTGCTTTATAACGTTTAAAAATGTATATTTTATATATCGGGCCGAAGCCCCTTAAACCTTAGCCCCTCCCGCCTTGATTTTCATGTGACCCGAGCTACAGGACCACGGGCCGGGAGAAAAGGGGGCTTATCATTTAAGTCCCGGGCGCCGTCACAGCCGTCCGATCAAAGTTCAACCAACGGCGCAGAGATCGTCAGGAGTGAGGGCCCTACCTCTGGCCCCGGCGCACAGCAAAACCGGCGGTTCTTCCCCCGCACCACTCTTGTCGGCTGGCGGTATTTACCGCGGGGCCAGCGATCCCACACGAGCGATGCCACGTGTCCTCGGTACGAGCGGGAAACCGCTCTCTCCCCGCGCGTTAATCTTCGGCCGATGTCCGGGCAGCGGGATCCATCCGCTCCGTCCGATCTGCCTACCTCTATCCGACGGCAGATATGTCCTAGAGCTGCTCATCCATCAATACGTACCCGCCACGTCCCATGGCCCGCCATCGTGTCACTGTTTCACGCTTCCGCCCATCAACTCACTCGCCACGTCGTCTCCTGTTTGCCCTCCGCTCGCCTATATGTCTCACCCCTGTACATCCATACTATGCCCCCGCGCCAATATATATAGATATATGTGTGTTTTTATATGTCTAATTCATAACCCACCGCTATTCTTCTTCCTCGACCATCCTGTGTCACATTTCACCCATTCGTAAAACCTCCATCGTTTTCATTCCACCTCCTTTAGTGTTGTATTCTTCCGTCCATATCCTCCTCATCTTCCTCATTTCAACCTCCATCATCCCCGCCTTTGTAGGTGTCCGTTCTTCTAATAATTTTGAAGGTTTTGCAGGTTACGGAATTGCAGGAAGATATTTTAAACTGCTGCTGCTACAAATGTCGAGGGCCCATAAAGGACGTTTTCTGTGGATAAAGTTTAATGAAGAAGCGGAGGGTAGGTCCAAGAAATGACCATTATTAAAGAAAACACAGATGTAAATTCCCAAAACCCTCCAGAAGAATTCATCCTGCATTTAAAGCTCCGGAATTCAAATGCAGAGCTAAGAGCCGAATAGTACAGTACAGAATTGCAGGACATTTCTAAATCCTTACGGCAGCAGATCTTTCTTGGCTGAAGGCATCTCACCGCATATATTTTATTATTTCTGCCCTGTACATAAGGAGATTTTTATCTCCCAGCATTTATTTCTTTAGACAGAATGTTAGGTATATTCATTTATGGTCAGTCATTCATAAAAAAGGCGCAAATGTTTTCCGCCATTTTATCTAAGTCATTAATTGTACATCATCTTCCCCCTCCTCTAGAAGTTTCTCTTTTTCTATAAATACTGAAAAGCAAGACATTGTTGAGGTTCCAGATTTCCGTAAGCAAGCTGTGCAGCGAGAAGACTATTGTATACATCTTGTGACATTTCTGTATGAAGTTTCAGAGCCCGTTGGGTCTCAGTGAGGAGGGGTTATGACTGTATTGAGGATTCTGGTCTTTGATGTATTGCAGTATGTAATTTCTCTCATGTGTTAATATGTCATCTTTTTCATGCATATTTTCTTCTTGTATCATGTTCTAGAATGCGAGTGGCTCACTAATTTGCAGTAAGGATTCATCTTAAATGGTTATACCTTTGCGGAATTGGTCAAAGCTTTAAATAGGCCTAGAAGTGATATATTGTTTCCATGCTCACTCTTTCATAATTTACCTTTATATTAGTGGCTTGAGTTCGTAAAAAAATGCAGCCCTTTGTGATAATGATAATAATCTTCTTATGTTCCCTTCTGCGCTGTGATATATGATTTTACGTAATATATTATTTGGATATTATCTTTACAATAAAGCGGTCTCTTAGCTGTCTGATACTATCATGCTGAAGTTTTACCTGATGTCTTTACTTTATTCCTATCTGTGTATCAGCCACTGAAAGAAAATTGGGACCAATTCAATCTATTTCAATTTCCTTGTTATAAGCAAGAGATAGTAAGTGAATCCCTTGGACTGACAACCCAAACTATAAAGGACTCCTTGCTATATTAAGATGTCCTAGGCACTGGTCTATGGCAACTCTAGACTGTCTCTAGGAGGGTGACAAAATCATCCACAACATCTTTCTGGCGCCGTTGCCGGGGAGCGAATTCAAGAATATCAGTTTCCCTGGGTTTTCGACTTTTTATTTCACTCTCTAATCAGGTGAGCACAGAGAGGTGAAGAGTTGCAGATTTCTCACCTTGGCGACTCCACTGGTCTTTATTTGATAAATCTTATCGGTAGTTCTGGCTACATTTGAGGTCAGATACAGCTCAACTGAAAACACCCTACGTGTCTGACCCAGAGAAAATTATTCATAAAAGAGTCTGGAAGGAGAGGAAGTCAGCCCGTGCTGAAAATCCTGAGTGTTCTGTTGAAGATTATCCGCCCTCTTCTTCTCAAGAAGTTAGAACAGAAAATCCCGAAGTTTATCTAGAAACCCCGCGTAGGGGAAATACTCTATTTGGGGAAGAACCTTATTCTGTTCCCGAGGCTGAGGAAATTAAAGAGGTTACTGAGGTAGCTCCCGTCAACCGAGAACTATTCCCATCCACACCTCAGACCTCGGTCCAATATATTCCCATTGTCATTCACACTCCGCTTCCCCCTACCCCTCTCCCTTCTTTTGTTTCTCAGATTGTTGTACAACCCCCACCGCCTCCAATGGCCAATGTTCCTGCTTTTCTTCTGAACAAATATGCTCCTCTGGCCTTACCCCAAGTATTGAATGATATGCCACAGGATTATCTGAAGATTCTGCCACGGTTTAATGGCGAAAATGACATAGATGCTCAGAAACATCTCGAGACCTTCTGCTCCTTTGCAGAAAATTTGAATGTTGAACACCTGGATGTGGTTTTGAGATTATTTGTGCAGTCTCTAGAAGGAGAAGCTAGAAAATGGTTTAAAACATTGGGTAATCGTTCTGTGACAACCTGGGATCAGATGGAAAACGTTTTTCTCAGGAAGTGGGGAGAAAAGAAGGATTATGGAATGTGCCTTACTGAGTTTAATACTATTAAGAAGAAACAGAATGAAGGGGTATCAGAATTCATCAAAAGATTCAACAAGTTGTATCTAAGCTTGCCTCCGGAAATGAAGCCAAATGAAGCTGCTGCCAAGATAATTTTTATAGCAGCCTTTGATTTTGACTTTGGATTCTCCTTAAGGGAAAGAAAACCTGCCACACTTGATGATGCACAATCAGATGCTCTGGAACTAGAAGCAAACTTTGCCTCTACAGGAAAGTTAAAAGGGAAAATTGAACCAGATGCCAGGAGGAAAGGCAAAGAAGAAGTTTCTACTTCTAATCAGGATAAAGATTCAGATAAAATGGATGAAATCGGTAAAATGATAAAGAAGATGGTCAAGATGGAACTGGAAGCTAAGAACGCATCTCCCAAGAACTATTACAATGCTCCAAACAGAGGATATAATCCCCAGTATAAAAGGCCACCTCTCCAAATATTGCCGAGAGAGACAAGGGAGCAGCAAGATCAGGTACCTCATCCCTTGTACCTGGAAGGACCAGTAGATGACTCCGCTGGAGAGGCAGCCTATGGATTAGAAGATTCCAATCTGGCCTTTTCAAATAATGATGATATGGAGTGCCCAGTGCAAGCAGAGGATGAAGAAGCTGAGATTGACCATTACTGCAAGCAATTTGCTGATTTCATGGAAGCCCAGTTCAACGTCAGATATGATCTCAGATCCTCAAGGAAGAGGACCAGAACTCAGGAGCCGGAGGAAGAAATACCTCAGAAAGAAGCATCTGCTCAGAAGGAGTCAGCAACAAAGAAGAATGTGGAAAAAGGTAAGAATTTTCTAAATACCCCCTTGCAGTCAAATGATCAAATTCCTTCTTCTTCCAAAATAGCCAGCCCTCCTAATGCTGAGTCAGTGTCAAAAGAAGTCAAATCCCCAGTTGAGAATAAGGAGTCAAAAGAGATAATGATAGAAAAGTCTACATCTGCTTTTAATTTGCAAAGAGAGCTTGAAAAGATTAAGATTCCTGTTCCTCTGACTGAATTGTTAAAACAGCCTGTATATCAGTCTCAGGTCACCTCTTTCATGCCTCTTCCTGAACTACCAATCGCACCTGATAGTCTAAATCTTCAAGAAGAAAGACCCATGGTAGTCTTCGACCCGCATGTCGAGGAAATAGACCCTTCTACTCCTCCCTTCTACGTGTCCCTAGTCATTCATGACCTGCTACTTCACAATTGTATGCTAGATTCTGGGGCATCCCATAATCTTATGCCTTCATCTGTCATGGAGCAACTAGGACTACAGATCAAAAGACCATACAAAGATCTATATTCATTTGATTCTAAAAGGGTTAAATGCCTGGGAATGATTAAAGATTTAGTGGTCAATCTAGCTCAAATCCCGACAAAAAGTGTGGTCATGGACATTGTGGTTGCTGATATCCCAGCTCGTTTTGGCATGCTGCTGTCAAGGTCCTGGGGTACTAAGATTGGGGGATCGATTAAACTGGACTTGACATATGCCACTGTCCCAGTCTTTGGTGGTCAGGAGAGGAGGCTTTATAGGGAGACCAGATTTGTTAAAATGGTGACCACTGCTGATTGCTCAGATAATTCTTCAGTTTATAATAAAGAGGGGGACTTCTCATGTTTTGTGTTAGAAGAGAGTCAAGACTATGCACATGAATCCCCCTCTGGTCAATTTCAAGCCGAGCAATCCAAGAAAGGCCAGGAATCAGAAGTATGGACTTTGCATTTTGATGGAGCAAATTCCAGGGAAGGTAATGGGGCTGGGGTATTATTAATTTCCCCTACAGGAAAATGGGTGCCGCTGTCTTTCAAATTGGAGTATGAGGCTACAAACAATGTAGCTGAGTACGAAGCTTTGTTATTAGGCCTACAGACAGCTAGAAACATGGGCATTCAATGTTTGAAAGTGTTTGGAGACTCTGAGCTAGTAGTAAGACAGATTAAGAATGAATGCCAAACTAAGCATCCCCGGCTCAGAGCATATAGAAACGAAGTATGGGACATGATAGAAAATTTCTTCTTAGCATTTAATATACAGTTCATGCCCCGAGAGCATAACAGAATAGCAGACTCTCTTGCTGTGGCTGCTAGTACGTTCCGACCTCCTCAGAACCCATTGTTAAGATATGAAGTAGAGGTACGTTACAGACCATCTATCCCAGACAATATAAAGCATTGGCAGGTTTTTGAAGATGACGAACAGATGAAGAGATTCATGGAGACAGTGGGAGAATTCACAGGCATGGAAATTGATGATGATGATGAGGAAGAAGCTGAAAACATTGCTAAAGGTAAATGGGAAGAGAATATAGCAGGAAATAAGGTACTGCAGTTAAAAGGAAATGTCATCCCTAGAGGTCTAGTACCTCTAGAAAGATTATTCAACAAGAATGATGTTCCCATGCAGCCAAACAAAGCAGTAGAAGAAGATCAAATGGGAGATTTAAATCTGGGTACGGCTACTGATCCCAAGATTGTTAAATTATCTAAAAGAATCTCAGAAGGATATAAAGAAAAGTATTTGAAGTTATTTCAGTCTTATAAAGATGTTTTTGCTTGGTCCTAT